>VYZX01021014.1:194109-248258 GCA_013401335.1 Brachypteracias leptosomus | reverse complement strand
GGCGCGGCTCCGCCTCGGCGGCTCCTCCCGCCCGTGCGGCCGCAGAGCCCGCCCCGCCCCGCCCGGTACGGGGAGAGCACCGGGACTCCTCCCCAGCTCTGCAGAGAGCCGGGTGTCCCCCCCAAACCCCAAACCCACCCGCTCTGCCTGGAGCCGGGATCCGATCGGCTCCCACCGTAACACAGCAGGGGGGAGTGGGGGGCGCTGAGCATCCTCCCTGCGCGGGGCCGGGGGTTCCGAGCCCCCCTGGAGAATCCCAGATCATAGAATCACGGAATGGGTTGGGTGGGAAGGGACCTTCAAATGTCATCTCATCCAACCCCCTGCAGGGAGCAGGGACATCTACAACTAGAGCAGGTTGCGCAGAGCCCCAAACAACCTCACCTGCAATGGTGCCAGGGATGGGGCAGCCACCACCTCTCTGGGCAACCTGGCACAGGCTCTCGACACCCTCAGTGGGAACAATTTTCTTACTTCTCTCTACTCTAAATCTCCCTCTTGTAGTTTCAAACCATCACCCCTTGTCCTGTCCCAACAGGCCCTGCTCAAAAGTCCATCCCCATCTTTCTGACAGGCCCCTTGAAATCCTGAAAGGCCCCCAGAAGGTCTCCATGGAGCCTTCTCTTCTCCAGGCTGAACAAGCCCAGCTCTCCCAGCCTGGCCTCCCAGCAGAGGCTTCCAGCCCTCCCACCATTGCTGGGGCCTCCTCTGGCCCCGCTCCACCAGCTCCATGGCTCTGCTGTGCTGAGGACTCCAGAGCTGCCCCAGCACTGCAGGGGGGTGTCCCCAGAGCGCAGCAGAGGGGCAGGATCCCCTCCCTGCCCTGCTGCCCACGCTGCTGGAGCAGCCCAGGAGGACATTGGCTTCACCGGTGGGTGAAAAGCTGGACAAAATCCTCAGTGCCATGTTGGGAGCATCAGCACAGTGCCCTGATGATGCCAGAACCTGGCTGGGGTGACTCCCTGCCTCAGTTTCCCCTTTGGCAGTGGGGTGTTGCTGCATCCCTTCAGTCCACTGCAGCAGTAATACCAAGTAAAGGCACCTCAAGGAGGTATCCTCCACATTCCTCACCCTCTCCAAGCACTCTCAGCCCTTTCCCTGCCATCCCTGTCTCTCCAAGCCGCCCCGTCTTGCTCTCCACGACTTTCTAGAAGCAGTTGAGCTGACCTGGATCTGTCTGTGCTTCCTGCACCATCTCCCTACAGTCCCCGCTGCTGGCACCACCTCGCCTCCCTATTTTGGGAGCCTGGTGCAGCTCCCACCTGGCTGAGCTGTTCACAGTTGCCACTCAGGTGGGTGCAGATGCCAGGACCTGTGCTCCATGGGGTGGCAGTGGGATGGGGGGAGCACACGCAGCATCCCCTCCCCGTGGGGGAAAGTGGCTGGATGGAATCCCCCGGGGTGGGTATTCCCAGGGTGAGTGATGCGAATAGTGAGCACAAGGGACCATGAGATCTTGAAGGAAACCTCTCAGTGCTCCTCAATGTCTTCATCAATGACATGGACAGTGGGGCTGAGGGCACCCTCAGCAAGGCTGCAGATGACAGTTGACACACCTGAGGGATGAGGTCCTTCCAGAGGGACCTGGACAAGCTGGAGAAGTGGGTCTGTGTGAACCTCCCGAGGTTCAACAAGGCCAAGAGCAAGGTCCTGCACCTGGGGTGGGGCAGCCCCTGGTATCAGCACAGGCTGGAGGTGAAGGGCTGGAGAACAGCCCTGCAGAGAAGGACTTGGGGGTGCTGGGGGTGAGGAGCTGGAGCCGAGCTGGCCCCGTGCGCTCCCAGCCCAACAGCCAATCCACAGCCATGGCCTCCTTGTGCCAGACCCTGTTACAATCACGAGTGACCCAGCAAAGCATCTTGCCCTTGGCCCTTGGCTGGGGACAAGGACAAGGCTGGAGGTGACAGGACATCTTGGCCAGGAGACCAGGGAAGTGCCAGCACTGGGCTGCTGCAGATCTCCCCGCTCTGCTCGATTTTTTTGCCATGTCTCTTCCCACCCGGCAAAGCCCTTGGGTTGGATCATCTAATTAGGCAATAGCTGGTGCCTCCCAATCCTCCTCGCGGGGAAATGAGGTTTTAATTAAAACATTTGGGGAGTTAATCTGTGTTGCCAATTCCCCGGGTGACGGAGCAGCCACGCAAAGGACCATGTTCCCAGGGGATGGGAGGACTTCCATGGGGGATGTGGCAGCAGAACCAGGCTGGTGGACGGGGCTCCTGAGCATCCGTGGTCAGGCCCAGCCCCAGCAGCAGTTCCCAAGTCCTTTTGAGTGTGAATTAAAAGCCTTGGAGTAAAACCAGATGATGAGGGAAGAGCCTGAAGAATATGTGGTAAATCCCCCCTGCCCAGGGGACATGGTGGTGATGGGGACAACACTGCAAGGTGGCCTGATGAGTCCCCTACAGCCACTTTGGGGACCACTCTGGGAACAGCCCCCCCCACCATTGACAAGCTCTGAGGTCCCCCAGCCCACACCCAAAAGTTGGTTTGAACACCAGAAGTTGTTGCTGCTGGAAAAGCCCAGTAGAATCTCTGCCCTCGAAGACCAGGGATGGACACGAGCATCCTTGTCCAGGGCCAGGATGGATCCAGAGATGGGGGTCTGGGTCACCTCCAGCATGTGGCTCCTCCTGATCCAAAGTGCAAGACGAGCAGAGGAGTCAAAGCCCACCCTGCCCCTCAGCCCCTACCCATCATCACCACAGCAGGGACCCCAACCCTTGCCCGGAGGGATCCGAAAGTGTTTCTCCAACACATCCCAGACACCCTCCTCTCTCCAGCAGGCAAAGGGGGGGTGCAAATCACTTGGGGTCTGGGATGCTCTTGGGACACACGACTGTGGTCCCATCTAGGGCTCAGAAATGCTGTGCAGAGCCAGCATGGTGGGCAGGGTGGACATAAGGGGCACCAGCATGGATCACTGTGCCCCAAGGCTTGGGATCGCTCTCTGGGATGGCTCAGAGGGATTTGACCAGTGGGCACTGGGAGATGCTGGAAGAAGAGTTATGCTGGGAGGACAGCAAGGAGCTGCTCAAGCTGGGCACCTCCTTTGTCAACTAGGTCCATCCCTGGTCCATCTGCTCCCTCCTTCCTCGCATCCCCCAGCAGCTGTTTCCATGGCCACGGAGCTGCTGCAGCAACTGCAGCAGGGTCTCCAGCACGGAGCTATGGATCCTTTCCTGGGCCATGCACCCGGGAGAGTCGGGCCCCAGGACCACGGGCCAGCCCTCCATGGTTGCTCCCACACACCAACTCTGGGCCTTGCACCAGCTCTTGCACACCCGTGGTCGTTCTGGCACCAACACTCACCATATCCCTTGCATGACATTTGGAGATGGGTTCTTCCCAAGCCCTGCACATGGTTCTCACATGGGATGTGCCACTTCTCACATGTCTGCACGTTACTTCTAGCACAAGGATCCATCTGTTGCACGTGTGTGGCACAGGAGGGACATGGTGTGGGAGAAGGAAGGGTGTCAACAGTGCAAGGGGATTCGGGAGTCCTCAGCACAGCAGAGCCATGGAGCTGGTGGAGCGGGGCCAGAGGAGGCTCCAGCAATGGTGGGAGGGCTGGAAGCCTCTGCTGGGAGGCCAGGCTGGGAGAGTTGGGCTTGTTCAGCCTGGGGAAGAGAAGGCTCCAGAGAGACCTTCTTGTGGCCTTTCAGGATTTCAAGGGGCCTGTCAGAAAGATGGGGATGGACTTTTGAGCAGGGCCTGTTGGGACAGGACAAGGGGTGATGGTTTTAAACTCAAAGTGGGAGATTCAGACCAGAGAGGAGGAAGAGATTATTGATGCTGAGGGTGTCAACAGCCTGTGCCAGGTTGCTCAGAGAGATGGTCAATGCCCCATCCCTGGAACCATTGCAGGTGAGGTTGTTTGGGGCTCTGAGCAACCTGCTCTAGTTGCAGATGTCCCTGCTCAGTGCAGGGGGGCTGGACTAGATGACCTTTAAATATCCCTTCCCACCCAAACCATCCTATGAAATCCATAGGGGTGAGCCAAGGGAATGTCAGCAGCCATTGGAAGGCTGGGGATCAGAAGACACTGAAACTTGTGTTCCTGAACCAGAACTGGGGTTCAAATGTCAAGGAAATCCTTTCAGAACCTCTGACATGGCCTTATTTCCCCTAGGGTAACCTGCCATTTAATCATGCACCCAATAAACAGACGGAGACAACACTCACAAGTTTCATACTCTTGTGTGGAGATTGACACTACGTGTAATGATCCTTTACAGAATGACAGAATCATTGGAAGACACCTTGAAGATCATTGACACCAACCGTTAACCCAGCACTGCCAGGGCACCACTAAACCGTGTCCCTCAGCACCACATCTCCACGGCTTTGAAACCCCTGCAGGGATGGGGACTCCACCACTGCCCTGGGCCAGCCCTTGACAACTCTTCTGGAGAAGAAACTATTCCTCATGTCTAAGCTGAACCTTCCTTGGTGCAACTTGAGGCTGTTTCCTCCTGTCCTGTTGCCTGTTCCTTGGGAGAAGAGATCAACCCCACCTGGCTCCAACCTCCTTTCAGGGAGTTGTGCAGAGCCAGAAGGTCTCCCCTGAGCCTCCTTTTCTCCAGGCTCAACACCCCCAGGTCCCTCAGCTGCTCCTCACCACGCTCCTGCTTCAGACCCTTCCCCAGCTTCGTTGCCCTTCTCTGGACACACTCCAGCCCCTCAAGGTCCTTACACGGCCCAAACTTGATGCAGAATTTGGCACAGAAGGAGAGAATTTGAGCTATCCCTTCATCCTCCTGTCCAAGCACAGAGGGGTTCTGATCCTCCCAACCCATAGAAAATCCCACTGAGACCATATTTCTTTTTCCCCTTTTCCAAACAAACTAAAGGACACATTTGGCCCAGGATAAAATGCCTGAAGGAAACCCCAACCTGATGGTTCCCACTCCTCTGGGATCAGGGCAGGGCAGCCCCTACATGGCTGGCTGTGAAGGACCAGCAGAAGAAGAGTTAAAGGAACCAGCTCAAATTGGCACAGAGACTGCACCTGGTTTCATCAAACAGCCACACAGCAGGAAGATGAAGAATGACCTGAAGATAACAGGAGAGAGAAGCTAAAGAGAAGGTGACATGAAGATGAAGAACAGAACTGGAGCCATAAAACACCCAGAGACACAGAAATCTTTTGGCAAAGATTTATGAGACCAGATAACAAGGCAGAAGATCCCAAACTGCCCATAACTGAGCTGTCAAAAAGCAGCATCTTGGTGCCAGCCAGGAGGAAGGCAGAAGAGGTGCTGAGGAGGGTCTCCAGACCATAGCACACACCAGTGACTCCCAGCACACCCCCAGCACCCACTTCTGCTGCCACCACTGCCAGATGGGGCCTCTTGCCAGCCAGACACATGCTCCCAGCTGGATGTGGTAGTGGGGTCAAAGGATTGGGGCATTTCAACCAAAGAAACCTCCTCCCATGTCCATGTCTATCAGTTGTCAGAGAGATGAGAGATGTTCAGAACATGTGGGGCCTGTCTGAGGACCTCCTTGCCAAGAGGTGGTTGTGACACCCCTGGGAAGACTGTCTCAAAACCCCCAGCCATGGGTCCCCTGCTGGTACCTTGTCTTGAAACACAATGGAAAGGTTCCCCCTCTTGACAGCATCTCGGTGAGCTTCAAGGAGCAATTACAGACATTACTTAAAATGAGGGTTTCCATGGATGTCTCTGCCCCATGCTAGACCCTGCTGAGGAATGGGCCCCTCTACTCAGACCCATGGGTGCCATGGGGCCACTGCCAGCTCTAGTGTCATGTAAGGCAACATGTCTCAGCAATCAGGAATGTCCTCCCCTCAAGAACATGTTTCTTGAGGAGTCCACCCTCAAGGAGGGGCCATTTTCCCCCCAGAACTGATTCAACACCAGCCCCAACAGCTCCTAATCATTGAATTATTCTGGTTAGAAGAGACCTTTAAGACAATTCCAACCACTAACCCAGCACTGCCAGGGCACCACTAAACTATGTCCTTCAGCATCACATCTCCACAGCTTGGAAACCCCTCCAGGGATGGGGACTCCACCACTGCCCTGGGCAGCCTGGCACAGCCCTTCACAATCCTAGACAACAAGAAATTCTTCCTCATCTCCAACTGAAACCTCTCCTGGGGCAATTTGAGGCTATTTCCTCTTATTCTGTTGCCTGTTTCTTGGGAGAAGAGCCCGACCCCACCTGGCTCCAGCCTCCTTTCAGGGAGTTGTGGAGAGCCAGAAAGTCTCCTCTGAGCCTCCTTTGCTCCAGGCTCAACACCCCCAGGTCCCTCAGCTGCTTCTCACCACACTTGTGCTCTAGACCCTTCCCCATCTTCATTGCCCTTTCGCTGGACACGCTCCAGCACTTCAATTCCCAACTATCCTCCCTCAGGTCATGGTCTGTGGAGGCTAGTAGACAGGTGACCAAGAACTGTAGTTCATCAAATTAAAGGGTTCTTCTCTCAACAGAGCCTGAGGAATTTTAAACCAAGACCAAACCCATCTCTTGCATCCACTTCCCTGTCTCATCCCCCAAAAATTTGTGAGCTGCATCCAGGGACCTTCAGTACTTGAAGGGGTCCTGTCAGAAAGATGGGGAGGGACTTTTGAGGAGGACCTGTTGTGACTGGACAAAGCGTGATAGTTTGAAACTAAAGGAGAGAAATTTAGAGTAGAGAGAAGGAAGAAATTGTTTCCACTGAGGGTGGTGAGAGCCAGTGCCAGGTTGCCCAGAGAGGTGGTGGCTGCCCCATCCCTGGCACCATTGCAGGTGAGGTTGTTTGGGGCTCTGAGCAACCTGCTCTAGTTGCAGATGTCCCTGCTCAGTGCAGGGGGGTTAATTTAGGTGACTTTTAGTGTTCCCTTCCCACCCAAACCATTCTGTGATTTGATGACTCTCCCCATCCTCCCCAGCCTTGTCAATTCTCAATCCTACAGGGACCCAGCTGAAGCAGGAGGAGGAGAACCACCTTCTCCGTTCCCACACAGCAAGTTATGGGGGGCAGGAGATGCAATCCCCAACTGCTTTGCTCGACCTGGAGCTCTCCAGGTCCACACAAGCCCTCAGGTCCCAGCCCACGGGGCCGGCAGGACAGCCGGGGAGCACCCAGGACACCACCACACCACCTGCTGCAGCTTTCAAACCGCTGGAGATGCTGGGGCAGGGCCGAGGACATGCTGCCGAAGGCCCTGGCAGCGAGCAGGGCTGTGCTGGAGCTGAGGGACCGCTGCTCTCCCCGGGGAGGGGCCGAGAACTCAACCCCCTCCATCCCCTCCCTGTCGCCCCCTCACGTTGTTCCCGCCAAAGCGCCGCCGTTCTCGCCAAATCTCGCGAGAGCTTCCGCCTGAGCGGAACTCTCGCGCGCGCGAAGGTGCAGGGTCGGCGAGGCTGAGGCGGCCCCGGGCCCGCCGCTCTCCCTCCTCCCCCTCCCGCCTCCTTCTTCCCTTCCCTCCCGCCGCCTCCTCCACCGGGCCCGGCCCGGCCCCCGCCGCGCCCGCCCCGCCATGGAGACCAACCCGCCGAAGCGGAAGGAAACGCGCAAGTCGCTGCGGATTAAAGTCATCTCCATGGGCAACGCGGAGGTGGGCAAGGTGAGGCGGTGCCATTGGCTGGAGGGGCGGTGGCGGGCAGGCCTGTTATCCAATGGGAAGCCACTGCGCTGCTAGAGAGGCCGCGGATTGGTTGCCGTGGCTGCCGGCGGTAGCCAATCGGAGGCAGAGGGGCGGGGTGAGTCGAGGAGGGAGGTTGGAGTGAGGGGTGATTGACAGGCGGGGGCGGGGCTTAGGGCGAAACGCGGGGGTTTATTGGCTGCTTGGGGTGAGGGGGCGGGGTTTAGTGCCTCGGTGCGTACACGGCAGTGGTGTCATGGCGGCGCCCGCGGCCTACGCCGTCAGCGGCTTTCTCCATACCCGGGTTAATCAGTACCTCCCGCCCTGGGGCTGGCCTGGCTGGGACTCTCAGAGACCCCCCACCCCGGAATGGGCAGGGTCCGGCCCTCAGAGCGTTCCCCCTGCCCGTGCTCCAGCCACGGCTAACGTAGTGCAGCGCCTGAGGGAGGAGAGTGTGGGTCCAGCCCTTAGTGCCTTCCTCCAGGGGGCTCGGAGGTCGCTGAGCGGGTCCTGCCCCTCCCCAATGTGGATTTGGTCAGGGGTTCACCAGGAGCCCCCTTTTCTCTTGCTGTGGTGAGCAAGCCGGCGCTTCTCTGGGGTGTTCTTCTCCCAGCCAGGTTGTGTTCTGAAGTGCTGCCTTTTTCTTCATAGAATCACAGAATGGGTTGTGTGAGAAGGGACACTTAAAGGTCATTTAGTGCAACCCCCCTGCTCTGAGCAGGGACATTTGCAACTAGAGCAGGTTGCTCAGAGCCCCAAACAACCTCACCTGCAATGGTTCCAGGGATGGGGCAGCCACCACCTCTCTAGGCAACCTGGCACAGGCTCTCACCACCCTCAGCATCAACAATTTCTTCCTCCTCTCTAGTCCCAATCTCCCTCTTTTAGTTTAAAACCATCACCCCTTGTCCTATCCCAACAGGCCCTGCTCAAAAGTCCTTCCCCATCTTTCTAACAGGTGCCTTGAAGTTCTGAAAGGCCACCAGAAAGTCTCCCTGGAGTCTTCTCTTCTGCAGGCTGAACAAGCCCAACTCTCCCAGCCTGGCCTCCCAGCAGAGGCTTCCAGCCCTCCCAGCATTGCTGGGGCCTCCTCTGGCCCCGCTCCACCAGCTCCATGGCTCTGCTGTGCTGAGGACTCCAGAGCTGCCCCAGCACTGCAGGGGGGCGTCCCCAGAGCGCAGCAGAGGGGCAGGATCCCCTCCCTGCCCTGCTGCCCACGCTGCTGGGGAGCAGCCCAGGAGGACATTGGCTGCTGGGCTGGGAGTGCACTTTTTTTTACTTTTTTTGTTAAATAAATACAGTCCTGTTAAAGTGCTGACAGCATGAGGACTCTCTTGGTGCAGACAAGTGCCTCGCTGATGGCGAGAAAATCCAGTAGGATCTTGCAGGACGGGGTTGCTGGGCAAAGATACAGCAGGTGACATCCTTATGGCATTTCTCTCAATGGCTGATAGCAGCCAACTCCTCTGCTCTCCCTAAACATGATCTCTGCCAGTCAGGGCCAGATCCGGAGCTGGAGGGATCTGGTGTGACTCTGAATGTGCTGCTTGGGCACCCAAAATGTTCTTCATGGCTTTTGGGGAGCTGCCTGCCCCCAGGCCCCTCAACACACAGCTCCTCCAGGCTGGCTGTTTTCTACAGGGGTATAAATCAGAGTTTCTTGGCATTCAGACTCCAGAGAGCTAAGGAAGAACCAACACCCAGGAGCTGGCATCTTGGCTTTTCCTTTCTTTGGCAGAAACAAAACCTGCTCCTGGTAGATCTTGGTGCTTTGGTGGTGAATGATTAGTTTAGGGATTTGGGGGGAGAGCTGATGTCTCTGCAGCCATCCAGCTGGCTGGGGGCTGTCAGAAAATTCCCTGTTGATGGGATATTGTGGGGTGTGTGGTCCCATCCTGCTAGAAATCCCCTCTCCTCTCTCCAGAGCTGCATCATTAAGCGTTACTGCGAGAAGAGGTTTGTTCCCAAGTACCTGGCGACCATCGGCATCGACTACGGTGTCACAAAGTAAGTACCTTGCTGGAGTGGCCTCAGGTGGCAGGTGTGGGTCTGCTGGGGCCTGGCTGAGGTGTCAAACTGGGCAGAGGAGCAGAGGGAGGAGATGCAGTGAGGCTGTCCCAGCTCCTGAGCCAGGCTCTGCCAAGGCTGCGTCGTGTCCATGGTGTGATCTTCATTTCTGCTTGAATAATAAGTTAATTGCATAATTAATGGTGGAATCCCCATCTCTGGAGGGGTTTCCAAGCCATGGAGATGTGGTGCTAAGGGACATGGTTTAGTGGTGCCCTGGCAGTGCTGGGTTAACAGCTGGATTTAATGATCTTAAAGATCTCTTCTAACCAGAATGATTTTATGATAATCAGCCTTCCTCTGGCAGCTCGTTACATCCCCCATGACCATGTTACATCCAAAACTGGTGCTGTTCTTGCCCGACCAGCTCGAGGGGCAGTTTTCTGGCCATTAAACCCCAGCACTCAGAACTTCTTGCTGATTTTTCTGTCCCCAATCACCCTGCATTCCTCTTCAGAGTTCTGGCAGAGATAAGGGGGATGCTGGCAGAGGTAAGGGGGGTCCTACAGGGACACTACCCATGCAAGGGTGGAGGAAGAGCCTTCTCAAACATTTCTCTCTTCTCTTTCAGAGTGCAGGTCAGAGACAGAGAGATCAAAGTGAACATCTTTGACATGGCAGGGCACCCATTCTTCTACGAGGTAAGACAGACCCTGGTCTGGGCAGCCCATCCCAGAGGTGCTCAGCACCCGTGAGCTCTGCCTGAAATTGGGCTTAGGGGTGGAAAACTTGAAAATATATTTCTTGGGAGCTTCCTCTGCTACAACACACCCTCTTCTTTCCTGCCACGGATACCTAATGCAGGCCAGCACTGGAAACTGCCTCTGTGTCAGCAGAGTCCCTGCTGCAAGGGGTGGCTGGATTCAGGTGCCTGGTGGAAGTGAGGCTGCCACAGCTCCGTGCTCCAAGGTCCAACCAGTAGCAAGGCAGGGTGTGTATCCCCAGTAGGTCACACCTCAAATCCCGGGGTCAGTTTTGGGCCCCTCACTCCAAGAAGGACTTTGAGGGGCTGGAGCGTGTCCAGAGAAGGGCAACGAAGCTGGGGAAGGGTCTAGAGCACAAAGCAGCCAGCACTGGCACAACCAGCACCAGGAGCCTCATCCTGGTCTCTCTGGCTGATCAGGAGAAGTAAAATAGAGTTACTAAAACTGGAGCTTGCACAACCATAAACAACTCTGACAGAAACACCAGCGCAGGAGAGACAAGGAACTACTGGAGAGAGTCCAGCAGAGGTTCTGGAGATGCTGAGGGGACTGGAGCATCTCTGTGCCCAGGAAAGGCTGAGAGCCCTGGGGCTGTTGAGCTGCAGAAGACTCAGAGGGGATCTGATCAATGCTGATCAAGAGATAAAGGACAGGGGGCAAGAGGATGGGGCCAGACTCCTACCAGTGGTGCCCAGAGACAGGACAAGGGGCAATGAGCACAAACTGGAACCCAGAAGGTTCCATGTGAACAGGAGGAGAAACTTGTTTGGTGTGAGAGTGTCAGAGCCTGTCCCAGGCTGCCCAGAGAGGTTGTGGAGTCTCCTTCTCTGGAGAGATTCCAAAGGTGCCTGGACATGATCCTGGGCACCCTGCTCTGGGTGAGCTGCTAGAGCAGGGGGGTTGGATGAGCTGATCTCCAGAGGTCCCTTCCAACCCCCACCATGCTGGGATTCTGTGTGAGAGAATAACACAAAAACTTTCTTATAAAGCACAAGTATAAGGTCTGGCTTTTACAGGCTCCCACTCATGTTGCCCTGCTTCCAGGTTGCACCTTGTGCTTAGCAATCTGCCCATCCTGAGGTTAGATTTACTCCTACTAAAATCATAGGATCATTTAAGTTGGATAAGACCTCCAATATCATCAAGTCCAACCATAGGAGATCTCAGGAGCTTCCCTGGGGCATTTATAGCCTGCAGGTTTCTCCATCCATGACCCAAGTGCTGGAAAACCCTTGCAGTTGGACTACATCATTATTGTAGGTCCCTTCCAACCAAAATGTTCCCTCCCAAAATTATTTGCTGTAGAAATAATAAAGAGAACTTTTTGCAGAAAGGAGCTCAAAGGATAAAACTTGAGGGTTTGACCACACAAAGTACCACATCTGTTTGGGGAGCTATCACAGAGGAGTGATTGTGCTGGCTGCTAATGGCATTTATTTTAAATTATAAATGAAGTAATAATGCAGGCCCACAAGTGGAGGAAAGGAGCCTGAAATCTTTGGCTGTTATAATCCTGTTGTTTCAACACTAATTCTGAATTATAAACATCCTTTTGATGCTTGGTAAAGCCTCATCCTGGGACTAATGAAGATGTATAGGGTGTGAGGAGCACTTTAGAATACAGCAAACATTGATGTCACATAAAAAAGTGAGAAAGAGTGAGGGCAAAAGAGTGAGACAATCTCTTGTTCTGCCCAGGACAGTGGTGGAGTCACCATCCCTGGAGGTGTTCAAAAAATGTGTAGAGGTGGCACTTCAGGACATGGTCAAGTGGTCGTGGTAGTGTTGGGTTGATGGTTGGACCTTATCATAGAGGTCTTTTCCAACATCAGAGATTCTGTACTGGCCAGGTGGCTGCCTGGCTGGGGACTGTCATTTATCTGGTTGCTCATGAGGCTCCCATTCCTCCCTTGGGTTCTCAGTGTTTGCTTGTTGCAAGTGCTGAAGCTTTGGGCACAAGGATTTTGATGTGATTTGTCTCTTTGTGTAGAGCTACAAGTCTTGGCTCGGGTCATATTTTGGAATCCCAGGTTGGAAGAGACCTCAAGGATCAGCTGGTCCAACCTTTCTTGGCCCTTTCTGGGCTAGACAAGATGGCCCCACACCCTGTCCTGCTGAATCTTCAAAGTATCCAACGTTGGGGACTCCACCACTTCCCTGTGGTGGAAGATTGCCCCTTTGGGAACATGGGGATGGCTTCCCCCATCTGTCCTTTTTTTCTGTGATCTGTTTGTGTGTAGATCAGATTTTTATCACAGAATCTAGAAGGTTCCAGGTTGGATTCCATGATCCTAAAGGTCTTTTCCAACCTAAATGATTCTAGGTAAATGGTGATTCCCCCAACTCTGCTGAGCCCTGTGCTCTCAGCCTGGCTGTGACTGACACCAGCCCCCTGCCTCTGTCCCCACAGGTGAGGAACGAGTTCTACAAGGACACACAGGGGGTCATCCTGGTCTATGATGTTGGACAGAAGGAGTCTTTCGATGCGCTGGATGCGTGGCTGGCTGAGATGAAGCAGGAGCTGGGTCCCCACGGGAACATGGAGAACATTGTCTTCGCCGTCTGTGCAAACAAGGTTGTGGTGGGGTCCTGACCTGTGGCCCTCAGGGCTCGTTGTGTTCACAGCGTCTGTCCAAGGTGTTGAGCTCCAGCTGTAGTAAGGGAAAGGTGCTGGAGCGTGTCCAGAGAAGGACAGTGAAACTGGGGAAGGGTCTAGAGCAGGAGTGTGGTGAGGAGCAGCTGAGGGACCTGGGGGTGTTGAGCCTGGAGCAAAGAAGGCTCACGGGAGACCTTCTGGCTCTGCACAACTCCCTGCAAGGAGGTTGGAGCCAGGTGGGGTTGGGCTCTTCTCCCAAGGAACAAGCAACAGGACAAGAAGAAACAGCCTCAAGTTGCACTAGGGGAGGTTTAGATTGGACATGAGGAACAATTTCTTCCCCAAAAGGATTGTCCAGGCCTGGAAGAGGGAGTGGTGGAGTCCCCATCCCTGGAGGGGTTTCAAAGCTGTGGAGATGTGGTGCTGAGGGCCATGGTTTAGTGGTGCCCTGGCAGTGCTGGGTTATTGGTTGGACTCCGTGATCTTCAAGGTCTCTTCCAAGCAAAACAACTCTATGAAATATTGTTAGGTTGTGGGAAGACTTTCTTAGAGCCAGGCATGTGTGAGCAATGCTGGGAACCACATTTGAATGGGGTTTGGAGAACGTGTTGGCCACTCATCAGTCAGGATCATGTAGAGGTGACATTGTCTCTGAACTAGATAAACTCTCAAAGGCTTTTCCACTTGCATTTTCTGACCTTTCTTTCCACGCTGCCTCCATCCTTCCAGCATAAGCAACCAGCCTCTCCACTCAGCCCAGCCCCTGACCCACTGTTAGGTGGTCAGCCTGGGATCTGTGCTCCTCCTGCTGCTGCAGCAGACCCTGGCTGGGCTCTCACCTCTGCCTTTCCTCCCCCTCTAGATCGACTGCCCCAAGCACCGCAGCGTGGATGAGAGCGAGGGGCGGCTCTGGGCGGAGAGCCGGGGATTCCTCTACTTTGAGACCTCGGCTCAGACCGGGGAAGGAATCAACGAGATGTTTCAGGTGAGATGTAGGGAAGGTGGGGAGGGCAGAGACACCACGCTGAGCCAGTGTTTGATAGCAGGATAGCACTGAATCACTGGATGGTGGGGGTTGGAAGGGACCTCTGGAGATCATTCTGTCCAACCCCCTGCTCCAGCAGCTCACCCAGAGCAGGGTGCCTCCAGTCCCCTCAGCATCTCCAGAACCTCTGCTGGACTCTCTCCAGTAGTTCCTGGTCTCTCTTGACCTGTGGAGCCCAGAACTGGACCCAGTACTGCAGAGGTGGCCCCACTGGGGCAGAGTAGAGGTGGGTGAAGAACCTCCCTTGACCTGCTGCCCACACTCTTCTTCATGCCCCCCAGTAACTGAACAGCCTGAATTCCACAAAACCTGTTGTCCCTCTGTCCCAGAGGTGTCTTCTGTTGCCCCCCCCAGTCCTGAGCTGGCCTTGGCACTGATGATCCCTCTTGCTGCGTTGGGAACACAAAACAGAGATGCTCATATTACCTCTTCAGATCTAGCACTGAGCTGAAGTAGCTTTGAGGTAAATGTGGGGCCTGGTTTCCTCTTCACTCTACCCCATGGTCCCTGCAGGGCCTGGATCCCCCCAAACCGGGGCTATCTCAGCCCCCCATGGCCCAGGCAGTGAGGAGTGAATGTTCAGCAGTTGTCCTAATGCTGCCTTGTACTTCAGGGTATAAGCCCACAGCCAACAAGGACAGCGTGGTCTCCAGTGCCACCACCTTTGGGGACTGTTCCTTCTCACTGACTCCTCCCTGTGTCCACAGACTTTCTACTCTGCCATCATCGACCTGTGTGACAACGGTGGGAAGCGCCCCCCCTCCAGCATGGGGGTTGGCTTCACCAAGGAACAGGCAGATGCCATCCGCAGGATCCGCAACAGCAAGGACAGCTGGGACATGCTGGGGGTCAAACCTGGAGCCACAAGGTGAGGGGAACCCACAAAATTCAGGCAATGCAAAGAAACCCTCGATCCTGAGCACCAACATTCCCCTTTTAACAGACAAGCCAGGCTGGAGGCAAGGGGGTAGAGATAAACATGGTGCCATGGAATGGTTTGGGTAGGAAGGGACCTGCAAAAGTCATCTAGTGCAACCCCCCTGCACTGAGCAGGGACATCTACAACTAGAGCAGGTTGCTCAGAGCCCCGGCCAACCTCACCTGCAATGGTTTCAGGGATGGGGCAGCCACCACCTCTCCAGGCAACCTGGCACAGGCTCTCACCACTCTCAGCAGAAACAATTTCTTCCTTCTCTCTAGTCTGAATTTCCCTCTTTTAGTTTCAAACCATCCCCCCTTGTCCTGTCCCAACAGGCCCTGCTCAAAAGTCCATCCTCATCTTTTTAAGAGGCCCCCTTGAAGTCCTGAAAGGCCACCAGAGGGTTTCCCTAGAGCCTTCTCTTCTCCAGGCTGAACAAGCCCAACTCTCCCAGCCTGGCCTCCCAGCAGAGGGCTTCCAGCTCTCTGGAACCTCACAAGAACATCATCCCTGCCAGCTGCCTGGCTTTGCATCCTACCTCCAGGCTGAGCTGTTTCTGGTCACTCACCAGACACATTTGGAGCAGCTCCAGCTTTCCTCTCCTTGCTCTTCATGCCTACAGAAGCTTTTGGGCTGCTGTAAGGCTGCATCCTGCGTTTACAAAAAGGGATTGTTGTTACAGCTCTTCCACCTGGAAATGATCGTCCCCCAAGAGAAGCTTTCTCTTGTCTTCCTCAGAAGACTTTTAGCCAGGCGGAACTGGCCACTGCCTGTGTAAGACATTGCCCAGAGAGGTGGTGGCTGCCCCATCCCTGGAACCATTGCTGGGGCTCTGAGCAACCTGCTCTAGTTGCAGATGTCCCTGCTCAGTGCAGGGGGGCTGGACTAGATGACCTTGCAAGGTCCCTTCCCCCCCAAACCAGCCTGTGAATCTATGGTTCTCTATTTCCTACCCTCCCTCAAGGCCCCTCTTATCCAGAAGGGAGCAATCAGCAGCTCTGCAGCATGGACAGACCCCCCTCCCCCAGGAGCTGCCCCCCTCTCTCCACAGCCTGTGGTGGAGCCGAGATGTCTGCCTCGGACCAGACGCCCCAGGCTTGGAGGACTGAAGTGATCTGTGATGCCACCTTCACCCAGAGTGTGTGGGTGGTTTGATGCGAGGCTGAGTCAGGGAGTGTGTGTTCCCCCCCCACTGCCTCCCAGCTTCCTGCTCTCCTGGTGCCAGAGACTCAGCACACCCAGGCACATGGCACGGGCACGTGTCTGGCATGATGGGAGCAAACGTGGTGGTGTGGGTGTGTGTGCCCCAGGAGAGAGGTTCTCTCCCTCTTCTGCTCGTGCCACACCAAGAATCACAGAATCCCAGCATGGGTGGGGGTTGGAAGGGACCTCTGGAGATCATCTCCTCCAACTCCCCTGCTCCAGCAGCTCACCCAGAGCAGGGTGCCCAGGATCATGTCCAGTCACGTTTGGAATCTCTGCAGAGAAGGAGACTCCACAACTTCTCTGGGCAGCCTGGGACAGGCTCTGACACCCTCACACCAAACAAGTTTTTCCTGTGTGCTTTTCTGCACCTCTTCCCCATAGCATCACCTCCAAAGCCAAGAGGTCATAGAATCACTTTGGTTGGAAGAGACCTTTAAGATCACTGAGTCCAACCATTCCCCCAGCACTGCCAGGGCACCACTAAACCATGTCCCTCAGCACCACATCTCCACAGCTTTGAAAGCCCTCCAGGGATGGGGACTCCACCACTGCCCTGGGCAGCCTGGGACAGCCCTTCACAACCCTTGCCAGCAAGTTGTCGTTCCTCGTGTCCAACCTAAACCTCCCCTGGTGCAACTTGAGGCCATTTTCTCTTGTTCTGTCTCTTGTTCCTTGGGAGAAGAGCCCAACGTCCTCCTCACTAGTGGAACTAGGAACAGGAGCAAGGCAGAGCTGGGCTGTGTGACCCAGGTCCCCTCCCTCTTGTCTCTCCCAGGGATGAGGTGAACAAAGCCTATCGCAAGCTGGCCGTGCTGCTCCACCCAGACAAGTGTGTGGCCCCTGGCAGTGAGGACGCCTTCAAGGCGGTGGTGAACGCCCGGACTGCTCTCCTCAAGAACATCAAGTAGGGAAGAAAGCTCAGAACTGGAAACCTTCCCCTCTTCCCAGCTCGTTCCCAGCAGACACCCCTTCTCCTCACTCTCACCGCTGGCATGGACACAGAGGCCCCCAGCACCAGACTGCATCCAACTGTCTGCACTGGAAAGAGGGTGGAGCGCTGAGGAGGAGGAGGGAGGGACCCCAGGGCTCTCCTGCATCCCCAGGTCTGTGGTTGGTGTAGGGTGAGGTCCTCACCTTTCCAGGGAGGAACCAACTGCAGTTGTGACTGGAGTTACCTCTGCAGGGAGAAAGTGGCTCCTTTGACAGTGTCCTTTTCCCTTTCCTCCCATCATGGTGCCAGGAACGGTCCCTTCAGCAGGACTAGGGCTCTCCTGCAAGCACCCACCTCCTCATCATGGCATGGAGCCTCCTGCCACCACCTCTTCCATCTCCCTGAGCTCACCTCCTCAGGAAGAGCCTTAAGATGTGTCTGTTGGGTTCCTGAGGGAGAGCAGAGCTTGATGGCTGCTCTCAGGGTTGAGAACAGGAGATCTCTTGGGCTCCTTTGGTTTGATCCAGACCCAGTTTTATTTCCTTGCTGCTCTCCAAGGGAACATCAGGACAATAAGCTATGAAATGAAAGCCACCAAGTGTGCACGAGCATGTCCTTACCCCACCCCACAGGTACCCTGTTCCAAAGCGTTTTTCTCCTACAGTCAGTGCAATATTTGTGGGTTTTTTTCCACTTCAAGGCAGCTTTTCTATGTTTTTCCTTCAAAATACACCATAAATCAGCAGTAGATCTCCTCCCTCCCCCTTTTTGACAGCAAACTTTAAGGGACATTGAAGCCAGGATCATTCTGCTCTGGTGTCTGATGCTGGGTTGCTGAGAAGAAGAAACTGTCCTGCTCAGAAGCACTTTTTCACTCCTCCAGTGTAGAAATAACCAAGGGGAGATGTTTTTACAAGAAGTGAATGTTTAAAATAGCTCCATTTTTCCTCTCCCAGCTGTATCAGAAGCTGGGCTGGGGCAGCTCGGGCATTGGAGATGGGGTTGCACTGAGGGGGTCTCGTTCCACATGTTCTATAACGCTGTGGAGTTCACTGGAGACCTCCCCACTTTGAAGAAAACCACTTAATTCTGGCTTCAAGCCTCTTTCTCTGTATTTTATTTTATTTTTCCCTATTGAGGAGGGTAAATAATCCCATTACTCAATGTTGCACTTCACTCTGAGGGCAAGATCTCCACTCCTGGAGTGGTTTCAAGGCTTCCTCTGTTCCTGCCGCTCAGGGGCTCTCCAGGTCCCTCCTATTTGCTCCTCAGGTGACTCTGGCCACTGGTTTTGGGCTTTCTCCTGTTTCCAGAGCTGCCCAGCTGTTTGGAGACCATTACCCACACATGTCACGTCTGGCAATGCTGGTGACCTTCTAGGTTGTGTTATTTTTATAAATTAAACCCTGCTTTGGAACAAAGGAGCCCTGTGAGCTGTCCTCCTCCCGCCGTTAATGGTTAATTGCCCTTTGACTCATTCCTCTCCTCCCAAGGCAGGTCTGGCCCAGGCTGGTGGTGAAGAGCTGCCCTCAAGGGTGGTGGTGGAGGTTGTGAATCAGCTCTGTGGGAGTGGGGGCTGGCTAAGGAGGGAGCAGCACGGTGGGGGTGCAGTGTGGGGTACACCCAGCTGCGGTGGAGCCTGCATCTGGTCAGGGCACCCATGGGTAGCTCTGTCCTTCCTCTATGCACCAACAGCCCCAGCCATGTGCTTCCCCCAGGCCATCTCCATCAGGACTCCCCAAGCTCCAGATCCTTCCAGCAAGCCTCTAGTCCCAAATCCTACCTTGTGCAAAGAGCAACTCCTGCTGCTTAAGTGTCCATCTTACAACAAAGGTGCTGAGATCCAAATCTCAAACAAAGGGACTTCCTGTTCACGGAATCATAGAATGGGTTGGGTTGGAAGGGACCTTCAAGATCATTTAGTTCCACCCTCCCTGCCATGGGCAGGGATACCTCCCACTAGGCCAGGTTGCTCAAGGCCCCATCCAGCCTGACCTTCCAGGGAGTTCTGGGAGCATCAAGAAACCACCTCTGAAGATCTCTGGGAAGAGGAAGCCTCCCCTGATGTGCCCAGGGCACTGCCCTGTCTGCCTATGCTTGCTGGAGCTGGCAGGTGGGGAGGACAGGAGGATCTCTGGCCTGGCCTCATGTGTGCTGGCCATGGTCTGCTCCTTGCTGCTGCTCCAGGTGGGGGCAGGGCCCAGGGGAATGAACTGAACCTTCCCCTGAGATGAGGATACACCCATCCTGCTTCAAGAACAGGTGCTGGGTCCCCATGTGGCCTTCTGACCAGTTAACTTCCCAACCAGAGTGTCCTGTCCATAGAATCATAGAATCAGTTTGGTTGGAAGAGACCTTTGAGATCACTGAGTCCAACCCTTAGCCCAGCACTGCCAGGGCACCACTAACCCATGGCCCTCAGCACCACATCTCCACGGCTTGGAAACCCCTCCAGGGATGGGGACTCCACCACTGCCCTGGGCAGCCTGGTACAGCCCTTCACAACCCTTGACACAAAGAAATTGTTCCTCCTCTCCCACCTAAACCTCCCCTGGTGCAACTTGAGGTCGTTTCCTCTTGTCCTGTCACTTGAGTTACCCTGGGATCTCCATGCCAGGCCCAGTGGGATGTGTCCCACCGTGGGTGGTCCAGGCTCATGTCCCTGTCCCATGCTGGCCCAAGCACCTGCCCACACCCTGGTCGCTTGCCAGATGCAGCCCAAACCCTGAACACGCCCAAAATCTCTGGGGAGCTGTGGCTTTGGCACTCTCATTTTGGTGTGGCTTACTCCACAGAAGCAATTACTTCCCCTGCCCAAGCAGCTGAGATGGCCTCTTGTTGGAGCTGCTGGGGTGAGAACATCTGGGCAATGTGGTGCCTCCAGCTGCAGCTCAGTGGGCCTGAACGTGGTTCTCCAGCTATTGGAGTGGGCTCCTCAGACCGTGATCTCCAGCAGGTCTCAGCTGTGGCCAGTCTTCCACATCCAGGGGTGCAAGAGGGGAGCAGGTGGTGGCTGAAACATGGAGAAGAGGAGGAGGAATTTTCTGAAGAGGTTTCAGCAGGGTATTGGTCAGTTTGGGGGTGATTTGGGTAAAGGGAGATGTGCAGGGGGCATCTCAGGTTTCTCTGAGGATGTTAGAAGATGGTTGTGACCCTGGGGGGGCCATGGCATGAGTGGAGCTGGGTGAGGGACAGGTTGGCAGGTTATGGGTGTGTGGGGTGAATGGCCCAGCACCCTGGGGTTGAGGTCCCTGGCACCCGTTGAGGCCATAGACGGTTCAATATCATAGAATCAAAGAATGGGTGGGAAGGGACCTTTCAAGGTCATTTAGTCCAACCCCCCTGCACTGAGCAGGGACTTCTGCAACTAGAGCAGGTTGCCCAGAGCCCCGGCCAACCTCACCTGCAATGGTTCCAGGGATGGGGCATCAAACACCTCTCTGGGCAACCTGGGGCAGGCTCTCACCACCCTCAGCAGCAACAAATCCTCATATTCAGCCTAAATCTCCCCTGTCTGAGTTTAAACCCCTCACCCCACCGAGGTGGGTCTCCGTGGTTTGCCGTGGAGTCTGTGAGCCGGAGAGGGGCTGACGAAGAGGTTGGAGCAGCAAAGCCTCACCAGGACCGAGGAGAAGACCCACGAATGAGGACAACCTCCCTCCCTCCTCGCTCCGCATTCTCCATTCCCGCCGCGGCACCGAGAGGGTTACGAAAGGCGGGGACGCACCGGGGAGCACCGGGACCGGCGGAGCCGGCGGTGGGTGCCCGCCCCCGGCCCCGGGGAAGCCCTACCCGCTCCCCCTTCATCATCATCATCATCTTCATCCCCTCCCTTAGGAGCTGCTACCATGGACCCGCGGCCGGAGCCGCCGCCTCCGCCGCCTCCTCCTCGGCCCCGGCCCCGCGGAGCCGGGGGGGGCGGTGGGACGGGGCGGCCCCGGGCGTAGGGAGCGGGGGAGGCCCGGAGGATGCTGCCGGCGAGCAGAAGAAGCGGATCGCAGCCGGACACCCCCCCGCACCCCCCCTTTTCCTCTTCCAAACGCTGCGGCAACCGGTGGGCTCCGGGCTGGCTCCTCCCGACCTCCCTCCCTCCATCCATCCATCCCTCCATCCATCCATCGCCGGTGGACCGGAGCGGCTCATCCAAAGGGAGAACGAGGAGGGACCGGGAGGGGAATCGCCCCCCGGAGCAGCTGCCCTCGAAGGAGGAGCGGGGAGAGGCATCGCGACATCTTTCTGCTCCGCGTCGCTTCGGTCGCAACCTGGCAGTGCGCAAGGGCCGGCGGAGAGCTGGGGGAGAGCCGGCCGGGAACGGGATTCGCCTGCTCCTCGTCCTCCCCGACACCTTTATTCCCGGTTATCGCTCCCCGGAACGCGGCGGGGTTGGGGGGTGACGGCGGCGGGGAGAAGGGCGAAGGCCTCCCGGCGATGCCGCCGGTGATGCCCCGGTGAGCGCCGGGGCGCGGAGACGGGGGGATTGCGGCGTTCCTGCGGGGCCGGAGAGGGAGGAAAGCGTCGCCATGCCCAGGAACCGGGCGTTTTCGGAGCCCGAGTGCTCGGCCGAGTACTCGGCCGACTACTCGGTGAGCTTACCGTCGGACCCCGAGCACGGCGTGGGGAGGACCCACGAGGTGACGGTGCGCAGCTCGGGCCCCTGCCTCTGCCTGCCCCGCTTCATGCGCCTCACCTTCGCCCCGGAGTCCTTGGAGAACCTCTACCAGACCTATTTCCGACGCCAGCGCCACGAAACCCTCCTGGTGCTGGTGGTCTTCGCCGCTCTCTTCGACTGCTACGTCCTCGTCATGTGCGCCGTGGTCTACACTGCCGACAAGCTGGCCCCGGTGCTGGCGGCGGTGGTCGGGCTGGTTGCCCACTTGCTGCTCTTCATCCTTTGCAAGTACAAGCTGCTCCCCGAGCGGGTGGCCCGCCGGTTCCTGCCCTACGTCCTCTGGGTCCTCATCTTGGCCCAGATCTTCTGCTACCTTGGTCTGAACTTCTCCCGCTCGCCCGAGGCCAGCGACACGGTGGGCTGGCAGGCTTTCTTCGTCTTCTCCTTCTTCATCACCTTGCCCCTGCGCCTGGCGCCCATCGTGCTCATCACTGCCGTCTCCTGCGGCATTCACACGCTGGTGCTCGGTGTCACCGTGGCCCAGCAGAGACAGGACACCCTGGATGAGGGCACACTGCTCAGACAGGTATGAGGGGACGTGGGTGGTGGGTAAATCAGCCCCATTTGGTGTTTCCATGAGTTATCGTTGGGTCCATCCTCATCCCTATGTCTTGAACCTAAAGCTGGGTTTGGTCCAGATCCTGTGAGCTGATTGTGGTGTTTGCTGGGAGCAAGGAGCTCCCCAAAATATAGCCAGGGATTGATTCACATGGAGAGTGGGGTGATGGGGAGTGCAGGAACATCTGCCCATGGTGGGACACATGGCTACAGACCCGGCCTTGCAAGCACGGATCCATCCTTAGGAGCCATCTGGGGTGTGTGGCCTCAGGTTGCACCAGGGGTGGTTTAGGTTGGCCACGAGGAACAATTTCTTTATGGCAAGGGTTGTGAAGGGCTGTGCCAGGCTGCCCAGGGCAGTGGTGGAGTCCCCATCCCTGGAGGGGTTTCAAAGCTGTGGAGATGTGGTGCTGAGGGCCATGGTTTAGTGGTGCCCTGGCAGTGCTGGGTGAATGGTTGGACTCAACAATCTTAAAAGGTCTCTTCCAACCAAAGCGATTCTATGACACATGGGCTGTGGTTGGGCTGCTGGGGAAACTGAGGCAGGAGAGACCACGGCCTCCTCATCCACCCCGTCCTTGTGAAATTGTGCCAATTTCCCTTTGAATTGCAAAAATGGCCAAAAATGGCCATTTTTAGCAGGAATGTGGCATGGGCCCAGCTTCCAAGCTCACAAATAGCCACCAGAGCTTTCCCAGGAGGATGGAGCCAGGCGGCTGCTTGGCACCAGCTTGGTCCCTGGGCAGTGTCCATCACCCAGCCCTGCTCCTGGGGCAGAGCCTGGGGACACTTTGGGGTCATTTTCTGCCTGTTGAAACTGGAGAAATAGTGTCCCCCAGCCCAAACATGGTCCTAAGGATAAGACACCCATTGATGCACGCAGCAAAGGAGGGACATGGGGTCAGGCTGGGGAGAGAGGTCCCTGGCCCGTCAAGTTCTTGGTATTTCCAGCTTGGCCAAGTCCTTTCCTCCCACTGATGTCCTCACTGCTGACCCATCCCTCTGGGGATTCTTTCTGTGGCCAGGGCAGGGAGGAAAAAAAGAGGGAGCTGAAAACTTGTGGTGGGTGCTGACGACAGCTGGAAAATCCTGCTGGAAACATCCACTCTGCCCCATAAAGTGTGGGAGGACACTATGGGAATTTGGGATGCTCTGGGGCAGGTCCTCAGAGACCTCCAGCTGCTCCCAGCCTATGTAAGAAGGGAGACAGGGTGGGTTTTGTTCACTTTTGGGGAGCACTGAGCCTGTGATCACACTGGGAGTTTGGAAAATGGACCCTATTCTCCAAAAACCCCAAAGATACTGGTTTTTCCCCATCTCTGGAATGTGAGGTTTAGGGCTGGTCCCCCAGCATGGGACATCTCCTGGTGTCACACAGGATTGGGTGGAGAAAATCCCTTTTTGGGCACCATTCCTGGGGCAGGGTGGTGGGGTGGGTGCCCTCCCAGTGATGCTCAGCGGGTGATATCCCAGTGGAGCAGCAGCTTTCCCAGGTTTTTCCTTCTCAGGGATGCGAAGGCTGCACGTGGGCAGGAGACCTCTGGGTCCCACCAGCCCCGGGATGGCCACCACTGCCACCACCGTGTTAATCATTGCTGTGGCACGGAGAGTCCAGGGCAGGCAAAACCTTGGCAACGCAACATGCCTGCTGCAAGAGGAGGAACATTATGTCCAGAAATAAACATCATATGCTTGATTATTACAGCCGGGGGTGCGGCTCCCGGAGGGCACAGCTATTAATAGGAGGAACTGGGGGATGGTGCTTGAGCCCAAGGAGGGGGGTTCATGAGATGCCGGCATCAAGGAGGAACCCGAATCATGGCTGGGGGTCAGGGTTTGGTGGCATCTGAGGCTGTACCTGCCATGGTTGTGAGCAAACCAGTATCCTCAGGCTTGGCTGATGAGCTGGGTCCTGGTTTGGATGGTCCTGGTGCATCCCAACGGGAGTGGATATGGGTGGGGAAGGAGGGATAAGATCCACCAGGCATGGACCAGCCACCCACTGTCCTTCTGTAGCTGTCTTGCTCTTGCTGCCCCCAAATTATTGACTGCAAATAATGGCTGAACATGCCAGGAGTGGGGTCTTGACCATGCCAAGAGTGAGGTCTCAACTATGCCAGGAGCAGGGTCTTGCCCAGGCCAAGAGGAGGATCTCAACCATGCCAGGAGCAGGGTCTCGACCATACCAGGAGCAGGGCCTCAACCATGCCAGGAGCAGGGTCTTGCCCAGGCCAGGAGCAAGGTCTCAACCATGCTGTGATCAGGGTCTCAACCATGCCAGGAGCAAGGTCTCCATGTCAGGGCTTTCCCCGTGGCGTTTGATGTTCTAGGAGATGTTTTGCAGCTCAAGGCACGTGGGCACACGCCAGGGGAGGTTTCGGGGGCTGAGCATCCATTGCACAGCTTGAGGATGGAGCCAGAAGCTGCTGGGCGTGGGATGTGGCTGTGCCACGAGGTGCTGGGTGAGCAGCTCCCCGAGCTGTGCCGAGTTGCCCCATGCCCATCCAACCCTGGTGGAGTGGCCCGTTGTTATGACAACCCCAGAGGCTGGTTAAAAATAGCCAGTGGCTGCTCGTTTTGGGGGTTTCTCCTCCATGCCCACCTCCAGACAGCTCCTCGCTCGCTGTCTGCTGCGTCACAGGGGCTTCCCGGGGATCCCCAGCCCTGGTGATGGGGCCTGGGGCAGGATCCAGACCTGGGGCACCAGTTGGAGGTCCCAGGTGTTCTCCCCTCTTCCTCATGCTCTTTCTCCCCCTCCCAAAATGTTTTCTTGCTGCAAATCTTTCTGTCAACCCCATCACCCAAACCCCCCTGTGTTTATCGCTGCCTGTTTGATCCTTGCCTCAGCTTCCCCCTGCTTGGAAGGGGTTGGCAGCTCCTCCCTATCTCCATGTGATGAGACCAAGCTGCTCAGGGCTTGATGCTGGTGGGTGGTAAAACCTCCCAGGACAAGGACACCCAGAGAAGGGGTCATATCAGGACTTTCTTCCAGGGATATGGGGACCAGGGATGGGATAAGGTTGGTCCCAGGCAGTTGGGGAGCAGGAGAAGGACGCTGAGCATGGCAGCACCTCCTGGATGGAGATGAGTCTGGGGATGGCTCCGTGCCCTTTCCTCTGCCTCCTCCACACTGGCTGTGGGGTGGGAGGACACCTCCATGTCCCCATCACCCTCCGGCATAGCTGGGGCCTGTTATCACATCCTCTCTGTCGTGCTTTCCCCTTGTAGACTAAACAAACCAAATTCTTTCAACTTTCCCTCATCAGTCTTATTTTCCACAAAGGGCTCTTTGCTCCCATCTGCAAAAATGTTCAGTCCCATCTCGGGCTGCAGGGACAAGGGGTCCAGCCTGTGGGATGGGACAGAATCCAGCCCATGGGGACAGGGTCCAGCCCACGAGAACAGGGTCCTGCCCATGGAGACAAGGTCCAGCCTATGAGAACAGGGTCCAGCTCAGAGTATGAGGTCCAGCTCATGGGGATAGGGTCCTGCCCATGGAGCTGGGGTCCAGTCCCTTACAACAGGGTCCAGCCCATAGAGCCAAGGTCCAGCCCATGGGGACAGGATCTTGCCCATGGGGACAAGGTCCAGCCAATGAGAACAGGGTCCAGCTCATAGGAACAGGATCCAGCTCAGAGGATGGGGTCCAGCCCATGGGGACAGGATCTTGCCCATGGGGACAGGGTCCAGCCCACGAGAACAGGGTCCTGCCCATGGAGACAAGGTCCAGCCTATGAGAACAGGGTCCAGCTCAGAGTATGAGGTCCAGCTCATGGGGATAGGGTCCTGCCCATGGAGCTGGGGTCCAGTCCCTTACAACAGGGTCCAGCCCATAGAGCCAAGGTCCAGCCCATGGGGACAGGATCTTGCCCATGGGGACAGGGTCCAGCCCGTGAGAACAGGGTCCTTCCCATGGAGACAAAGCCCAGGCAATAAGAACAGGGTCCAGCTCACAGGGACAGGATCCAGCTCAGAGTGTGGGGTGCAGCCCATGGGAACAGGGGCCTNCTCATGGGAACAGGGTCCTGGTCATGGAGCTGGGGTACAGTCCCTGAGAACAGGGTCCAGCCCATGGAGACAAGGTCCAGCCCGTGGGGACAGGATCTTGCCCATGGGGACAGGATCCAACCCATGATAACAGGATCTTGCCCATGGGGACAGGGTCCAACCCATGATAACAGGGTCCTCCTGCCCATGGAGACAAAGCCCAGGCAATGAGAACAGGGTCCAGCTCACAGGGACAGGATCCAGCTCAGAGTGTGAGGTCCAGCCCATGGGAACAGGGTCCTGGTCATGGAGCTGGGGTACAGTCCCTGAGAACAGGGCCCTGCCCATGGAGACAAGGTCCAGCCCGTGGGGACAGGATCTTGCCCATGGGGACAGGATCCAACCCATGATAACAGGATCTTGCCCATGGGGACAGGGTCCAACCCATGATAACAGGGTCCTCCTGCCCATGGAGACAAAGCCCAGGCAATGAGAACAGGGTCCAGCTCACAGGGACAGGATCCAGCTCAGAGTGTGAGGTCCAGCCCATGGGAACAGGGTCCTGGTCATGGAGCTGGGGTACAGTCCCTGAGAACAGGGCCCTGCTCATGGAGACAAGGTCCAGCCCATGGGGACAAGGTCCAGCCCATGGAGACAAAGTCCAGGCAATGAGAACAGAGTCCATCTCATAGGGACAGGATCCAGCTCAGAGGATGGGGTCCAGCCCATGGGGACAAGGTCCAGCCCATGGGGACAGGATCCAGCTCAGAGGATGGGGTCCAGCCCATGGAGCTGGTGTCCAGCCTGCAGGATGGGACAGGATTCAACCCACAGGAACAGGGTCCTGCCCATGGGGGTGAGGTCCAGCCAGTGGGGTCAAGGTCCAGCTCAGGGATGGGATAAGTCCAGCCTTCAGGTCCAAGCCTCCATGCCATGCTCCCTTGAGACCCTAGAACAAACAGGGTGGGTTGTCACAGCCAGCAACACCCCGGAGCATCCGTCCCATGTTCTTGGCCATTAAGAGGGGTGTAGAGGGACGGGAGCACGAGTGAATACAGGATTTGGGGGGTTGCCCATGTTTTTATTCACTTTATTGCACAAAGAGGTGCAATTCCCATGGCAGGGGTGAAGGGAGCAGATGCCACATGAGCCATCCAGGGCCTCTCATCTTCAGCAGCACCTTCCCCCGGGGCTGCACCCGGCCCCCAGCAACCTGCTGCCTTTTCCAAAACATCTCTGCAAGTTTTAATGAACCGAGTCAGCCCATGGAGACCACGAGAGGTCTCCTGAGATGCTCAAGGTGTGATCCCCAGTCAGACCTCTCCTGCAGAGCCACCCTGAGTCCCCCCAGCAGTTCACAGTGGCCATGGCTTCGTGATTTCTCCCCAGGGGATACTTGATGTCCTCCTCCAGCATCTGAATCCCTTTTCCCCCTCTCACTGATGGTGCTTTGCAGTCCAAACAGGGTCTTGTGGTGACGCCGGTGCCATCTCCAGGGCTTTCATGGACTTCCCCACGGCTCTGCTCACCCCCATCTCCTTTTCTCTGTCCCCAAAGATCCTGTCCAATGTTGCCATCTACTTCTGTGCCATCACGGTGGGCACCATGTCCTACTACATGGCCGACCGCAAGCACCGCAAAGCCTTCCTTGAAGCACGCCAGTCCCTCGAGGTCAAGCTCAACTTGGAGGAGCAGAGCCAGCAGCAGGTAGGAGCCACGTCTGGGCAAGGGGACAGCAAGGGGACACCACTGTGGCTTTGGGACATGGGTAAGGCACCCACTGCACGGTGCAGAGGGACTGTGGTGGGTGGTGATGGGGACAGGAGGAGCTGAGGTGGGAAATGCATTTGTGGTTTCATGCCTTGTGGCCAATCTGGGGACTCTCCATGTGACTGTCCTCTTCCAAGGCTTCCCAGCTCCTGCCATGGCCATCACTAAGCTGTCCCCATCCCCATGCACAGCCACACAGCAGGTCCCTGTCCCCGTGTGGCAGGTTCTTGTCTCCATGCATGGTCACACAGCAGGTCCTCGTCCCCAGGCAGGGCTAGCAGCAGGTCCCTGTCCCCAGGAACAGCCACATGGCAGTCTTTGTCTCCATGCATGGCCACACAGCATGTCCCCATGCCTGGGCACAGCCATGCAGCAGGTCCCTGTCCCCAGGACCAGCCACATGACAGGTCCTTATCTCCATGCATGGTCACACAGCAGGTCATCATCCCTAGAAAGGACCACACAGCAGGTCCCCATCCCTGAGCACAGCCACGTGACATGTCCCTGTCCCCAGATGTGACCACACAGCAGGTCCCCATCAGACCCCAGCCATCTCAAGAGCTGATCCTGCAACCAACCACAACCTGGGGCAGGGGCTCCATCAGTCCCAGCTCTCTGCTCACCCCAGCAGTGATGCCCCACAGCTCTGCCATCACCACACCATGGTGGCCCAGTGAGAGGAGCAGTTGGAGGTGTCATGGTGCCAACCAGCTCCCGTGGTCTCCAGCCATGTCTGGTGATGAGCTGGGCTAATTTTAGCCCCTTCTCTGGGGCCTCTGTCCCCATCTCCCATCTCTTATCTGCCTGATCTGCTGCCAGCAATTTGCTCCCAATGGCAACAAGAGACACGTGGCGAGGCCAGGCCAGCACCACCAGCATCCTCTTTGCTGTGAAACCCGGGTGGATGCTCTGATGTCTAATACAGGGTTAGGTCCACAGAGGGGTTTGGGTGACAGGGACAAATCCTGGGGCTGGGGGATGCACCTTTGAGGTCCCAGCTGATGGGTTTGGAGGGGCTTAGGAAGGGCTATGGGGGTTATTATTACACGAGCTTTGTTTCCTCAGGGAATTGAGCTAAAAATAGGCTGTGATCTTGTAGGAAAGGCTGGCAGCGGGTGGCTCAGGGCAGGGAGTGGTGCTGGCAGCCAGATCCATCCCTCTCCCTCCAGGCCATCAGTGGTGGCTGAACCCGCAGCCCCATGGGCAGAGCTGAGCTCAAGAGGAGCCAAGGGGACAGGGACAGGGGTGGGGACATGGTGCTGTTCCTCCAGCAATGGCCCCACCACCCAGAAATCCCCCATCCTGGGGGGAAACCCACTTCATTAACCAAGTTACTTGCATCTAGTGCAAACCCCCAGGGGCAGCTGGGCAGGTTTATCCCTTCTTTGGCTCTGGGGCTGTGGGGACATCAATGGGGACGATGTTCCCAAGTGGGCTTGGTCCTCCTGGATGACCTCAGCCCAGTCCTACACATGGATGTGGGGTACTCACCATGCTTTTAGATTGAGAAGTCCTCCCTGTTGTGCATTAACTCAGGTCCATACACCCAGACCCAGCACACCCCAGGGGCAGAACACCCTGGGACAGCTTGTAGGGATCTTGGGGGACATTGGTGCAGCTTCTGAGGTGGCTCCTAGCACCATGTCCCAGGGTTATTTAAGCTGATAAAAGCTTGGCCAAGCCAATGCACTTAAATTCTTAAGCCTGCAGAAGGGATCTGAGGTGCACAAGAAAATTTTGCAGCTCAGCTGGTGTCCGGAGAAGAGTGTGGGACTGTCCCTTCCCTGGGCTCTGGGGACCTGGTGAGGGAGGCTGGGGGCTGCAGAGTCTCCAGATGCCACCCTCCCATCCTCCCCTGGCCGGGATTTATTCCCATGTGCAAAAATCTCAGTGAGAACTTGTCAAATAGGGCAGAAAATGCTCTAAGCAGTGGTTGGCATCCCCAGCAGAGCATCGCCAAGGGGGACCTGCCACCCTTGGGTGCATCCCCTCCACCCATGGGTGTGGAGTCAGGGTGGTGCCTCCCCAGGCTGCCCTGGAGGAAAAGCTCCTGTGGCACCCATGGCTTTGATCCAACAATTCCTTCCTCAGGCTTGGCTGGGAGTTTATGCTAAAGCTCTGCCAGGACCCTGGGACCCTTTGGGGCCAACCAGCTTGAGCAGCGCGGGGCCGGGAGCTCTGAAATGTCACTTTGCTGCTCCCTGTCCCCATGGAGAGGGGAATTCTCAGGCTGCAGTGGGTCTGTGCCGTGGATTCACACCATTACCTGTATAGTTTGGGGACTGAGCTGTTGGAGAGCAGCGTAGGAGAGAGGGACCTGGGGGTTCTGGTGGACAGCAGGATGACCATGAGCCAGCACTGTGCCCTTGTGGACAAGAAGGCCAAGGGCATCCTGGGGGGGATTAGAAGGGGTGTGGTTAGTAGGTGTAGAGAGGTTCTCCTCCCCCTCTACTCTGCCCTGGGGAGACCACAGCTGGAATAGTGTGTCCAGTTCTGGGCCCTCAGTTCAAGAAGGACACGGAACTGCTGGAGAGAGTCCAGCACAGAGACACTAAGATGCTGAAGGGAATGGAACATCTCCCTTGTGAGGAAAGGCTGAGGGAGCTGGGGCTCTTTAGCTTGGAGAAAAGGAGACTGAGGGGTGACCTCATTAATGTTTATAAATACATTAAGGGAGAGTGTCAGGAGGATGGAGCCAGGCTCTGCTCAGTGACATCCAATGATAGGACAAGGGGCAATGGGTGTAAGCTGGAACAGAGGAGGTTCCACATCAATCTGAGAAGAAACTTCTTCATGGTGAGGGTGACAGACACTGGCCCAGGCTGCCCAGGGAGGTTGTGGAGTCTCCTTCTCTAGAGATGTTTAAAGCCCGCCTGGACATGTTCCTGTGCAATGTGGTCTAGGTGATCCTGCTCTGGTGGGGGGATTGGACTGGATGATCTTTGGAGGTCCCTTCCAACCCCTGACATTCCGTGATTCCGTGATTCTGTGATTTATTCAGACCATGCCTTTGCACCATGTGTTTGCACCAGGCATTTAGACTGTGACCTCAGACCTTGCCTTTGCACCCTGTGTTTGCACGATGCTCTCAGATGCTGCATTTGCCCCATGTGGTGTATTTGCACCATGGCTTTAGACTGTGCCTTTGCACCGTGGGTTTAAACCGTGTGTTTGTGCCAGGTATTTGCACTCTGCATTTACACCCTGCATTTAGACTGTCAATTTTCACCTTGTTGTGTATTTACACCGTGTGTTTGCATCATGAATTTGCACCCTGCGTTTGCAGGGTGGACTTCCACCGTGCATTTAAACTGTGCCTTTGNGAGGTCCCTTCCAGCCTGAAACATCCTATGACTCTATGATTTAGACTGTGCATTTGCACCATGTGTTTGTCCCGTGCATTTGCACAATGTCTTCTCACCGTGCATTTAAGCTGTTCCTTTGGACCAGACATTTATCCTGTGACTTCAGACTGTGCCTTTGCACCACGGATTTTCACCACGGGTTCTCACCTCTGGTTGTTGTGCCTGGCAAGGGCTCAGCCCCACGTGGTGGTGAAGCCCCTTCCCTGCCCCTTGTCCCCAGGAGCGGCTGATGCTCTCCATCCTGCCCAAGCACGTGGCCGATGAGATGCTGAAGGACATGAAGAAGGACCCGAGCCAGAAGGAGATGCAGCAGTTCAACACCATGTACATGTACCGTCACGAGAACGTCAGGTGGGACCAGACCTGGTTGAACTTGATGATCTCAAAGGTCTTTTCCAATCAAAACCATTCTATGAGTCACCAGGCGGGGAAAAAACGCCAATTTTGGGGTAGAAATGTTGGTGAGACAACATTGGTTGTTGTTGGTGAGACACTGGAACAGGTTGCCCAGGGGGGTTGTGGAGGTTCCATCTCTGGAGGTGTTCAAGGCCAGGTTGGATGGGGCTCTGAACAACCTGGTCTAGTGGGAGGTGTCCCTGCCATGGCAGGGGGGTTGGAACTAGATGATCTTTGAGGTCCCTTCCAACCCAAACCGTTCTATGATTCCATGTGCATTTTGCAGTCCTGGCTAGAAAAGAGAGGAGCAATTGGGGTGGTTTGCAGCTAAAGCTTTGGGTGTAAAGCACTTTGGGTATAAAGCTTTGGGTGGTCAAGCCCTGGTGGTGGAGTCCCTATTCCTGGAGGAACTTCAAAGCCATGGAGATGTGGTGCTGAGGGCCATGGTTTAGTGGTGCCCTGGCAGTGCTGGGTTAACGGTTGGACTCAATGATCTTAAAGGTCTCTTCCAACCCAAACAATCCTAAAGCAAAGGGTGACAGGGGATGGTCACCAGCCAGACCATGGCTTAGAGCCCCATTTTTGCTCCAGCCATGGCTTGTAGAGCCATCTCCCAGAATTCCTCCAGGAGAGCAGGGAAGGGGTACCCAGAGTTGGGGGGGACACGCTGGGGCTGAGCCTCTCACCATCACCCCCCTGCAGCATCCTCTTCGCTGACATCGTGGGCTTCACCCAGCTCTCCTCATCCTGCAGCGCCCAGGAGCTGGTGAAGCTCCTCAACGAGCTCTTCGCCCGCTTTGACAAGTTGGCAGCCGTGAGTAGCCCCCCCTTTTCCCCCCCCACCCCTCCCCAGCATGTCATGGGAAAGACAGGTCCCAGCCACCACCTCACCCCACCTCCAGCCAAGAGCTCCATCCCAGGATGGGGATGAGGAGGTTAAAATATTGCTCCAGGATGCTGGAGACGCCCAATGCTGCAAAAATAGAGCTGGGAAGGGGGGCCCCCCCCAGATCTGGGAAGATGCCCCCCCCTCCCATCCAGGGCAGAGCTGGGCTCCTGGCCAAGCCCTCAGGGGAAGCAGGGTGGGAATGGAAAATCCAATTATTTGTGTCCCTTCCGGCCCAGGAGATCTTTGGATGGTCAAGGTCAGCCTTGGAGGGGGATGGAGCAGGATGGGGAGGTCCCAGGTGATGGTGAGGGGGTGACACCATGTTCTCCCCCCCCAGAAATACCACCAGTTACGCATCAAGATCTTGGGTGACTGCTACTACTGCATCTGCGGGCTGCCCGAGTACCGGGAGGACCACGCCGTGTGCTCCATCATGATGGGGCTGGCCATGGTGGAGGCCATTTCGTAAGGGCTTTCTCCTTGGGGAGGGGGTCCTGGGGGGCAGCCTGGGGGCTTTTTAGGGGTCCAGCCTCTGCAAGATGCATTCAAGTATAGAGGAGTGGTGATTAATGAGATGGGGATGGGGATGGGTGGTGGGGATGGGTTGGGAGGGGTCACCCCCCCCAAGGAAGATGGGGACAGACTCTTGAGCAGGGTCTGTTGGGACAGAACAAGGGGTGATGGTTTGAAACTGAAAGAGGGAAATTTAGAGTAGAGAGAAGGGAGAAATTGTTGCTGCTGAGGGTGGTGAGAGCCTGTGCCAGGTTGCCCAGAGAGGTGGTGGCTGCCCCATCCCTGGCACCATTGCAGGTGAGGTTGTTTGGGGCTCTGAGCAACCTGCTCTAGTTGCAGATGTCCCTGCTCAGTGCAGGGGGGTTGCACTAAATGACCTTTAAAGGTCCCTTCCAACACAAACCATTCCATGATTCTATGATATGATCCTTGTCTTCCCTCACCAGCTACGTGCGGGAGAAGACCAAGACAGCGGTGGACATGCGGGTGGGGGTGCACAGCGGGACAGTGCTGGGGGGTGTGCTGGGCCAGAAGCGCTGGCAGTACGACGTGTGGTCCACCGATGTCACCGTGGCCAACAAGATGGAGGCAGGTGGCATCCCTGGGTGAGCATCTCTGGGGACACCCCCCTGCAGTGCTGGGGCAGCTCTGGAGTCCTCAGCACAGCAGAGCCATGGAGCTGGTGGAGCGGGGCCAGAGGAGGCCCCAGCAATGGTGGGAGGGCTGGAAGCCTCTGCTGGGAGGCCAGGCTGGGAGAGTTGGGCTTGTTCAGCCTGGAGAAGAGAAGGCTCCAGGGAGACCTTCTGGTGGCGTTGCAGGACTTGGAGGGGCCTGTCAGCAAGATAGGGATGGATTTTGAGCAGGGCCTGTTGTGATAGGACAAGGGGGGATGGTTTTAAACTACAAGAGGGAGATTTAGAGTAGAGAGAAGGAAGGAATTGTTGCTGCTGAGGGGGGTGAGAGCCTGTGCCAGGTTGCCCAGAGAGGTGGTCGCTTCCCCATCCCTGGAACCAGGTGAGGCTCTGAGCAACCTGCTCTAGCTGCAGATGTCCCTGCTCAGTGCAAGGGGGTTGCACTAGATGGCCTTTAAAGGTTCCTTCCCACCCAGACCATTCAGTGGTTCTGTGATCTCCAGGGGGGAGGTGGATGGGGACATGGTGCCCAGCACCCAGGGGTGACACTGGTGCCTGGTGCGCAGGCGGGTGCACATCTCGCAGAGCACCATGGATTGCCTGAAGGGTGAGTTCGAGGTGGAGCCAGGTGAAGGTGGCTCCCGCTGCGAGTACCTGAAGGAGAAGGGCATCATCACCTACCTCGTGGTGGTCCCCAAGCAGCCCCTGCGCAACGGCATCAACGGGGTGGTGAGTGATGGTGGTGGTGGTGCGGTGACAAACCGGGGTGAGGGGGGACACCCCACTGCGACCCACCACCTTCCACCTTGCAGAAGCTGTCCCTGACCTCCTCCCATGGTGGTTCCCCACCGTTGGTCAACACCAAAGAGCGCAACGGCAGCCTCAGCCTGGCCTGCACCAGTCCTGAGGAACCCGAGGAGCCCGACGCCAGGGTGAGGGGTGTCCTGGAGAGCGGGGAGGACGATGGAGAGGTACAGCCCTTGCAAAGCATCCCCCCTTCCAGCAGCTCGTTGCTGATGGCCACCCTGGGGTGGTTGAACATCCCATGGGGGTCTTGCAGGCGGTGAACCCCTCCTTCCCCAACCCTCGGCGGCGGCTGCGGCTGCGGGACCTGGCCGAGAGGGTCATTGATGCCTCACAGAACGAGCAGGAGCTCAACAAGCTGCTCAACGAAGCTTTGCTGGAGCGAGAGTCCATCCAGGCGTGAGTCATGGCGTGTCCTGGAGTGGCTCAGCAGGTCCTTGGTGCCACCAGGCTCTGATGGGTAGTGTTGCCAGCAGGCTGAAGGGGAAGAGCACCTTCCGGCTCTCCATGCGCTTCATTGACCCCGAAATGGAGACACGTTACTCCGTGGAGAAGGAGAAGCAGAGTGGGGCTGCCTTCAGCTGCTCCTGTGTTGTCCTCTTCTTCACCGCCCTGGTGGAGGTCTTCATCGACCCCTGGTAGGGGAGGCTGGGGATGGGTGGCCCCAAGCCACACTGAGCCTCACTGGGCTTCAAATCCATCCCCTCTTGGTCTTTTTGGCAGGTTGGTGGCCAATTACGTGACCTTTGTGGTGGGGGAGATCCTGCTGCTCATCCTCACCCTCTGCTCGTTGGCTGCCATCTTCCCCCGGGTGAGACGGGACAGGCTCACCACTCATGGTGGTGGGACATTGTGATGTCCCATCACCGTGTCCTACTTGGGTGAACCGCCCCACCCACCTTCTTCTCCTTGCAGGTCTTCCCCAAAAAACTCGTGGCCTTCTCCACCTGGATCGACAGGACCCGCTGGGCGCGCAACACCTGGGCCATGGCCGCTATCATCATCGTCACCATGGCTGACATCATGGACATGGTGAGACACCAGCCTGCTGCAACCTTCATCCAAGCAGACCACAATCATGCACCACCCCATGTGTGGCTGATGATTAAAGCAGTTAGGGCGAAATTTAGGTTGGATGTCCTCCTTCTGCTCTGCAAAGCACCCTGGCCCCTTGGGTGGCCATGCTGCTCATAGAGAGGTGGATCTTCTTGATGATCAGAGGCTGGAGCACCTCTCCTACAAGGACAGACTGAGAGAATTGGGGTTGTTCAATCTGGAGAAGAGAAGGCTCTGAGGAGACCTTATTGTGGCCTTCCAGGATCTGAAGGGGGACTGCAAGAAAGCTGGGGAGGGACTTTTTAGGGTGTCAGGCAGTGGTAGGACTGGGGGGAATGGGTCAAAACTAGAGGTGGGGAGATTCAGATGAGACATTAGGAAGAAGTTGTTGGCCGTGAGGGTGGGGAGACACTGGCACAGGTTGCCCAGAGAGGTGGTGGAAGCCCCATCCCTGGAAATTTTGAAGGCCAGGCTGGCTGGGGCTGTGAGTAACCTGATCTAGTGGGAGGTGTCCCTGCCCATGGCAGGAGGGTGGAACTAGATAATCTTTCAGGTCCCTTCCAACCCTGACAATTCTATGATTCTATGACCCCATCCTCATGTCCCTCTCCTCACCCTGCCCTCATTCCCCAGCTCAGCTGCTGGCAGGACCATGGCAGGCCAGACAATGGGACAATGGGGCCACCACGGCCGGGGGGCTGCGGGGAGCAGCCCAAGTACTACAGCTACATCGCCGTGCTGGCCTTGGTGGCCACCATCATGCTGGTGCAGGTCAGCCACATGGTCAAGCTGACCCTCATGGTGCTGATCACCGGGGCCACCGGGGCCGTCAACATCTACGCCTGGGAGCAGATCTTCGACCAGTACGACCGGCGCCGTGGCCAGCAAAGCACGTAAGGGGTGGCAGGGGGGTGGGCATGGGTTGGGGTGGCACAGCCATGCCCACCACCCACCCACACCTCACCACGTCTGCCAGCAGGTCGTCAATGGTCCCCTCCAAGTACTCCATGACGGCGATGATCTTCATCGTGATGCTCAGCTTCTACTACTTCTCTCGCCATGTGAGTGACTCGCCCCCACACCCCAGGAAGCTCCTCTCCCTTCTCTGTCCTCACCCTCAGCCCCTGCTCCGGTCTCTTGGAAGCTCCAAGACAGCAGGATTTGTCCCCAGCTGTGAACAGCATCTCCAGCTCTTCTCCAAGCATGTCCACCAAGGGGCTCTCTAGGACCACATCAATGCAGAGAACATCTCCATGTCATGCCTGGCCTTGGGATGGGCAGCAACATGGTGGCCCTATGACCCATGCCCACCCCATGAGGGTCATGTTTGCACTTCAGAGCAGGTCTCATCTCCCCACTTAGGGCTTCAACTTGTCCCAGAGCCTTCTTCCAGGCTGTCCCCACAGAAGCCAGGATGCTCCCAGTGCTGAGAAGGACCCCTTGGTGGGTGGGAACTGGGGGTGCAGCCCTATCCTTGCACCCACAGGTGGAGAAGCTGGCCAGGACCCTCTTCCTCTGGAAGATAGATGTCCATGACCAGAAGGAGCGGGTCTACGAGATGCGGCGCTGGAACGAGGCCCTGGTCACCAACATGCTGCCCGAGCACGTGGCCCGGCACTTCCTGGGCTCCAAGAAGAGGGACGAGGTGAGGGAAGACCCAGGAGGGGCATTTGTCCCCATTTTGGGGGTGGGGGCAACCTCCAGATCCAGAGGCTTTGCCATAGGCTCTGTTCGAGCACCTTTGGTTGGAGGAGGATGATGTCTAGGCCATACAAGGTGAGGTTGCAGAGCACCATCAGTTCTTCACCAAGGGAAGATGGCTTCATGGGAGGGTTTGGCTTCACTGGAGGTGCTGGTGCCACACGTGGGCATGTCCGCAGCTCGTGGCCATTGTCCCATCCTGTCCCCAGGAGCTGTACAGCCAGTCCTACGATGAGATTGGCGTCATGTTCGCCTCCCTGCCCAACTTTGCTGACTTCTACACGGAGGAGAGCATCAACAACGGGGGCATCGAGTGCCTGCGGTTCCTCAACGAGATCATCTCCGATTTTGATGCGGTGAGTCGGGGTGGAGCTGGGCACAGGGCACATCTTCCCTTCCTGCCCCATCCTGGGACAGAAGGACCTGCCATGGCCCCAGGGCGGCTGAAGGTCTTGTCTCCACGGCTCAGCTCCTGGACGAACCCCAGTTCCGGTGCATCACCAAAATCAAAACTATTGGCAGCACCTACATGGCGGCTTCTGGAGTGACTCCTGATGCCAACGCCAACGGGTACAGCGCCAAGGTGAGGGGTCCTGTGGTGGGGGCACAGTGGGCAGGGCTGACTGGGAAGGTGCCCAGTGGAAAAGGACCTGGGGGGTGTTGGTTGACAGGTGGCTAATGATGAGCCAANATGGGTTAGTGATGCTCTGGCAGTGCTGGGGGAACGGTTGGACTCAATGAACTTAGAGATCTCTTCCAACCAAAATGGTTGTGTGACTCTATGACCTGTGCTGCCCTTGCAGAAGGAGACCCTCTCAGATAAGGAGCGCTGGCAGCACTTGGCTGACCTGGCCGACTTTGCCTTAGCCATGAAGGTGACTCTGATGAACATCAACTACCAGTCCTTCAACAACTTCATGCTCCGCATAGGCAAGTCCAGGAGCATGGGGCAGGGTCATCCCCTGTCCCTCCTTCCCTGCCAGTGGTGGGAAACTGGGCACCACCTGAAGGCAGTAGGGCTTGGGTGACACCTCATGGCCCTGCCCTATCATCTTGGATGGACTCTCCTGCAGACCAGGATGTCCTGTCCATGTCACCAGGCTTGGTGGTGACATCTCCTTCCCCTCTTGAACAGGCATGAACAAGGGGGCCGTGCTGGCCGGTGTCATTGGCGCCCGCAAGCCTCACTATGACATCTGGGGCAACACGGTGAACGTGGCCAGCAGGATGGAGTCCACTGGTGTGATGGGGAACATACAGGTGGGGTGATGGGGAAGGGGACAAATCGACAACTTACGGGGGGGCTGCAGCCCTCAAAACACCCCAGATGTTGGGTGGGAGGGGGAAAGCGCTGCCAGGAGGACATTGGGGCTGGTTGAGGGGCTCCTCCAAGCTGGGAATGGGGCAAGGCCCAACTTACTGGGGGGCTGCAGCCCTCAAAACACCCCAGACTGGGTAGGAGGGGGAAAGCGCTGCCAGGAGAACATTGGGGCTGGTTGAGGGGCTTCTCCAAGCTGGGAATGGGGCAAGATGAAGAGCAGCCCAAGATCATGGGGTGTCAGGCTAGTGGGTAGACCTGTAGTCTGAGCAGCACGCTGGAGTCCTTGCTTCCCATGTCCCGTGCCAGGCAAGAACCCCCCAACCCCCAGCCTCCCACCATGTCCACTTGTCCCCACAGGTGGTGGAGGAGACCCACCTCATCCTGAAGGAGTACGGCTTCCGCTTCGTGCGCCGGGGAGCCATCTACGTCAAGGGCAAAGGGGAGCTGCTCACCTTCTTCCTCAAGGGCCGGGAGAAGCAGGGCTCCTTCCTCAACGGCTCTTCCGTCACCCTGCCCCACCAGGTGGTGGACAGCTCGTGAGGGGTCCGGCACCACCACAGCCACCACCTCCCGGCACCGAGCAGGGCAGCTCGGAGGGGGCTCGGGGACGTCCATCCCACCACCCCTCCAGATCTGAAACCAAACCTCGAGAAACCAACCTCTTGACACAACTCTTTCCAAGCTCCCGCCGGAGCTTTCTGGTGGAGTCTTTGCTCTGTCGTGCTGTGGCCGAGCAGGAGGGAGACATGAGGTCAACCTTGGTGAGCTCCTCAGGACGTTCGTGTTCGTGCCCAAGTGCACGTGAGCTCGCAGCCCTCGGTGGGCACAGGACACGTGTCACCTTTCCATGGGCTTCATTGGCCACCACGCCAGGGGGACAGCATGGCCTTCAAGCAGCGTGGTGGGGCCTCGGCACGAGGAGATCCAAACTCAGGGCTGGATGGAGAAGACAACCACGTCTCTCCTGCGTGCCAGGAGCTGTGAGAGCCGGGAGCGCCCGGGCTGTGCCGTTAGTTCCTACCCAAGCTCATCCTCATCACAAACCATCCTAGTTAGGAGATGGAGGAAATGGAGATCATGGAGCCACCACCTGGGACTTGGGGGAGAAGAAGAAGGAGCTGCCGTGGTGTATTTCAGATATATAAATATATATGATCTCAATACAGATGGACATTTATATTTTTAACTGCTCGCTCCCCATGGTGGGGCTACCCCATGCACACCCACCTCGGCCACTGCCACTTTGCTGGCCCTGGGTGGAGGAGAGGTCCAGGGAGTGGCCCAGGAGATGCTGGAACCCAGGGTGCCCGGGGAGGGGAGGCAGGAGCCCCCAGGGTGGGTTTGGGCCACTACTTTCTTCAATAGAAGCAGTTGAATTTCAAAGCCTGATTCCACGCCTGCTTTGTTCTGGGGGCTGTGGGGATGGGGAGAGGGGCTTGACCACCCCGAGGAGGGGGTGTTGGGTTTGGAGGGGGCAAGGCTGAAGAGCTTCAAACAGTGGCATTTGCTCCTTGTCTACTTGGGGATTGGATGAGCACACAACCATAGGGTCAGTGATATGGACCATACAGGAGATTAATCTCCACCTGGTCAGCCAGAAGGAAATAAAGGCCCTGGGGGTGTTGGTTAACAGGTGGCTGGAGATGAGCCAGTGTGTGCCCAGGTGGCCAAGAAGGCCACCAGCATCCTGGCTTGAATCAGCACTAGTGTGGCCAGCAGGACCAGGGCAGGGATTGTCCCCCTGGACTCAGCACTGGGGAGGTCACCCCTTGAATCCTGGGGTCAGTTTTGGGCCCCTCACTCCAACAAGGACCTTGAGGGGCTGGAGCATTTCCAGAGGAGGGCAACGAAGCTGGGGAAGGGTCTAGAGCAGGAGTGTGGTGAGGAGCAGCTGAGGGAGCTGGGGGTGTTGAGCCTGAAGAGGAGTCTCAGGGGAGACCTTCTGGCTTTGCACAACTCCCAGAAAGGAGGTTGGAGCCAGGTGGGGTTGGGCTCTTCTCCCAAGGAACAAGCAATAGGACAAGAGGAAACGTCCTCAAGTTGCACCAGGGGAGGTTTAGGTTGGCCATGAGGAACAATTTCTTTGTGTCAGGGGTTGTGAAGGGCTGTGCCAGGCTGGGCAGGGCAGTGGTGGAATCCCCATCCCTGGAGGGGTTCCAAAGCTGTGGAGATGTGGTGCTGAGGGCCATGGGTTAGTGGTGTCCTGGCAGTGCTAGGGGAACTGTTGGTCTTGATGATCTGGAAGGTCTCTTTCACCCCAAACTCCTCTCTGGAGGAATGGTTGGACTCAATCTGAAAGGTCTGTTCCAATCAAATCGATTCCATGACTATAAAACAATCCACACCTACCACCCACCCTGCTCCACCCCTGCATTCCCAGGGCCTGGCTGTGGGGACCCATGGGGACCTGGAGCGATGCTGGGGAGGAGCAAAATCCTGCATCTGCACCCACCCTGCCAGATGCTGCCCATGGGCAGTTTTTTGTACCCTGGGATACAGGCCTGGAGGTGTGATGGGTCTTATAGGTTCTGGTTGGAAGAGGCCTTTAAGATCAAGTCCAACTGTTCCCCCAGCGCTGCCAGGGCACCACTAAACCACGTCCCTCAGCCAGGCTGGGCTCCATGGGCAGGGCTTTACCACCAAGTCCATCCTCTACCAGTGCTTCCCTCTTGCCTTATCCCACTGGGGCTGGCAAAAAAACAAGACAGGAGAAAATATCATCATTTAATCCACAACCAAAATCAATAACAACAATTTACAAGAGCTTTAATTAAGAAGTTTTCAAAGTACTGTGATGAAAGAGCAAGATGTTAAAGATCTGCAGCATGGTGGGACACCAGCAAAGCTGCTCCACACCTGAAGGGAAGGAAGTAGCACGTGTAAAGCTGCAACTGGTTGAAATCTTCTGGAAAATTCAGTTTGTGCTTTGGGAGGGGGTTAACAAATCCCACAGGAGGCCCCAGGCTGCTGCTGGCAATAATGAAGCCTCACCTCCATCCCTCAACCCCTCCAGCTTCTAGTGCAAAGTCCTCTCCTGGCTGTAGGGCTCAGGGCAGGGATTATTCCACTTGCCCCCCGTAGCACCCAGATTTTGAGGTTCCAGCTATTTCTGATTCCAACCATGAGATGTTTCCTGCAGCCATGGAGTTGTGGTGCCCACCACACTCAAAGCACTGAGGAGAAGTCACCAGCTGCAACAGAATCCACCCAGAAGCCTCGAGGAAACATTGCTCTTGAGATCCAGGCTGGGCTGGTTGCTCCTCAGGGGGGTTCCCAGTGGTCCACGGTGTTTGAGGTCACTCCTCCCAGGCTGAGGAGCTCGGGGAGAGCTGGGGGGTGTCTTAGGGTGCTGTGATCATGATGTGCTCAGTGCTGCTGAAGGATCTGAAGGCTTTGTGCAGGGCCATGCTGCGGANGAGGTCACCCCTTGAATCCTGGGGTCAGTTTTGGGCCCCTCACTCCAACAAGGACCTTGAGGGGCTGGAGCATTTCCAGAGGAGGGCAACGAAGCTGGGGAAGGGTCTAGAGCAGGAGTGTGGTGAGGAGCAGCTGAGGGAGCTGGGGGTGTTGAGCCTGAAGAGGAGTCTCAGGGGAGACCTTCTGGCTTTGCACAACTCCCAGAAAGGAGGTTGGAGCCAGGTGGGGTTGGGCTCTTCTCCCAAGGAACAAGCAATAGGACAAGAGGAAACGTCCTCAAGTTGCACCAGGGGAGGTTTAGGTTGGCCATGAGGAACAATTTCTTTGTGTCAGGGGTTGTGAAGGGCTGTGCCAGGCTGGGCAGGGCAGTGGTGGAATCCCCATCCCTGGAGGGGTTCCAAAGCTGTGGAGATGTGGTGCTGAGGGCCATGGGTTAGTGGTGTCCTGGCAGTGCTAGGGGAACTGTTGGTCTTGATGATCTGGAAGGTCTCTTTCACCCCAAACTCCTCTCTGGAGGAATGGTTGGACTCAATCTGAAAGGTCTGTTCCAATCAAATCGATTCCATGACTATAAAACAATCCACACCTACCACCCACCCTGCTCCACCCCTGCATTCCCAGGGCCTGGCTGTGGGGACCCATGGGGACCTGGAGCGATGCTGGGGAGGAGCAAAATCCTGCATCTGCACCCACCCTGCCAGATGCTGCCCATGGGCAGTTTTTTGTACCCTGGGATACAGGCCTGGAGGTGTGATGGGTCTTATAGGTTCTGGTTGGAAGAGGCCTTTAAGATCAAGTCCAACTGTTCCCCCAGCGCTGCCAGGGCACCACTAAACCACGTCCCTCAGCCAGGCTGGGCTCCATGGGCAGGGCTTTACCACCAAGTCCATCCTCTACCAGTGCTTCCCTCTTGCCTTATCCCACTGGGGCTGGCAAAAAAACAAGACAGGAGAAAATATCATCATTTAATCCACAACCAAAATCAATAACAACAATTTACAAGAGCTTTAATTAAGAAGTTTTCAAAGTACTGTGATGAAAGAGCAAGATGTTAAAGATCTGCAGCATGGTGGGACACCAGCAAAGCTGCTCCACACCTGAAGGGAAGGAAGTAGCACGTGTAAAGCTGCAACTGGTTGAAATCTTCTGGAAAATTCAGTTTGTGCTTTGGGAGGGGGTTAACAAATCCCACAGGAGGCCCCAGGCTGCTGCTGGCAATAATGAAGCCTCACCTCCATCCCTCAACCCCTCCAGCTTCTAGTGCAAAGTCCTCTCCTGGCTGTAGGGCTCAGGGCAGGGATTATTCCACTTGCCCCCCGTAGCACCCAGATTTTGAGGTTCCAGCTATTTCTGATTCCAACCATGAGATGTTTCCTGCAGCCATGGAGTTGTGGTGCCCACCACACTCAAAGCACTGAGGAGAAGTCACCAGCTGCAACAGAATCCACCCAGAAGCCTCGAGGAAACATTGCTCTTGAGATCCAGGCTGGGCTGGTTGCTCCTCAGGGGGGTTCCCAGTGGTCCACGGTGTTTGAGGTCACTCCTCCCAGGCTGAGGAGCTCGGGGAGAGCTGGGGGGTGTCTTAGGGTGCTGTGATCATGATGTGCTCAGTGCTGCTGAAGGATCTGAAGGCTTTGTGCAGGGCCATGCTGCGGAACAGGTCAGAGTGAGCTGCTGCCACCTCTGCTAGAGACACGGGAGCGTCGGCTGGCAGGAGAAAAGGGGCAGTGAGGAAAGGAACATCACGTTGCCAGCACAGATATATTTGCTTCTCACTCTTCCCTCTTCCCCAGAGAGTTTTCCACTCAACCTCATGTTTTTCTTCTCACATCCCTTCTCTCTCCTTCCCAACCCTTTGTGTCCTGCAGCTGCCCCAAGGGATGGCTGCAGAGAGCACCAGAGCTCTCACCACCCACCACTGAAGGGTGAGGACAATAAAACATGGAAGCTTCAGACACCCTGGTGATGTCTTAGCACAGAAGACACTGAAATTTGGGAGCAAAGGCAGAATTTTGCCTGTAATGGGATGGTTATGGTGGGGAAAAGACAGAGAGAACTGTTGATACAGTACAAGGTGGCTCCATCAAGTCAAGGAGCTTGTAGAATCATCAATCACAGAAGCATTTTGGTTGGAAGAGACCATCTAGTGCAACCCCCCTGCACTGAGCAGGGACATCTGCAGCTAGTGCAGGTTGCTCATAGCCCCAACCACCCTCCCCTGCAATGGTTCCAGGGATGGGGCAGCCACCACCTCTCTGGGCAACCTGGCACAGGCTCTCACCACCCTCAGCAGCAACAATTCCTTCCTTCTCTCTACTCTAAATCTCCCTCTTGTAGTTTAAAACCATCACCCCTTGTCCTGTCACAACAGGCCCTGCTCAAAAGTCTGTCCCCATCTTTCTGACAGGCCCTTTGAAGTCCTGAAAGGCCACCAGAAGGTCTCCCTGGAGCCTTCTCTTCTCCAGGCTGAACAAGCCCAACTCTCCCAGCCTGGCCTCCCAGCAGAGGCTTCCAGCCCTCCCACCATTGCTGGGGCCTCCTCTGGCCCCGCTCCACCAGCTTCATGGCTCTGCTGTGCTGAGGACTCCAGAGCTGCCCCAGCACTGCAGGGGGGTGTCCCCAGAGCGCAGCAGAGGGGCAGGATCCCCTCCCTGCCCTGCTGCCCACGCTGCTGGGGAGCAGCCCAGGATGTGAGCACACATCAGGACACCTTGCTCCCTTCTGTCCCCAAACTCCACCAGGACAAGGCCCCATCCATCTGAAGAACCACAGGAGGGTCTCCCCACCCCACACCCCTGTAGCCCACTCCATTTACTCACGTGTGCAGGAAACCAGGACTTCAGTGGGGAGGCTGAGGCAGAGGTCACCATAAATCAGCCTCGCCTGGAAGGGGAAGGTCTTGCTGTTCTTTGACACGTCGTATTTAAACACCAGCAGGTTACACAAGGAGTTCCTCTGCAAGGTGCCTTCAATGTGGTCCGAAAAATGTTCCTGGAAGGACACAGACAACTTCTGAAACATGAAGCTGGGAAGAGGTCCATCAGTGTAGAGCTGGGAGCTCACCAAGCATGGGACCCCCACCCTCCAGCTGAGTTGGAGTCATAAAATAACTTGTGAAGTCCTGAGAAGCAGAACTGTGAGAGCTCCAGGTCAAGAAAGGGGCTGAGATTCCCCCCCGAGGCTCGTTGACACATGGAAGGGAACAGGAAGAGTGAAAAGCTGCAGCCACCAGTACCTGTAACTGGTCTGCCTGGTACCTCCTCCCAGCATAGGCGTTGAGGTGGTCGAAGAGGACAGACATGAAGCGCCTGATGTCCCTCTGCAGGTACTTCTTGGAGATCTGCTCCAGAGGGATGAAGATGGGGATGGAGTGGCGGAGAATCCGCACCTCTGGCTTCAGCACCAGGTCCACGTGGTAGGAGTCCAAGTAGGTGCCCTCATAGGCTGTGCTGATGCAGAAACACACTCCCTGCTTGGTCAGCTTCCCACTGATCCCTTGGCCACAGAGAGAGAATCAGAGAGGAGTTTGGGGTGAAAGAGACCTTCCAGATCATCAAGACCAACAGTTCCCCCAGCACTGCCAGGGCACCACTAACCCATGGCCCTCAGCACCACATCTCCACAGCTTTGGAACCCCTCCAGGGATGGGGACTCCACCACTGCCCTGCCCAGCCTGGCACAGCCCTTCACAACCTGTCCCAGCAAGAAATTGTTCCTCATCTCCAACCTAAACCTCCCCTGCTGCAACTTGAGGCCATTTCCTCTTGTCCTGTTGCTTGTTCCTTGGGAGAAGAGCCCAACCCCCCTGTCTCCAACCTCCTTTCAGGGAGTTGTGGAGAGCCAGAAGGTCTCCCCTGAGCCTCCTCTTCTCCAGGCTCAACACCCCCAGGTCCCTCAGTTGCTCCTCACCACACTCCTGCTCTAGACCCTTCCCCAGCTTCGTTGCCCTTCTCTGGACATGCTACTGAAGCTCAAGGTTCTTTGTCTCTCTTGACCTGGGGAGCCCAGAACAGGACCCAATACTCCAGAGGTGGCCTCACTAGGGCAGAGTAGAGGGGGAGAAAAATCAGGCAGCTTAATGGGAGCTTGAATTCCCACTAAGGGAGCTATGGTGCTTATTTCAAACATGGCCTCCACATGACAGGGAGAAGAGGATGCCCTGGGTGGAGGAAGGCACCACTTTATTGCCCCAAGGAGAGTGGCAGGAGAGCTCATGGTGGGGCTCAAGCCCACTTGTATCAAGCAGGACTCACATCCTTTAGGGACATGGTTTAGTGGTGCCCTGGCAGTGCTGGGTTAATGGTTGGACATGATCTTGAAGGTCTTTTCCAACCCAAATGATTCTATGAACCTGTGATCCTTACACTGTCCAGTGCAAAGTGACCTGTTGGAAAAGGTCTATTCAAAAGGGTTTGTAATGACAGGACCAGGAGTGATGGTTTTAAGCTGGGAAAGGAGATTTAGGCGGGACATTAGAAAAAAGTTCTTTAATCTGAGGGTGACAGATCAGTGGAATGGGCTGCCCAGAGAGGTGCTGGAGGCCCCATCCCTGGAGTCCTTCAAGGTCAGGCTTGATGGGGCTCTGAGCAACCTGCCCTAGGTAGAGATGTCCCTGCTTGTGTAGGGAGGTTGGACCAGATGACCTCTAGAGGTCCCTTCCAGCCTGAAACATTCTATGATTCTATGAAATCCAAATGGTTTTCAAACACCTCAGGAGCAGATGAGAAGAGGGAGCTGACCTTACAAGCTTGCTTGGAAAGCCCAGACCCCTGGATATTTAACTGCCTCATTCCCAAAGATTTCACTCCTAAGCTTTTCCAGCACCTAGACCTTAATCTAAACGATACAGTTCAGTAAAGAGCAGCTCCAGGAACATCCCAGAGGCCTCCTGTGAAAGGCAGGGAATTAAAAAGCTGCTGCTCTTGCAGCATTTGCAGACTCTAAAGGCTCCAAGCAGGGAAGTTGTGCTTCACCTCAGGCTCCTTTCCCAAAATTCAGCCCCCCAGGATTGGCAGGACATGCACAAAGCTTGAGCCAGTACCTGTGAGGTAGAAGATCTGCAGCATGGACTTCAGGCTTTTGATCTTCCTCTCTAGAACAGCCTGAGCACTGGGCTGCACTGGATCTGACATGGCTCCTCCTTTCCCGAGTCGCTACAAAAGCCAGAGGAGAAGAGAGGTCAGAAATTGCTGACACCAACGTGTCACCTGCAGGGAACATGGGCAGAGGAGTCATAACATGGCTGCAGAGAAAAGCAAGGGGGGATTTCAAGAAGAAAAGAGGAGAAGTGAAGCAAAAAAGGGGAGGAAAACTCAAGAAAAGAGTCCAGAAATGGCCACATGATCTCCAAGCAAGAAGACCCAGTGGTTCTGGACTAGACAGCACTGAAATGAAGGGAGAGCAGAGCTGGATGTCACTTAAAAAGGGAAAATAAAACATTAACAGTTGATTACATATGAGTAACCTCAGTAAATCCCCTCTCTGAAGCAGGATCTCTGCAGAAAGTTCCTTCTCACCCTGTTCTGCTGCAGATCCACCTTAGCCCGGAGCTCATCCCTCTGCAGCCTCAGCTCCTGCACCCTCTCCTTCAGCCTGGCCACCTTCTCCTCCTGCTGCTCCAGCTCCTCTTGCTTCAGGGCTGCCTGGTGGGCCTGCACCTCCAGAGCTGCCAGGTGAGCAAACACCCCTGGAGAAATAACACAAGGAGGTCAAGAATCGTGGCTGGGATTACGTGGCCTGCACCACAGAGCCAAAGCAGAGCAGGTGTGGTGAGGATAAGCTGGTGGACACTCCTCAACGGGGCAGAGGAGGGCAAACATCTGGTGAAGAGGCTTTGGGGGACTGTAGACAGTGAGGCCAAGAGCCAGCAGACCCTGAGGATCCCAGTACAGGGCAGGGGTGACCTGCTGGGAAGCAGCTCTGCAGAGAAGGACCTGGGAGTGTTGGGGGACAACAAGGTCACCATGAACCAGCAATGGGCCCTTGTGGCCAAGAAGGCCAATGGTGTCCTGGGGTGCATGAAGAAGAGTGTGAGCAGCAGGTCAAGGGAGGTTCTCCTGCCCCTCTACTTTGCCCCCATGAGGCCACCTCTGGAGTACTGGGTCCAGTTCTGGGCTCCCCAGATCAAAAGAGACAAGGAGCTACTGGAGAGAGTCCAGTGGAGGCTGCGAAGATGCTGAGGGGACTGGAGCATCTCTGTGCCCAGGAAAGGCTGAGAGCCCTGGGGCTGTTGAGCTGGAGAAGAGAAGACTCAGAGGGGATCTGATCAATGCTGATCAAGAGATAAAGGGTGGGGGGCAAGAGGCTGGGGCCAGACTCTTGTCAGTGGTGCCCAGTGACAGGACAAGGAGCACTGGGCACCAAGTGGAACCCAGGAGGTTCCGTGTGAGCAGGAGGAGAAACTTGTTTGGTGTGAGGGTGTTGGAGCCTGTCCCAGGCTGCCCAGAGAGGTTGTGGAGTCTCCTTCTCTGCAGAGATTCCAAAGGTGCCTGGACACGATCCTGAGCACCCTGCTCTGGGTGAGCTGCTGGAGCAGGGGGGTTGGACGAGCTGATCTCCAGAGTTCACTTCCTACCCTCACCATTCTTTGATCCTGTGAGTGACTCAAGGGACAGCTCAGGAAGCCACAGGGGCATTTCTGGCCCCAGGCATTTTAGAGTTCACTCCTACTGAAGGACACACTTTGCCCCTGGCTGTCCCGTACAACTCACCATCGGATGAAGACACCTTCTCTTCCTCCATCTTCCCTCGCCACTCTCCTGCAAGTGAGAAGGCAGGTGCCAGCTGTCCCTGGCCAGGCTCCAGCAATGTGGGGGCAAGCGAGAGCTCTTCCTCAGGGGACCTTCCTCTTCCTCCTGCTGCTGCAACGGGACTCTGAGAAGAACCGAGGGCAGGTCTAGCACCTGGGCTGGCCCCACGCAGGGATAGTCCCACGGGCTGGCAACTGAAATGACACATTATATATAACCCACCATTTCCATAAGGAAACCCCCCAGGAGTGGAGAAACACCAGATTCATAGAATCACAGACTGGTTCGGGTGGGAAGGGACCTTTCAAGCTCACTCAGTCCAACCCCCCTGCACTGAGCAGGGACATCGGCAACTAGAGCAGGTTGCTCAGAGCCCCAGCCAACCTCACCTGCAATGGTTCCAGGGATGGGGCAGGGATATTCGCGGGCCTCCTCCAGCAGGACGAGCCCGTAGAGCCGCCACAGGCCCCGGGAGGAGGGGACAGGGGGGCTCCCGGGGGTACCGGGACTCTCCCCACACGGACGGGGTGGGCCAGGCCGGGACCCCGGGGTGAGACAAGGACAAGGGGGGAGCTGGGCAGCCGGGGAGACCTCACCGAGGGGGTGTGGGTGCAGGAGACCGAACCCCCCCGTCCTCTCCTCTCCCCCCCAGCCCCAGTTCCCGCACTCACCACAACAACGGGCGCTCGAAGTGCGCGCCTCAGCGCCCGCCGGAAGTGCGTCACCACGCCTGACACCACCTCCCTCCGTTTGCCGTACAGCAACATGGCGCCGGCGCCGCTATCCCAGCGCGCACCGCGCTCGGCCGCCCCTCCCAGGGGGTTACGCGGCGCCGTACGGCAGCATGGCGGCGCCCGGAGCGGCGGCGGCAGGAGCAGCAGCGGCGGCTTCATCCTTGGTTCAGTACGTGGTGCTACGCGGGGACCTGGCCCGGTCGTGGCCGCTGGGCGCGGTGGTGGCTCAGGCCTGCCACGCTGCGCTGGCCGCCGCGCATGCGCACGGCCCGCACCCCGACACCCGCGCCTACCTGGCGCTGGGCGGCGCCATGAGAACCGTCGTGCTGGAGGTGCGCGGGGCACGCCGGGAGCCGCGGGTCACGCCGGGAGCACCGCCCTCAGGGGAGGGAGGCGCCATTTTGAGGCGGGCCCGGCAGAGCCCTGAGGGGATGGGGAGGGGTGGTGGGGCGTCTGTGGGGGTGAGCTCGGCTCCGAGGGGGCCTGGCGGGGTGGGGGTGGCTGTGAATCGCCTTTCCCCGGGCTCTGTCTGCCCTCCCAGGCCCTCCCTTCCCTCCTGCGGCAGCCGGTGAGTCCCCGCGGCCAACCCCCCCTCACCTCCCGAGGCCCGCCGGTCCCTGTCCCTTGCGAGGCCTCCGGTCCCGCCTTAGCCGTTACTCCCTGTAACCCCCCGAGGGCCGCAGCAGCTGCTGCTGTGTTAGAAAGGTCTTTTACAGACGAATTTTTCGGTATCAGTTGCCCCGGGGGTCCCGGCTCCCCCAGCCCGGTCTGTATGGAGAGACCCCCGGCACCCCCGAGTGCCTCCCTGTCGCCTCCCGGGGCTGTCGCGACTGTCTGGGCTCATCCTGCTGGCCGAGGCCTCAGCCGGCCTCTGTGTGAAGGTGGGGCTGAGCAGGGCAGCTGTCGAAGGGGGAAACCCCTGCGTTTTGGAAGGTTTACAACCTGTGTTGGCTTCACAGCCACCAGTGCTTGCAGAGGCTGGCGGTGTAGCCAGGGCCTGCTAGAACAAGATGCCTCCTGTGTAAGATGGAAAGTCTGGGGATTGCCCATGTTAATATCTGTGTAGGCAGCTGGTTGCCTCCTTCTGACCACCGTCCTCACCATAAGCTGTGTTCCCCTCGGCTCTTGTGGGGACCCAGCACTGCCTCACACCCCATCCCTCACAGGGGACTTTGTCTCTCCTACAGGCTCCGGATGAAGCCGCCCTGATGGCGCTGGAGGAGAGCCTGAAGCAGCACAACATTGACCACCAAGTGTGGACTGAGCAGCCCGAGAACGTGGCCACCTGCCTGGCGCTCAGGCCCTACCCCAAGGACCAAGTGCACCAGTACCTGAGGAAATTTAAATTGCTAAAGTGACAGGGTACAGGGAACTCATCAGGGCCAGGGCTGAGCTTGAGTGGTCAGGAGCTGGGAGGAAAGCTGCTGTGGGTGCAGAGTGTGGGGATAACACTCAGCAGTGGGTGGTTGTCTCCTCCCATGGTAATTGTGGATACACAGTGAAACAGCTCTTGGTGGGGAGGATTAAATGTAACTCTGTGTGGAATGTGGCTGTGTGAACTGTTACTGTATTTCTGGGGTCACAACAACCCCCTGCAGCTCTCCAGGCTGGGGGAAGAGTGGCTGGAAAGTGCCTGATGAGAAAGGACGTGGGGGTGTTGGTTGACAAGTGGCTGAAGATGAGCCAGAGTGTGCCCAGGTGGCCAAGAAGGCCACCAGCATCCTGGCTTGGATTAGCACCAGTGTGGCCAGCAGGACCAGGGCAGGGATTGTCCCCCTGGACTGGGCACTGGGGAGGCTGCTCCTCGAATCCTGGGGTCAGTTTTGGGCCCCTCACTCCAGTAAGGACCTTGAGGGGCTGGAGTGTGTCCAGAGAAGGGCAACAAAGCTGGGGAAGGGTCTAGAGCAGGAGTGTGGTGAGGAGCAGCTGAGGGAGCTGGGGGTGTTGAGCCTGGAGCAAAGGAGACTCAGGGGAGACCTTCTGGCTCTGGACAACTCCCTGAAAGGAGGCTGGAGCCAGGTGGGATTGGGCTCTACCCCCAAGGAAGTGGCTTCAGGTTGCACCAGGGGAGGTTTAGGTTGGAGATGAGGAACAATTTCTTTGTGGCAAGGGTTGTGAAGGGCTGTGCCAGGCTGGCCAGGGCAGTGATGGAGTCCCCATCCCTGGAGGGGTTTCCAAGCCATGGAGATGTGGTGCTGAGGGCCATGGTTTAGTGGTGCCCTGGCAGTGCTGGGGGAACGATTGGACTCAATCTTAAAGGTCTGTTCCAACCAGAACAATTCCACTGTTAACCCATGATCTGTGTGTGGGAGCTCATGGATCAGCCCCACCAGCCCAGGCACACTTGAAAACATCTCTGCTGCTTTTTAGGGACAACTTTTCCCTCGAAGAGGCCTTTGAGCTCCCCTGTCTGTCTCTCCATCCATCCCAAGTGCTGTTTCCCCCATGCTGAAGCCCCACAAGCAGGCCCTGGCTGCAGGCACGTCTGGTGGGTTTGCTGCTGGTTCCACGGCTGAGCAGCCACCACGGATCCTTGTTCCTCCCACACCAGTGAGACCAGTTTGTCCATGATTTTACTCCCCCTGGGCCGTTTTCTCCATTACTTCACTCTCGTGGTGACAGCGCTGCCGGGCCCCAGGCCACCAGCAGACGGCAGCAGTGCTGCAGCGCTGGTCCCACCTCCTTCCCACTAGAAACCTCTGAAATGAGCCTCTTCCTTCCCCAAAAAAGTGCATTGTCAGCTAAAAGTGTCTGTGCTCCCCCTCTCTCCCACCTCCTCCCGCTCTTAATGCCACCATCACCCCCTGACCCGCTATGATCCCCCTTTTTCCAGAGCTGAAGGTGAGTGTGGAGCAGCTCTTGGTGGCCTTGGTGACCCCAACGTTCTTCTGGGGAACACTCACCCACCAAACCCACCACTGAAACCCCATAGAACATGATCCAAGGAGATCCAAAACTCCCCCCTGAGCCATTTCCCGTTGGGATTTAAGATGCTGGGTTTTGTCACTGGCTGGAACTGGCTGGTCCCAGAGAGTGGTGGGGATGGAGTTAACTCCAGTAGGTGGCTGGTCACAAGTGGTGTCCCCAGGGCTCAGTGCTGGGGCCAGGTCTCTTTAATATCTTTATTAATGGTCTGGATGAGGGGATCGAGGCACCCTAAGTCAGTTTGCAGATGACACCAAGTTGAGTGGGAGTGTTGATCTGCTGGAGGGTTGGAGGCTCTACAGAGGGGGCTGGCCAGGCTGAATCCATGGGATGTGGACAATGGGATGAGGTTCAACAAGGCTGAGGACCAGGTCCTGCCCTTGAGTCAAAACCACCCCCTGAAACACTCCAGGCTGGGGGAAGAGTGGCTGGAAAATGCCTGGTGGAAAAGGACCTGAGGATGTTGGTTGACAGGCAGCTGAACATGAGCCAGAGTGTGCCCAGGTGGCCAAGAAGGCCACCAGCATCCTGGCTTGGATCAGCACCAGTGTGGCCAGCAGGACCAGGGCTGGGATTGTCCCCCTGGACTGGGCACTGGGGAGGGTGCCCCTCACTCCAACAAGGACCTTGAGGGGCTGGAGTGTGTCCAGAGAAGGGCAATGAAGCTGGGGAAGGGTCTAGAGCAGGAGTGTGGTGAGGAGCAGCTGAGGGACCTGGGGGTGTTGAGCCTGGAGCAAAGGAGGCTCAGGGGAGACCTTCTGGCTCTGCACAACTCCCTGAAAGGAGGTTGGAGCCAGGTGGGGTTGGGCTCTTCTCCCAAGGAACAAGGGACAGGACAAGAGGAAAGGGCCTCAAGTTGCAGCAGGGGAGTTTTAGGTTGGACATGAGGAACAATTTCTTCATTGCAAGGGTTGTGAAGGGCTGTCCCAGGCTGCCCAGGGCAGTGGTGGAGTCCCCATCCCTGGAGGGGTTTCAAAGCCATGGAGATGTGGTGCTGAGGGACATGGGTTAGTGGTGCCCTGGCAGTGCTGGGTTATTGGTTGGACTCCATGATCTTAAAGGTCTCTTCCAACCAGCACCATTCTATGACTCCATGAATTCCAAGCTGTCCATGGTGACTCTGTGGTGACCACGGGGTTCCCAGTGCAAGGCTGAGGTGACCTCCACTGCCCACCCCTCCTGCCCCCCGTTGGCACAGAAACAACGAGACCTTGTCTGGCAACTCCCATTATTATTTTTTTTTTCCATTTTTGTCTTTTTTTATCATCTTTATCTCTTGCAAAAAACCCAGTCACCAAAGCTGCACATTTCTCCACAAACCAGCACGATTGTTTTTTGGGGGGACACCAAAAAATCCCCCTCCCCATGAGCCACCCACCCCCCAAAATTCAGCCGTGAATATTAAAAGCCACCCCAAAAAAAATGAGCAGAAAACAATTTTATACAGAGCTCAGAGGTATTTACACTGCCAGGCCCAAGGGGGGGGAAAGAACAAGCTACCTCCCGCAGGTTTCAATTATTATTATTATTTTATTATTATTATTTTAAATAGTTTAAGCTACCTCAGCTGTTAAACACAATCAAAGCAGAAAGA
>VYZX01021014.1:160571-187497 GCA_013401335.1 Brachypteracias leptosomus | reverse complement strand
CCAGCTCCATGGCTCTGCTGTGCTGAGGACTCCAGAGCTGCCCCAGCACTGCAGGGGGGTCTCCCCAGAGTGCAGCAGAGGGGCAGGATCCCCTCCATTGACCCAAGCTCTCAGCTCTTCCCTCCCTCCCCACCACTGGACCTTCTCCCAACTCCACCAACATCTCCACCTACCTGACCCCGAATACTGAAAGATGTTCTGCTGCATCTGTGGGGTCATCCCAGCACTGAACTGTCCCCCGACGCTGCCCATCATGCCCCTGTTCACCATGCTGCTGCGGTTGGCCAAGGCGGCCTCGGGGTTGGAGGCCAAGGGCGAGAAGGGGCTGGGGGGGGTGGGGGGGGTTCCGGGGGTGGTACCGTAGTTTGGGGGGTAAGGGAACTGCTGGGGGGGCGCTTGGGGCAGACGGGCGGCTCCGATCTGTACCGGGAGCCCGGTGGAGGGGGGGAGGTTGCTGCCGAAGCTCTGCTGCCTCATCAGGATGGCTCGTTGCTGCATGAGCTGCCGCTGCCGGTGCTGCTGGCTGTAGAGCTCCCGCTGGCGCTGGGCCAGCATCTGGGCGTTGAGGGGGGGCTGTGGGGAACCAGAGAGTCACAGAGTCACCAAATCCATCTGCTTGGAAGAGACCTTCAAGATCATCGTGTCCATCCATTAACCCAGCACTGCCAGGGCACCACTAAACCATGGCCCTCAGCACCACATCTCCACGGCTTTGAAACCCCTCCAGGGATGGGGACTCCACCACTGCCCTGGGCAGCTTGGCACAGCCCTTCACAACCCTTGCCACAAAGAAATTGTTCCTCATGTTCAACCTAAACCTCCCCTGGTGCAACTTGAGGCTGTTTCCTCTTGTCCTATCGCTTGTTCCTTGAGAGAAGAGCCCGACCCCACCTGGCTCCAACCTCCTTGCAGGGAGTTGTGGAGCGCCAGAAGGTCTCCTCTAAGGAGGGGGATGGGAAGGAAGAGGATGCCCCAATTATCACCATTACCCTCCAAGTTCTGGCAAACAGCTCAGAGCCCCCCCCATCAGCACAAGACCCGTCCATGGGTGCTCCCCTTCCCCATCTTCACTTCGCAAGCAAAGCTGAAAAAACCCTGAAACACCATAAATTGACCCATTTGAGCTGCTACAGGGCACAGCAGTTTGGAGAAATTATAGACCAACATCTGCAGGTGCTGAATGGCAACGCTCCAGAAACTGGAGCACCCCCCAGGCCTGGAAAACATGTTCTCAATCACCTGGATGTCACCAACCACCCTTCTCCTCCATGGTCCCACTTCCCTGCCTTCACCGGGATGCTCCCACACAGCAGAGCCAATGATCCCCAACTTGATGTCTTTCATTTGCATGATGTTGAAAGAAGAAAAACCCACCCCATGGGCTTTTCCAGCACAATGGGCTCGTTCCCCATATGGCTGAGCCAGATGTGTTGGAATTAATCACCTTCCAAAGCCTGACCAAGCCATCAGCAGCTGAAACTGGAGCTATGATGGGAACCACCTGGTCCCTTTCCCTATCACCAGTGCTCCCCACGTCACGTCAAGGAGGTCACAGCATTTCCCCACAAGGCAGAAGCTTCTCTGAGAAGTGGAACAAAGTCACCAGAACTCATCTGCGCTTCCCAGCTTCTCCTCGTACCCAGCAGATGTTTCATCCACTTTATTAGAAGCTATAGAAGAACTTTAGGGCCTGGGGATTTGCAGGATCGTTAAGAAGATTCACTGGAGATGCTGGTATTTAAAGGATGGCATCTATTTCCTAAAGATCCTGCCCAATTAAGAGCGTTAGCACGTTCCTTAGGCAATAACGAAGTATTTATACCTTAAGCAGATGGAGGAGCTGGAATGAGGGTGAAGCAACAGGAAAAAAAACCCCACAGCAGCTTGTCTTGCAGCCACCCCACACAGGGGAGGATTTTTATCTCCCGTTAATCACAGAATCATTTAGGTTGGGGTTAATAATGGAATTGTTCTGGTTGGAACAGACCTTTAAGATCATGGAGTCCAACCATTAACCCACCACTGCCAGGGCACCACTAACCCGTGGCCCTCAGCACCACATCTCCACGGCTTTGAAACCCCTCCAGGGATGGGGACTCCACCACTGCCCTGGGCAGCCTGGCACAGCCCTTCACAGCCCTTTCCATGAAGAAGTTCATACAATGGTTTGGGTTGGAAGGGACCNGGCCCCCTTCAGGTACTGTAAGGTCACAAATGTTCCACCATTGTTCCTCATCTCCAACCTAAACCTCCCCTGGCACAAATTCACAAATTGAGGCTGTTTCCTCTTGTCCTGCCTCTTGTTCCTTGCAAAAAGGGCCCAGCCCCACCTGGCTCCAACCTCCTTTCAGGGAGTTGTGCAGAGTCAGAAGGTCTCCCCTGAGCCTCCTTTTCTCCAGTCTCAACACACCCCCAGGTCCCTCAGCTGCTCCTCACCACACTCCTGCTCTAGACCCTTCCCCAGCTTTGTTGCCCTTCTCTGGACACACTCCAGCCCCACAAGGTCCTTCTTGGAGTGAGGGGCCGAAAGCTGACCCCAGGATTGGAGGGCTGTTCCCACCCATCACTCAGTACCTGTGGTGTGATCTGCTGCTGCATCCCCGCCCGCATGTTGATGCCCACTGGGGAGTTGGCTGCAAACTGGTTGAGGATCGCCTGCCGGTTCTGGTGGATCAGCTGGAGGGGAGGACAACAACACAAAAGCCAAGGAGACCTTCAAAACTCCGTTGCAGGAGCTTCCCACCCATCCCGCCCTGTCCGATTGGGGTGAGTGGGCTGCAGGCAGGACCGAGGGTCCCTCCACCCCCTGGGGTGAGGAAGGGGAGGATTTACCTGCTGCTGGCCCTGCAGCCGCTGCTGCAGCTGGAGTCTCAGCTGGTTGGGGGCCGTCGGGGGTCTGTTGAGCGTCTGGCGGGGCTGCATGGCCATGGTGGTGGGGAAGGCCCCGCGGGGAGGTGGGACCTGCACGGGCATGGGTCCGAAGGATGGCTTCTGCCTGACCATGCCGGGGAAAGCGCCGGGGAGGTTGGTGGTGGGAGAGCTGGAGGAGTAAGGCTGGGGGTACATGCCGGGTTTCTGCTCCATCATCAGTGGGGGGGTGGCTTGTTGGGGCTGGAACCGCTCCGTCAGGGCCTCCAGCCCTCCGCCCTGGGGGAGGAAAAGGTCACTTTGGAGACTCACCAGTACCTGACCTCTCCTGGGAGAGCACAGAGGGGATGAAGGACCTTTAAAGCTCATTTAGTTCAACCCCCCTGCACTGAGCAGGGACATCTGCAACTAGAGCAGGTTGCTCAGAGCCCCAAACAACCTCACCTGCAATGGTTCCAGGGATGGGGCAGCCACCACCTCTCTGGGCAACCTGGCACAGGCTCTCACCACCCTCAGAGTAAAGAATATCTTCCTTCTCTCCAGTCTAAATCTCCCTCTTTCAGTTTAAAACCATCACCCTTTGTCCTGTCCCCACAGGCCCTGCTCAAGTCTGTCCCCATCTTTCTGACAGGTCCCTTGAAGTCCTGAAAGGCCACCAGAAGGTCTCCCTGGAGCCTTCTCTTCTCCAGGCTGACCAAGCCCAACTCTCCCAGCCTGGCCTCCACGCAGAGGCTTCCAGCCCTCCCACCATTGCTGGGGCCTCCGCTGGCCCCGCTCCACCAGCTCCATGTCTCTCCTGTGCTGAGAACTTCACCTTTTGGCTTGCTTGAGAGCCAAGACCCAGACCAGGCTGTTCAGAAGGGCTCAGGGCTCATCTCCCTGGGCTGGTTGGAATTGCAGAGTAGGCAATGCTGCCTTCTGTCCTTCTCTGCCTTCCTCTGCTCTCCTTTACAGGGTCTCCTACCACTGAGTTGCTCATCTGGGCTCCAAACAGCAGCACGTCTGGTTGGACAGACCCTAAGGCTTGGAGGATTGACCCAAACATGGGAGATCATTTGTGGTCTTTCTCCTTTCTTATTTTTATGTAGTCTTGGAGGCTCAGCTGAAGGTGTTTCGGGTCCCCACCTACCCCAAGAGCACCTTGGACGCAGGCCATGACCAAGGGTGGGAGCCATGGACCTCCAGGACTGGGAGAGGTCATGGCTGTACTCCTATGCTGCTCATGGACACCCCATGCGAGGAACCCCTGGGAGACAGGACCTTCTGGTCTACAGCAGAGTCATTGCTATACAAACGAGCCACATTTCATCCAGGGGGCAACTGCCACACCAGCAAATCACAAGATGTTCTGTGTTCCTCTAGCTTGGCCCAGGCAGAAATATTTGGGGTTTGAGCTATGAGCCCACAGAGAAGTAACACCTTGGAGCCAGGACCCTTAATCTGAGTCCCATGGATCAAGAGAAAGCTGCATAAGGAGAAACCACACACACAACCCCCCCCCCATCCAAATCCCACTGTCTTTGGGATTTGGTTAGATGGTGCCCATCAAAGGACCAAGGTTTGAAGGCAGGGATGAGGATATGGGAATGGTGGTGAGGAAAAATATACTGCTTAGGATCAACTAAAATGGTGGTGGGGGGAAATAAATTGCTTAAGATAAATTGAGATGGAGCTTACATGGTTCAAGGACTGGAGAGCAGGATGTAAACCAGCAGCCTGTGATGGCCAGAAGCTACAGACCTGCTGAAATGAGGCTCTTTTACTCTTCTCTCCCCAAACTACCTGGTTTTCAGCCACCTCCTGATTAAACAGGGGGGCAGATACCTCCAGCACCCCATCCCACCACGTCTGTGGCAGCATGGAGAAGACGGTGAGCCTGGTGATGCCAACCCCTACCTGCCAAGAACCCACCCTGAAGAGGAGCTAGCCATACATCTCCTTCCCAAGGATGCCTTTATGCTGACGTGCTGTTCCTCCAAAGATGTATTTCAAGCAAATATTTCACAGAACTATTCAAAATATTTCTGAGGTTCAGTCGAAGCCATGGAAAAAGCCCAAGATTCCCATTAACAAAATGATCCCTGGATGGGAGCAAAGCTGGGTGAGGGTCCAAACGTGAGAGAAACCCCCTGAGAAAGGTGCTCTGTAGTAGGGGAAGCCTTGGGTTGGTGTGGGAATGGTTGGTGGGGTTGGGTGCCTTCTGAGGGTGTCTCAAACCAGCCATCTGATGGTGCTGGAGCCTGTCTGGTGAGGAAAGGGTGGCTGGGGAGCCACGCCAGCTGAGTCTGCAAAACCCTTGTGAAGGATCTGAGCTGTTGCAGCTGTATCTTTGGCAGGAGCATCTCTGATCCTTCGTACAGCAGAGGCTGAGCTCCCTACCCCTAGCTTGTGAGGAAAGCCCTGCAGGGGGTGAGTTTGGAGGCACAGCCCTGCAAAAAGGGACGTGGCAAACACCTGACTTGGGAATCCATTTGCTGACAGGTCCCCGAAATCACTGGTGAAAAGATAAACCCACCCAGCAGAGTGGCACAAGGTGTCTTGATGGGGCTGCAGGAGATGTGTCACCTCCAGGCTTAAATGATGCAGGATCAGGCCCAGAGCTGCTGGAGGGATTGGCTCTGAGCAGCTTCTTTCTTAGGACATCCCATTTGTTAGAATCATGGAATTGTTCTGGTTGGATGAGACCTTTAAGATCATCAAGTCCAACCATTCCCTCAGCACTGCCAGGGCACCACTAAACCATGGCCCTCAGCACCACATCTCCAGGGCTCTGAAATCCCTCCAGGGGTGGGGACTCCACCACTGCCCTGGGCAGCCTGGGACAGCCCTTCACAACCTTTCCCACAAAGAAATTGTTCCTCATCTCCAACCTAAACCTCTCCTGCTGCAACTTGAGGCTGTTTCTTCTTGTCCTGTCACTTGTTCCTTGAGAGAAGAGCCTGACCCCACCTGGCTCCAACCTCCCTTCAGGAGGTATCAGCAGGCTTTAAGTTCTGCCCCTTGTTTTGGAGCACGTGAGCACTATGGGGCACGGAAAATGACTCAAAGAAATCCCAAGCAATCCATCTCATTTTCCACATCACCTTTCTCCCTGGGCCAAGCCCTGTTACTGCTGACCACCTGAACCCTTCCGAGGCATCTTCTCCACGGATATCTGCAAACAGGGAGGCTCCAGCTGCAGAACCCGGGGCCCCAGCTCTGTCTAAGCACCACTAGAAGCAAACCTCATTTATATCACTTTTTTCTCCCTGCAGTTCAACCCGAGACAGGAGGGCAGCTGCTCTGAAAGCCAATCTCCACAGCGAGCTTCATACCAGTGAGGCCAGCAGATTATTATTAGGCAGCACAACCCCAGCTCAGGCATCCCAGGCTGTGGGACTCCAGCTGGAAGGCTCCTCCGTGCCCTAATCCCAGCCTGGGCAAGGTGGGGAAGGGGGGACAAGCTGCCAGCTCTCCCAGTTACATGAGCTGGGGCTGCAAGAGCCTCTTTGCCAGGCTGCTGCTTCTCATGGGGGATGTGTTTGAAAAGCAAAGCCAGAGATTGAGTTTCATGGGGCTGTTCTCCAGCTTTGCTGAAGGGGGGGGAGACAACGGCGTGGTGTTAAGTGTCGTCTCTGAAGCTGATGGGTTAGTGTGTTCCCACTCACATCTGGCCTCCTGTTACCAGATGTTGGGAAGACTCCTCCGCACTCACGTCAAGCCTCAGCATCTGGCCCTGTAGATGACCTCCAACAAGTCCCAGGAGTGGGGTTCTCTTTGTACCTGGACCAGTTTGTCGATCCCCAGGGCTCGGTCCAGCTCGGCCAGCTCCGTCTCGTCCTTGCCGCTGAGGAAGGAGACGAGCTGCTCGAGCAGAGCCTTCTCATCATTCCGACCCTCGGGCGTGGTGGGGGGACACAGGAGCTCGTCCAGCTGGGAGGTGATGCACTGGCTGCAGAGAGAACCACAGAGTTAGAGAATCACAGACTGGTTTGGGTGGGAAGGGACCTTTCAGGTTCATCTAGTGCAACCCCCCTGCACTGAGCAGGGATATCTGCAACTAGAGCAGGTTGCTCAGAGCCCCAAACAACCTCACCTGCAATGGTGCCAGGCATGGGGCAGCCACCACCTCTCTGGGCAGCCTGGGACAGGCTCTCACCACCCTCAGCAGAAACAATTTCTTCCTTCTCTCTTGTCTAAATCTCCCTCTTGTAGTTTCAAGCCATCACCCTTTGTCCTGTCCCAACAGGCCCTGCTCAAAAGTCTGGCCCCATCTTTCTTATTACCCCTCTCTATATTTTGGTCTCCCTGGAGCCTTCTCCTCTCCAGGCTGAACAAGCCCAACTCTCCCAGCCTGGCCTCCCAGCCCCCCCAGCATTGCTGGAGCCTCCTCTGGCCCTGCTCCAACAGCTCCATGTCTGTGCTGAGGACCCCAGAGCTGGCCCCAGCACTGCAGGGGGGTCTGCCCAGAGCAGAAGTCAAGAGGAGGCACATTAAGGTTTATGAAACAGGGCAGAGGCTGAGCTGGGAGATGCTCCCACCCCGCTGCATCGTGCAATCCCCACGGGATCATCCTCACGCCCCAGCTCTGACACCAGCTGAGCCCACTCAAGCTGGTAAGGATGAACCTCTCCATGAAATGAAGCCTGGGGTTTGGGAAGAAAACCTTTTCAGGCTTTGCTCCCACGGGCGTTTGGGGCAGGAGAGCAGGAGAGCAGAGGCTGGGATGGAGCCGGAGCAGCTGGATGCAAAAGGGGAGAGAAAAAAAACCCCAAACCCCAAGCTTTCTGCAAAGCTCCCTCCATCTTCTTTGGGAAGAAGATTAATATGTAATGAGAGACATTCCAGCGACGTGACTAATTGGAGGGACTGGGATTTGCTGGTGCTGCCCCGCTGAAGAGCCGTGGCACGGCCGGCGTGCCAGCGCTTCCCCAGCAGCAGACGTGTTTATCCTGCAGCTCCAGATGAGGACCAGATGTACAGTGAGGAGCTGAGCCCAACCCTCCCAACACACGCAGCTCCATCCAGGGAGGAGGAACACTCGGCACTGGGGTTTCTGGAGGGAAGTGGGGAGGTGAGAGGTGAGGAGCGGGGCTGGTTTCGCTCCACGGTACCTGCTGCTCGTGTCCAACCCAGCTTTTCAGTGCTGAGAGCTTGGACAAAGTCTGCATAGACAAGGGGAGGATGTGCTGCTTCTCCACATCAACAGGCAGCTAGAGGAGAAGCTGAGGTTGGCACCGTCTCTTCAGCATGGAGGGTAAAAGTTGGTTTGTAGCGATCACGGGGACAACAGAACCTTGATGGAATAAATAAACCTCTGCAGCATCCTGGTTTGCAGCCCAGAGCCTGCCCTGCTCCTCCTCTCCTCCAGCACCAGCCATGGTGGGGTTCAGATGAGTCTGTGGTGGGGCAGAGAAGATCCTGGTCCCCGTGTATTACGTCCCCAGTCATACTGGTTTTGTGTCACGGGTTTTCCATCCACTCCAACCCTTCAGGCTCTGATTCTGCATGTGGTAAGGAGGAGAAATTCAGCTGCTGGCAGAGATGGTGTCAAATGCTGCTTGAGGTCATGTAAAACATCTCCCTGGCACATTCTTCAAGTGCTGCTCCAAAAGGCTGCAGGTCTCCAACCCTGCACAGATGTCCCAGAAACCTCAGACATCTCCAATGGCACTGGGTGCCAGTGCTAAGGCAACTGGATCAGGCCTGGGTGGCATGTTTGACCTTGGGGGATTAGAGGAACACATGTGAGAACAGTGACCTGGACCTGCTTCGAGGAGCCTTGGACCTGGCCCAAGGTGTTCCTCTGCTGCAGAAGACACGAGAGCACTTATGCTTGGGACATGAGAGGGGATGTTGCATTGGTCCCAATTTATCAATAGGGAAAGGCAGGGGAGGACTTGGGGAATGGGAGGATTTAAAAAAGAAGCTCCTGTTCCTCAGGACACCTGGTGGTGGGAGATCTGGGCACCACCAGCTCCTTAAAGAAGGCCAGGACCTCATCCCACCTCCAGCTAACGTGAACCTCCTATCTAGGGAACCTTTACAACCCCCAAAGATTGGTTTGTTCCTCACTAAAATACATTTCTCGGTCCTGTTGTATCTGCAGTCCAAAGGCTCTGCCTGCTTGTCTCCATCGGGTGGACAGGCAGCTGCTGGGACCATGGGCATCTCCCAGGACAAGCTCCAGCTGGAGCACATCTGCAGGTCTTGAGGACCAAAGTCCAGAGGCTTTTCCCCAGCAGAATCTCTTCTCTCAGCTGCAGTGGAAGCAGGGTTCTGTAGTTGATCACCACACCACTAGATGGAAGTGTTTAGATCCCACCAAGATGCTGCCAGGGCAGGTCTCACCCGTGGAGCTCCATCAGAGCTCAGTAACCAGAGTGAACTTAGCTGGGAACCAGCTTCTTCCAGTGTTGCTTCTGCCCACCAGCTCTGGTAGGAATCACCTACCTCCAGGGGAGGAGACCCTAACTCAGGAGGGATGGAGGTTCACCAGAATGAGCAGCCCCTCGCTGTCATCTCATGGCCCAGGACCATGTGTTGGCTTTAGTGGTTCCACCACGTGCAGAGCCCAGCCTTGCTGGTGGAGCCATGAGAAGTCCCACCACACAGTGTGGTTTGCCTTGCTTTCCTCCTCCTCAATGCCAAGAAAACCAAACACAACCTTGTGAAACCTTAACCAGGCTGCAGTTTTCAAGTGTGGTTGAAACCAGTGCTCTCCACAGGCAGGAGATGTTACCTCCACATCTCACCAGGCTTTGGGCAGATGTCACTGCTCCACTGGTCCCACCTTGTCTCCTGGCACAGGGCTCTGCCCTGACAACCACCCGAGGTGTTTTTCCCACCGAGGACTCCCAGGATGCTGCTGCCAAACGCTTCCCTCCTTGAGTCCCACGTATCTCCCAAGCCTTCAACACCAACCTGGCTCCTCACTCAACAATCTTGCTGCAAAGGGAGGGCCAGAAGAAAACCCAGCTCCTTTCCTCCCAGCTGTGCTGATGGGGAGACAAAAATGTCCACAACCAGCCAGACGGACTCAGGGCTTGGAGCTCAAGGCTGCTGAAGGTCATTTTTACCCCAGGAACAGCATTTTGAGGAACCTTCGTAGCTTCAAACACAGGCTGAATTTTTGAGCAGCTCTGTCCTTTGCTGGGGATGTCCCATGGATCTTGTCCCAACGAAGTAACAACACCAGCAAGGCTTCAAGGGAAGAAGGAAAGACATTTCCTTGCTGATGTAATTCTCAATTAAAGGAGGATTTGGTTTATCTCCCAGCAGAAGTCCAAGATCTGGCTGCAGCAGTGGAGACCGCGTAGGGAATCTCTTCTTGGGCTGAGTGAAGAGCTTTGAGAAATTAATCCAAGTTTAGCCCCTAGAAAAAGATGTTTGGCCTCCAGCTTAGAGAATCATTTAGGTTGGAAAAGACCTCTAGCATCATCAAATCCAACCTTTTCAACTCTTAGATGTGTCTTCTTCATGACTGAAGGACAGAGAGGGTGCTCCTCTGCTAGACTTTAATTGACAGAGGAATGGACGAGCTCCATCAGCAGGACTTGCCACCTTTCTGACCTCTCATCCCAAAATACCTGACCTTGATTCCTCCAATCCATTAACAGCCAAGGAGTGACATTGTACTTCAGGCAGGTGATGATCCCCTTGGCTGCTCCATGGGGCATGGACCCAACGAAGGTGGTTAGAGGACCAGAGGGGGTTATTTGATCTTGGATTAGAGCTGCAATAATTTTAGCTGAAGTCAAACACATGAGGACTGCAAAGAGCTGCAATGATGTGAAAACACAAAACTGTCCCATAGCTCTCCAGGACCCCACCACTGACCCTGGGGAGAAGTGATGCTGGAGAACATCAACCCAAATATTGGCACTGGTAAGGGATGGTGGGGACTTGCAGCATCCTTGGCTCTGCCATGGATATAGAGTCATAGAATCCCTCTGATTGGAAGAGACCTTTAAGATCATTGAGTCCAACCTGGACACCATCCTGTGCAACCTGCTTCAGATGAACCTGATCTGGCAGGGGCGTTGGATGAGATGACCTCCAGAGGTCCCTTCCAACCCCCATCCTTTTATGATTCTGTGATTTTGTAACCCAGCACTGCCAGGTCACCACTAAACCATGGCCCTCAGCACCACATCTCCACGGCTTTGAAACCCCTGCAGGGATGGGGACTCCACCACTGCCCTGGGCAGCCAGGCACAGCCCTTCACAACCTTGGCCAAGAAGAAATTGTTGCTCATGGCCAAACTAAACCTCCCCTGACACAAATTTAGCCTGNCCCAAAACTGACCCCAGGATTCAAGGAGCAGCCTCCCCAGTGCCCAGTCCAGGGGACAATCCCTGTCCTGGTCCTGCTGGCCACACCAGTGCTGATCCAAGCCAGGATGCTGGTGGCCTTCTTGGCCATCTGGGCACACACTGGCTCATCTCCAGCCACCTCTCGACCAACACCTCCAGGTCCTTTTCTGCTGGACATTTTCCAGCCACTCTTCCCCCAGCCTGGAGCTTTGCAGGGGGTTGTTGTGACCCAAGTGCAGGACCCAGCCCTTGGCCTTGTTGATCCTCGTCCCCTTGGCCTTGGCCCATTGATCCAGCTTGGCCAGACCCCTCTGTAGAGCCTCCTGACCCTCCAGTAGATCAACACTCCCACCCAACTTGGTTTTGTCTGCAAAATATACGGGATTATTCAAGCCCAGACATACCCTGGATGTCTCCTCCCAACCCACCTTCCTTGCCTACTCACACAACGTTCTCCCTGGAGATGTTGGGAAGCCACCAGCCCCACGGTACTTACTCTTCAGGTTTATTCAGTGCCCCTCTGTTCATGGCTGCCATGCTGTTATCCGTCCAGGGCATCTGCTCCCCCATTGCCCCCTGTCCAAACTGGTGCTCCGGCACCCCCATCTCCAGCTCGGGCATTCCTGGGGGAGAATCAGGATGGGAGAAGGACAGGTTAGTGCATGGGTAGGACCCAGGTGCTGCTGGGAGGAGCAGCCAAGCTTAGAGCAATGGGATTGAAGAGCTGGGGCCCCAGGTGGAGTTGACCTGTGGATGAGCCACAGCCCAGCAGAATGTTTGGTTTCCCCCACTGGCTTTAGGTTCAGAGGCAGAACCTGCCCCACCTGTGTTTGAGGCTCTGCCCTCACCCAGGTGGTCATGGTTGGGGTGGTGGGAGAGGCCAGGACTATATCAACCAGAAGCCAATCAGTCAAAGGAGCTTCTGTTTGGTGTGGCTTCTGTTGGAGCTGGTTGTATCTTGCTGAGCTCTCAGCAGTGTCCCTCTGTGTGAAGGGCCACTGAGGAGCCATCTCTGTCCGTTGTGTTCGGCAGGAGATGCTGGCATCACAGTGGGCAGTGGAGGAGCTGGGCCCACAGGAACCTATGGCAGGATTGTTTGAAAGAAGACTTCTGAGGAGATGTTGGTGAGTTCAGTGTTGGCTGGTGTGATCAGGAACTGATGACTGAACCAGCACAACAGGGATGCCACCATTGTCCTAAAACACCCCTGGAAGAGATGCCAAGATCCACCAGTTTGGGTTGTTCTCAACCCAAAGTTGCTGATACCAGGTGTGGCTTCCTAAACATTAAGTGTGAAGTTCTGCACCCCCAGCAGATGAATGTGACCCTGTGTACTCACTATGTGCAAATACTCTGACAAAGTTTCCCTTTTCTGCACATTTCTAGCAAGATTTTCCCAATTTAGGCAAGTTAAAAGGTTTCTTCTTGAAGGCAAGTTGTTACTACCAGGGAGTTGAGCTTAAAAAATAGCCCACACCCATCAGCATCTTCTGCCTCTCTTCTGGAGGAAAGTTCATTTGCACAGGGAAAGGAGCCAATGCAATTAAATTAAGTTGCAGCAGAACTTGGAAGCCCAAGCCCAGGACAAGGAGATTTATGAGGTTGGAGACTTTACGTCATCCCCTTTGAAACAGAATCACAAAATCATGGAATGGTTTGGGCTGGAAAGGACCTTAAAAATCATCTAGTTCCAATCCTCCTGCCATGAGCATGAACCTCCCGCTAGACCAGGTTGCTCAAGGCCCATCCAACCTGGCCTTGAACACATCCAGGAATGGAGCATCCACAACCATCCTGGGCAACCTGTGCCAGGGTCTCACCACCCTCGGAGTGAAGAACTTCTTAATTTCTCATCTAAATCTCCCCTCTTCCACTTTGAACCCATCACCCCTCATCCCATCACTACAAGCCCTTGTCAAACGTCCCTCCCCAGCTTTCTTGTAGGACCCCTTCAGATATTGGAAGGCTACAAGAAGGTCTCCCTTGAACCTTCTCTTCTCCAGGCTGAACAAGCCCAACTCTCTCAGGCTGGCCTTGTAGGAGAGGTGTTCCAGCCTTCAATTTGATCTTCAATCCCAATCAGGATTCAATTCCCTAATTAGGAATTGGGACTGAAGATCAAACAGCAGCCCATGGAGATCCAGGGAGAGGGAACCAGGAGGGATAAGCTCATTTCTGGCTGTGGTGGCATCTCTGCAGCATCGGGATGTCCTATCAGTGGCCACCCCTGTGCCCAAACCCCCTGAATTTCTAAGAGAAGTGCTGATGGAGGCAGTTGCTAAGGATGAAAACCTCTCTTCTTTCAGCCAAGCTCAGCTGTATTGATTCTTTTCCTAACAAAATACAATATTTGCTTGAAAATATCTGTGGTTACCCAGGGCTGGGCATCTTCACTGTTGTCACAAGGAGCCACCAGCTTCATGTGCCACTCAGACCATGGGGTTTGTTTCAAAAAAGAGAAAATAAGAGCCCTGAGGGTAAGGAGGGGAGGAAGGTCCAGCTGGGGGACGCTCAGCATCCCAGCACACACATCAGGATGGTGGCTCCAGCCAAGCTCTCCTCTGTTTCTCTGAATTTCTTTAAAGAACCCTTGAGGTTGCTTGGCAACCACCCAGCGTGGCAGCTCCAACCAGGTCAGGGAGGACTGTGACATGGTCACGGCACAGCCCCAATCATAGAATCATAGAATCGTTTAGGTTGGGAAAGCTCTTTGAGATCATGGAGTCCAACCATCAACCCAGCACTGCCAGGGCACCACTAAACCATGGCCCTCAGCACCACATCTCCACAGCTTTGAAACCCCTCCTAGACTTGTCCAAAAATGGTCCCTGAGATGAAGAGCGTGGATTTTCCCAAGCAGAGCATCATGTACTGGGGTGTGGGTGTCCCTCCTCGAGGCAGCTGGACCTGGTGGTGGCTTCCTGGGTATCAGGGAAGGATGTAAAATAATAATATCATAGAATTAAAATTGATTTCTGCCTCCCTCCTGGTGGGCCACCATCAGAGAGGGGACAGTGGATGAATCCAGTAGCTCTTCCAGTCCCACACTACTGTTGTTGAGAAGGTGAGATCTGGGTTATTTCTACACCTGCAGAAAAGGTGTCCTACTGCCCCAGGGGATGGTTCTTAGGGCCACAGCAACGATCCAAGGGCTGGGAGGCCAGGCTGGGAGAGTTGGGCTTGGTCAGCCTGGGGAAGAGAAGGCTCCAGGGAGACCTTCTGGTGGCCTTTCAGCACTTCAAGGGGCCTGTCAGAAAGATGGGGACAGACTTTGAGCAGGGTCTGTTGGGACAGGACAAGGAGTGATGGTTTGAAACTAAAAGAGGGAGATTTAGAGTAGAGAGAAGGAAGAACTTGTTGATGCTGAGGGTGGTGAGAGCCTGTGCCAGGTTGTCCAGAGAGGTGGTGGCTGCCCCATCCCTGGAACCATTGCAGGTGAGGTTGTTTGGGGCTCTGAGCAACCTGCTCTAGTTGCAGATGTCCCTGCTCCCTGCAGGGGGGTTGCACTAGATGACCTTTAAAGTTCCCTTCCCCCTCAACCCATTCTGTGATTCTATGGTAGCAAGCAAGGCCCCTCTTCCAGATCATATTTAGCATCACTTCAGGGACATGGTTTAGCAACAGACTTGGTAGAGGAGGGTTATGGTTGGACTGGATGCTCTTAAAGGTCTTTTCCAACCTAAATGATTCTCTGGTTCTATGACCACTTGATGCATTGAGGGAAGCAGAAGAGGGTAGAGAAGCAGCACCCACAACTCTCTGGAGCCCATGCTGCTGAAACAGCTCATGGCAAGGTCTGTGGTGTCATGGCAAGGTCTGTGGGGTCTTGCCATCGATGGTTTTAGCAGGGTGAGGTAAGACTGTTGCTTCAGCAGGTCTTCTACTGACACACACCGCTCCAATTCTCATGGAAATTAAACCTTGACCAGCACCAGGGCAACCTGAGCCACTGTGACCACCTGGGTGAGGGGCTGAAGCTTCCTCCACCTGCCTACCCATGAACGGGGATGGACAGAAAGATCCAACACCTCTTCTCCTGTGGGATGTCCTGGAAAGCCTCAGCACGACCTGGAGAAGGTGGCGAGGAGGGGATGCCCATAGCTGCACGTACCTGTGTCGGGTGGGAAGGGGTTTGGCGCGGTCACCGTGGCCCTGCCCTGCTGGGGTGGCCCACGGCCGTGGGGGCTGCTGCCATTGCTTGCAGGACAAGGAACCGGCCTCAGCTGCGCTGGCTCCAGGGGGTCACAGAACTCAAACGGGGTCCGACCAGCCTGCACGGGCTGCCCACTGCTCAGGGCTGGGGTTTGGTAAGAAATAAAGGGAAAAAAAACACAAGTCAGATCTCTCCCCAAGGCTTGCAGCAACATCTTCAGCCCACCAGGGAGGGAGACAGGGTCAGGAAGGTTGGAGGGTGGAAAGGGGATGGTGGTGNGCCCAAAACTGACCCCAGGATCCTGCCCTAGTCCTGCTGGCCACACCATTGCTGACACAAGCCAGGATGCTGGTGGCCTTCTTGGCCACCTGGGCACACACTGGCTCATCTCCAGCTGCCTGTCCACCAACACCTCCAAGTACTTTCCCACTGGGCACTTTCCAGCCACTCTTCCCCCAGAGTTGCAGGGGGTTGTTGTGACCCTAGGGCAGGATCCAGGCCTTGACCTCATTGAACCTCCTACCACCGGCCATAGCACACATCTCAGAGGGACAGTCTCCTCTCCTCTTACTCATGTCACAACTGTTTTCAGGGGGACCATGGGGCTCGTTGCCACCAGCCCTACAGCACCCAGCAAGCCCAGGTCCCCCAGAGCATCATCACGGCCAGACCCAGGATGGTGGTACCCCAGCAAAGCCAGTGATGGAGGAGACCCTCCCCTGCCAGCCAGCATGGAGCTGGTTTGGGGGTGAGTGCTGGTGCTCCCTGGGGATGGACACGTACGGTTGAGTCCCGGGGGGGCTCTGGCAGGGGCGCTGGGCTGCAGGGGGGCTCCCAGCATCTCTGGTTTGACGTTCACACCACCCTCGCTCCTCTCGGGGCCGCACAAGCCGGGCAGCTGAGCTGCCTTCTCCAGCGAGGGCAGGAGCTGGTCCAGCTGCTCCAGCTCGGCTGCAAACTGAGGAAGGAAAAGAAAAAGAGATCACAAAGTGGGTGATTCAGCCCAAAGGCAGCAGCAGCAAGATTGTGACCCCCCCAGGGCTGCTCCCCCCATCCCTCTGCTTGCCGAAAACTTGAGCATCTCACAGGGGTGGAGAACCAGCCCCATCCCTCTGCCTGGGCAGACACAGACCTTGGGCGGGGACAAAGACTGTCCCCACCACGAGCCTGGTCCTCCCTGCAATTAGCACCATTATTAATGGGATAGATAACCTGTGGCTATTTAAAAGAGGAGATAATTTCCTTTTTTTGATATAAATATGCTTAGGCTGAAATGATAATAACACAAAATGGCCTTTTCTAAAGACAAAGAAGTGACTTTTTGGATTGAGTGTCCAAACCCAACGTTGGCCTTGGGCGTGTAATTCCCCTCCATGGGGTTGTGAAACTTCACTCAGCTCTTCCAGCTTTCATCACAGCTAAGAGTGGAAGAAGAGATGGCTCAGCCCGGGGGCTCAAATAACTGGGAAATAACTCAAATTACTGGGAAAGGGACCTGCACTGGTGGCTGGAAAGCAGCAGGTTGGGATTAAAGCAGCTGAGATAAATGAGATCCAGCTAAAAAGGAAAAATATCTGAAGGGAAATGAAATGCTTTGAAATCTAAGGATGCTCTTCCAGAAGAGGCTGCTCTTGGCACTAGGGAAAGCCTGGTCATTAACACGGAGTAATTAACAGACAACTTGATAGCACTGGGGAAAATCTTTGATGGAAGGGAGGATGCTCTGGTCTTGAGAAGACGGATAAATTTGGCAGGAATTGGGATCTTGGCTTCAAAAAGTGGCTTTGCCATCAGCCAAGATGTGAGGCAGCAGCTGAGAGCCCGTGAGAAACAGAATCAGAATCGTTTGGGTTGGAAGAGACCTTTAGAATCATGGAGTCCCAACCATTAACCCAGCACTGCCAGGGCACCACTAAACCATGTCCCTCAGCAACACATCTCCATGGCTTTGAAGCCCCTCCAGGGTTTCAAGCTCCAGGGAGGCCTTCCTGGGACCTTTCAGGACTTCAAGGAGGCCTGTCAGAAACCTGGAGAGGGACTTTTTATGAGGGCTTGTAATGATAGGAAGAGGGGTTGTGAAGGGCTGGTCCAGGCTGCCCAGGGCAGTGGTGGAGTCCCCATCCTTGAAGTCCTGAAAGGTCCCAGGAAGGCCTCCCTGGAGCCTTCTCTTCTCCAGGCTGAACAAGCCCAACTCTCTCAGCCTGGCCTCCCAGCACAGGGCTGAAATACCTCCCTTCAACTCCATCTCCTCATGGAGGGAGGTCATTTTGGAGGCAGAGGGAGAAGAAGGACACAGAGGTAGGTGTGGGCATCCAAAACAGATGTTAAGTGGAGATAAAACAGAAGCAGTGAAGTTCTTGTGGTGTTTGTTGGGTCTGTGAAGAGGTTGGAGGACAGAGGTGGGAGTGAGGGACACGTGGTGGGAGCAGGGTTTCTATTGGTTGTCTTCTGGAGCACCCAAACTTGCATCTGGAATCTGCACTCACTTTCATGGGTATTTTATTTCTCCTTCACATCTAGAAAACACAGGAGGAACTCAGGCCATCCAGTCTTGCTCATAGAAGGCTCAGATCTCCATGACCTCCTTCTGTCCCCAGTGAGTGAGACAACCCATGGTACAAGGGATGGGTGGCTGAATATTTCTGAACAGCTTCTTCTTCTCCAAACCTCCAGCTCCCAGCAGGAACAAGGTTCCAAAAGCAGAGCCAACCAAAAGGCAAACCAAGGGACAACATCTCACTTCCACCCTCATAGGACACCCCACACGTGAAATCAGCTCAGCAAGGAGGACAGAGAGGCTTCGAGGTAGTACCCACCCAGCAAACCAGGGACATCTTCCACTAGACCAGGTTGCTCAAAGCCCCATCCAACCTGACCTTGAAGACTTCCAATGAAGTCTGACTCCCCAGCTTCCTGCTCAAGGGCAGATGTAGGACAACCTGACCTGAAGAAGAGTTTCCTCTTCACCTGGCTGAAGTTCAGCTCATGCCTTGAAGCAGAAGGATGAAGAGCCCTTCAAAACCTTGATTATTCTTTTCCTTTCAGGGTTTTTTTTTAACTCTTCTAATGCCTGTTAACTCTTTCCCAACCAATACCCAAATATTTTTTGTTCTCACCCCACCACCAAGTGGCTCTGAGCAAACCTGAGGTGTTTTCATCAGATAAATCCAGAGAGAAGACAATTCCCTCAAGGCTGAAGGGGAGCTGCAGACCCTGCCCCACCGTGAATGTTGCTCCTAATTGACATTTTGATTCTTAAAATCACCACGCATGAAAACAAGAACCTCACACGTGCTGGATTTGCTGTGAAATGGCAGCTCCAGAGCAGCCTGTAACAGAAAACACATGGAGCAGGAACTCTGTCCTCAGCTGCTGAGCAGTGAAGGGTTGTTTGCTCCTCAGAAAATGTGTTTCAAGACTCCACAGATTTGGTTAACCCCTTGGAAGCCCTCGGCAGGGCCCGACGGACAATCCTGATGCTCTCCAGCTGCCTGGGGAGGGATACTTGGATCTGGAAAGCCACGAAGGAGCCTAAAAAATGCTCAGCTGCTTCCAGCAGTGCAGGAGAGCAGCTTATAAACCCATCCAGGCTGGAGTCCTCCAAGCTCTGGGCACTGGTCTAGGAGCAGTGCAATCAACTGGCACAGCCTCCTCTAATTAATGGGGCTTTCTGAGCTGCTCAGAGCCCCGGCCAACCCCACCTGCAATGGTTCCAGGGATGGGGCATCAACCACCTCTCTGGGTAACCTGGGCTAGTGTTTCATCTCCCAGGAGGATGCTGTGCCTGCCACTGGAACACTGTGGTGGGTACCTGGCTCTATGGCAAGAGGTCAAGCAGGTCTTGCCTTGGGTCTTCCTCATCTGGAAGCACATCAATCTAAATCACAGAATTAGTCATTTAGGTTGGAAGAGATCTTAAAGATCATTGAGTCCAACTGTTAACCCAGCACTGTCAGGGCACCACTCCACCATGGCCCTCAGCACCACATCTCCAGGGCTCTGAAACCCCTCCAGGGATGGGGACTCCACCACTGCCCTGGACAGCCTGGGACAGCCCTTCACAACCCTTGTCACAAAGAAATTATTCCTCATGGCCAACCTAAACCTCCCCTGGTGCAACCTGAGGCCGTTTCCTCTTGTCCTATCACCTGTTCCTTTGGAGTAGAGCCCAACCCCACCTGGCTCCAACCTCCTTTTGGGTTGATGACGGATCTCAAATGGGAGATGATGTGGAGCAAGCTGATGACACCAGGCAAGTACATCACAGAAAGAGACGAGGAGCTCCAAACCCACTTGGGACCATGGCTCCAAGCCAAGTGAGCCCTTAACCTTACTGAGAGACTTTCCTGTGCCTGTGTCACCCAGCACACGTCGGGCAGCAGGCGACCAGCCCGGCTCTTCATGTCAGCCACTCTCTTCTCTTTGCTGAGGAAGGATTAAGCTGCTTTATCCCTGTTGCCATCTCCCCTGGCTCTCAGAAGGAAGCAATCTCTTCTATTCATAGCCGCGGGTGATGAATATTTATGTGCCCAAATCTCCATCGCAGGGATCTGTCACTGGATTGTTCCATCTAATAACGCTTTGAGGCCCATGTAATTGCTCATCTCAGCCAACAAAAGGGCAAGGGATTGAACATTCCCTGGGATGCATCCCTGGACGTGCCCAGAGATGTAGAATTAAGAACCTTTTTTGCATGGTAACATGCACGTGGTCTTCTCCTCACCCAAACCCACCACCTGCAGTGATGTGCCAGGTTTCTTTCTTATTTTTACACACCTCGGTGAAGTTTCTCCCTCCCCAACACCGCCTTGAAGAGCTGAGCTGCCAAAATGGGAAGCATGTGGACAAAAGGGGATAGCACTGGTGCTGGAGAAGGTGGCATCAATGCACTGCTGAAGCTGGCATCAGTGCTGGAGATGGTGGCATCAGCGCTGAAGAAGATGACACCAGCACTAGAGAAGGTGGCAAGGGTGCTAGAGATGGTGGCAGCAGTGCAAGAGAAGGTGTCATCAGCACTGCAGAAGGTGTCATCAGTGCTGGAGAAGGTGGCACCAGTGCCAGAGAAGGTCATAGCAGTGCTAGAAAAAGTGGCACCAGCACTAGAGAAGGTGGCACCCGTACCAGAGAAGGTATCATCAGTGCTGGAGAAGGTGGCACCAGAACTAGAGAAGGTGGCACTAGCACTAGAAAAGGTGGCATCAGTGCTGGAGAAGGTGGCACCAGCACTAGAAAAGATGGTACCAGCGCTGCAGAAGGTGGCATCAGTGCTGGAGAAGGCGGCACCAGCACTAGAGAAGGTGGCATCAGTGCTGGAGAAGGTGGCACCAGCACCAGAGAAGGTGGCATCAATGCTGGAGAACATGGCAGCAGCACAGAAGGTTGTGGCACCCACAGGACATCTCCCCACCCTTCTCCCAGCCCCACCACCTTGTTCTGAAGGGAACACACCAGCAGGTTTGGGGGAAACTGCCTCTAAATCACAGCTTGTGAAGAGCATCCCCCCAGCACGGACGCAGACGGGTCAACTCACCTGTCCCTGCGTCTCCAGCTTGACCTCCTCAGCAGGCGGCGGCTTGGGGAGCGGCACCGGGGCCGTGTTACAGGGCTCCATCTGCTCCGTCTTCTCCACCTTCACCTTCACATCATCCAGGCTCAGGGCCGGGGCTGCAGCCAGCTCCTTCTCGTCCTTGTCCAGCAGATAGCGCAGGAGCTGGTGGTCCTTGACGTCTTTCTTCTTCAGCGCGTCGGGCTCCAGTTTGATGTCCGGGGTGCCCGGCAGCTGGCTCTGAGCCGTGGGGGTGCTGGAGGGGTTCGAGGTGTTCTCCTTCTTCTCGTGCTCCATGCCCAGGGTGGTGATGTCGGACGGGCTGCCCTCCTGGAGGAGTCTATGCAAGATCTTGTGCCGCTCGGTCAGGGAGCTGTGGGAGGAGGGGCAGGTGCTGCTGGGGGGGTTGCTGGAGGCCAAGGTGCCGGCGGTGCCCGCGCAAGCCAAGGAATCCTTGCAGCTCGTGTCCGCGTCGGCGTGCCGGAGCTGCTGCTCCGCCGTGGTGGCCAGGAGCTGGACCAGCTTGTGGCTGGTGGCTTGGGAGCACTTGGTGTCCCCTTCCGAGAGCCTGTCGCTGGTGTGCAGCACGGCCGAGTCCAGCGCTTTGCCGTCCCCCGACCCACCGTCCGACTGGATCATCTCGCTGAGGATGGAGGCGATCTCCTTGCTGTCCTTGGACTCTGCTTTCATGGGCTGCATGGCGAGGCGGCCGGGGGAGCTCTGGTTGCTGAGCTGTCTCAGCACGGGGGGTGGTGTGGAGTAGCCCACCGGCGTGCTGGGACCTTCGGTCAAGCCCTGCATAGAGTTTATGGGGGCGTTGGGGAAGGGTCTGGAGCCAGCGGTGCCGCAGCCGCTCCCACCGCCGCTGTTGGCCATGCCCACGGGGGAGTGCATGGTGGGCATGGTGGGGGAGAAGGGGTTGCTGGGCACTCGAGGTCTGGGCACCAGCCCCGGGCTGACCCGATGCCTCGGAGACAGGAACTGTGGTGGGGTGATCCCTGGACTATTCATGGGGGAGCTATTGAGGTTCAAAGTGTGGTTACTGTTCTGGGGACCGGCTTGTCCCTGGCTTAAGGCAACGTTGGCTCCTATCTGGTTCCCAGGTGAACATCCAAAGCTGGTTTGGCTGGTGCTGGAGTTGTTGTGGAGGCCGGCGCCTGGCTGCTGGGTCACGTTGGTGGCCAACATGCTGCCGTTGGAGGGAGGGATGGAGGGTGGCAGGGCCATGCCTTGCCCCGGGGAGATGCTGGGGTTCAGCGAGGGGCTGACCCGGGGAAGGGGCATTGTGGAGTTAGTGTTCTCCTGGGGTGAGAGCATGCCGTGATCCCTGTGGGAGATGGGGAGAGAGGAAAATCATAGAATCATGGAATTATTTAGGTTGGAAGAGACCTTCCAGATCATCAGACCAACAGTTCCCCCAGCACTGCCAGGGCACCACTAAACCATGGCCCTCAGCACCACATCTCCACAGCTTGGAAACCCCTCCAGGGTTGGGGACTCCACCACTGCCCTGCCCAGCCTGGCACAGCCCTTCACACAAAGAAATTGTTCTTCATGGCCAACCTAAACCTTCCCTGGTGCAACTTGAGGCTGTTTCCCCTTGTCCTGTCACTTGTTCCTTGGGAGAAGAGACCAACCCCACTTGGCTCCAACTCCTTTCAGGAGTGGTCAAGAGCCAGAAGGTCTCCCCTGAGCCTCCTTTGCTCCAGGCTCACCCCCCGGTCCCTCAGCTGCTCCTCACCACACTTGTGCTCTAGACCCTTTCCCAGCTTCCTTTGCCCAAACTTTTACTGTCACTCAAGCAGCTCTTGCCCCTGTCCATGCTGCAGACCTCTGAAGCCTGTAGACCAGCAGCTCACAACTCTCAGCCTTCCCCACTCCACCAGTGCTTCTGGATCCATGTCAGCAGCATGGATGGAGGGCAGCAGCTTCAGCATCTCTCCAGAATTGTGACACTGCTCAGTTCTGCAGCTGCTCACCAGCTAAACCCCAAAGGCATCACCTTCTCTGGGTCTTATATTCCCACGTGGCTGGAGGACCATGCTCCAACACCATTCCCCTCCACCCCAGCCCCTCGTGTTGCCCCAGCACAGCCCAGGTCCATAGTCTCACCTCTCCCTGTCCTACCAGTCTGTCAGAGCCTCTCCCTCCCCAAATATTTTAAGTTCTCCAGGGCAAGGCAGACATGTGAAGCACGTCTATAAACCTCCACCTGAATTCCTGGGGCCACCTCTTTGCAAAACAAGAATAATCAAGAGAGGCAGATCTGTCATCATGCTGGTTTTCATCCTCACATTCCTCATGGGGGTCACATCTCCAAACCAGCACCACAGACCACCAGTGGACCCTCCTTCCACTGTAGGGAACAGGCCCTTTGATTCCCGGACCACCCACCCAGGAGCTGGCACATCATGGTAGTGGTGGGGTGGGGACCTACCTGTCGATGATGTGGATGCCCATGATGAAGGGCTGCATCTCTGGGCTGGAGGGGTAGCAGAGCTTGCACTTGGTGTGGGCACTAAGCACCGTCCCATCGCTCAGGGTGAACCGGTATGAGGGGCTGAAGGCTGTGCCACGGGTCATCACTGGAGGGGACAACCAGAAACACATCATAGAATCATGGAATCATTGGTTAGAAAAGACCTTTGAGATCATTCAGTCCAACCGTTACCCCAGCACTGCCAGGGCACCACTAAACCATGGCCCTCAGCACCACATCTCCATGGCTTGGAAACCCCTCCAGGGATGGGGACTCCACCACTGCCCTGCCCAGCCTGGCACAGCCCTTCACAGCCCTTGTCAGCAAGAAATTGTTCCTCATGGCCAACCTAAACCTCCCCTGGTGCAACTTGAGTCCATTTCTTCTTGTCCTATCACTTCTTCCTTGTGAGAAGAGCCCAACCCCAGCTGGCTCCAACCTCCTTTCAGGAGTCAGAAGGTCTCTCATAAAATAATCATATTTAGCTCCTATGTGTCTCCATTCTGTGTTTCCTGAAAATGAGAGGGAACCTCCAAGTTGGAGAAGCTCCTCCACCATTACTCAACCTTTTCCCCTCTCCCTTCAGCACTTTGTGATTACTGCAGCATTCATTTATAGTTTCAGCTGGAATAGACCTTCAAGATCACGGAGATCATTTCTCCAGAAAGGATTTATCCAGCAAGGAGAACCAGGACACTATAAGGTCTCATCAGAGCCTTCTCTCCTCCAAGCTGAACAACCCCAACTCTTCCATGAGGAAGAGGAGCCCGTTACCTTCTTGAAAGAGCTGTTTGGCGTAGGACGGCTCCCGGCCCTGCGGCTGGAAGAAAGCGTAGATGCATTTCCTCACCAAATCCTCCCAGCCCGTCCTGCCAGCGGCTCTCAGGGAGCTGGTGTCAATGGAGATGATTTTACCTGGGTGGAGAGAGAGAAAAGTCCCTCAGCACAAATAGGTCCGTAAATGTGGAAAGCGAAGTCATGTGCTATCAGAGTCAGGCAGCAGAGGTAGGAGCGCACAAGGAATCCTCCAGGAGGAGGTGGAGGTTCAAGGAGTTTGCTCTGCACGGACCTCTATGCACACTTTGGACAGCCAAAGTGGATTCAAAACCCAACAAGAAGCATCTTCCAGGGCTAGGATCTCCAGATTCACATCCTCACTTGGTAGAATACACTGCCAGCCACCTTGCCAACTGCCAAGGGTGCTTCAAGGGCCCTTCCCTCTTGTCCTATCACTTGTTCTTTGGGAGAAGAGATCAACCTCACCTGGCTCCAAACTCCTTTCAGGGAGTTGTGCAGAGCCAGAAGGTCTCCCCTGAGCCTCCTTTGCTCCAACCTCAACACCCCCAGGTCCTTTCCCACCGGGCACTTTCCAGCCACTCTTCCCCCAGCCTGGAGCATTGCAGGGGGTTGTTGTGACCCAAGGGCAGGCAATCAGTTGAGGTGTAAACTCAGTTGAGGTGCCCCCAGTTGAGATGTCACCCACATCACCCCTATGATGGAGTCACCCACATCACTCCTATCAGGCAGCACTGCCACTTGCAATGGGCAGGACCATGCTCATGCTACAGGGTCCTGCACCCCACTGCTGTCCTCTGAACCCTGGGGACAACAAATCCTTCAGAGCCAGGGCTCTGGCATCTCTGGGATGTTACCTGTGGTGTCCTGCTTGGTCACGAAGGACTCAGAAGGGGTGACGGCTGCGGGTCGAGGTAATCTCCTTGCAATGCAAATCAGACACGACTGGAAATCTGCCCAAGCAGCAGAAGAAGGAGAAGAGACCAAGCACATGAAAATCAGATGTTACAACCACTGCTTGCAATTCAACATTTCAATTAAAATCCCTCCACTGGGCTTGATTGTCACGTCCTGCCCTGGAAGTGTCCACCCCACCCGGCCCTTCCAAGCAAACAGGCTCTGTTGAAACTCTATAAAATTTGCTGGAAAAGAGATTTCCAGTGCTCGGAGTAATTAATTGTAAAGGCTCCTCAGACCTGGCAGGATCACACAATAAAAGGCAGCACTAAAAGCCAGCAACTGTCGGCTTCAGGCAAAGCTTTTGGTCATAAAACCCCATCATTTATTCCTTCCAGACATGATCTCCTGTGGAAACCGCAATGGATTAATCCAGCTAATGCACTGGGGAAGAGGAGCTGGGACATGGGAAGGAGAGTCAGGGCAGGAAAGCAACAGAGCTGAGGGAATCATAGAATGGGTTGAAAGGGACCTCAAAGATCATCTAGTTCCAATCTCCCTGTCATGGCAGGGACACCTCCCACTAGACCAGGTTGCTCAGTCTGGCCTTGGACCTGTGCCAGTGTCTCACCACCCTCTGTGTGAATAATTTCCTCCTAAATCCTGCCTGTCCTGAGTCTCTGGACAGGGATCTGCCCACAGGCAGCCCCAAAACACACTGGTGGCATCGTGGTCTGGCACAAGGTTGGGTGTTGGGCACCCACGGGAAGGTCCTGCAGCTAAAATAATGCTCCTTCCTTAAGGAATCTCAACTGCAAGCAGCCCCTGAGGCAGCTTTGGAGGGTCAGGGATGCTGGAATGGCTGGAGGGCATCAACTCAGAAGGGAAGGGGAAGTGAGAAGTTGTAGGGATCTTCAGGCATCTTCTCCACACTGGGCATTGTCTGTGCTGGGCCAGGAACAGCCAGCCCCACCAGTGGGGTGGTGGCTGGTCATCCTCCTGCCCACACTGCCATTGCCACCCCAGTCCTCGTCTTGCTTCCACTGCCATCTCCACCCTGCTCCTCCTCCTGCCTTACCTGGTCCACACCCTGGTCCTCCTCCTGCTTGCATTGCTGTCCTTACCCTGGTCCTCCTGCCTGCACTGCTGTTTCCACCCTGGTCCTCCTCCTGCTTGCACTTCTCTCCCCACTCTAGTCTTCCTCTGCCTCCACTGCTGTCCCTACCTTGGTCCTCCTCCTGCTTGCACTGCCATCTCCACCTCAGTCCTCCTCCCACCTGCCCTGATCCCAACCTTGATCCTCTTCCCGCCTGCACGNGGGAAGGTCCTGCAGCTAAAATAATGCTCCTTCCTTAAGGAATCTCAACTGCAAGCAGCCCCTGAGGCAGCTTTGGAGGGTCAGGGATGCTGGAATGGCTGGAGGGCATCAACTCAGAAGGGAAGGGGAAGTGAGAAGTTGTAGGGATCTTCAGGCATCTTCTCCACACTGGGCATTGTCTGTGCTGGGCCAGGAACAGCCAGCCCCACCAGTGGGGTGGTGGCTGGTCATCCTCCTGCCCACACTGCCATTGCCACCCCAGTCCTCGTCTTGCTTCCACTGCCATCTCCACCCTGCTCCTCCTCCTGCCTTACCTGGTCCACACCCTGGTCCTCCTCCTGCTTGCATTGCTGTCCTTACCCTGGTCCTCCTGCCTGCACTGCTGTTTCCACCCTGGTCCTCCTCCTGCTTGCACTTCTCTCCCCACTCTAGTCTTCCTCTGCCTCCACTGCTGTCCCTACCTTGGTCCTCCTCCTGCTTGCACTGCCATCTCCACCTCAGTCCTCCTCCCACCTGCCCCGATCCCAACCTTGATCCTCTTCCCGCCTGCACGACCATCCCCATCCCACTCCTCCT
>VYZX01021014.1:96184-160011 GCA_013401335.1 Brachypteracias leptosomus | reverse complement strand
CACCCGGCCCTTCCAAGCAAACAGGCTCTGTTGAAACTCTATAAAATTTGCTGGAAAAGAGATTTCCAGTGCTCGGAGTAATTAATTGTAAAGGCTCCTCAGACCTGGCAGGATCACACAATAAAAGGCAGCACTAAAAGCCAGCAACTGTCGGCTTCAGGCAAAGCTTTTGGTCATAAAACCCCATCATTTATTCCTTCCAGACATGATCTCCTGTGGAAACCGCAATAGATTAATCCAGCTAATGCACTGGGGAAGAGGAGCTGGGACATGGGAAGGAGAGTCAGGGCAGGAAAGCAACAGAGCTGAGGGAATCATAGAATGGGTTGAAAGGGACCTCAAAGATCATCTAGTTCCAATCTCCCTGTCATGGCAGGGACACCTCCCACTAGACCAGGTTGCTCAGTCTGGCCTTGGACCTGTGCCAGTGTCTCACCACCCTCTGTGTGAATAATTTCCTCCTAAATCCTGCCTGTCCTGAGTCTCTGGACAGGGATCTGCCCACAGGCAGCCCCAAAACACACTGGTGGCATCGTGGTCTGGCACAAGGTTGGGTGTTGGGCACCCACGGGAAGGTCCTGCAGCTAAAATAATGCTCCTTCCTTAAGGAATCTCAACTGCAAGCAGCCCCTGAGGCAGCTTTGGAGGGTCAGGGATGCTGGAATGGCTGGAGGGCATCAACTCAGAAGGGAAGGGGAAGTGAGAAGTTGTAGGGATCTTCAGGCATCTTCTCCACACTGGGCATTGTCTGTGCTGGGCCAGGAACAGCCAGCCCCACCAGTGGGGTGGTGGCTGGTCATCCTCCTGCCCACACTGCCATTGCCACCCCAGTCCTCGTCTTGCTTCCACTGCCATCTCCACCCTGCTCCTCCTCCTGCCTTACCTGGTCCACACCCTGGTCCTCCTCCTGCTTGCATTGCTGTCCTTACCCTGGTCCTCCTGCCTGCACTGCTGTTTCCACCCTGGTCCTCCTCCTGCTTGCACTTCTCTCCCCACTCTAGTCTTCCTCTGCCTCCACTGCTGTCCCTACCTTGGTCCTCCTCCTGCTTGCACTGCCATCTCCACCTCAGTCCTCCTCCCACCTGCCCCGATCCCAACCTTGATCCTCTTCCCGCCTGCACGACCATCCCCATCCCACTCCTCCTTCCTGCCATGACCACCATGATCCTCATCCTGCCTGCACTACCATTCCCATCCTGCTTCTCCTCCTGCCTGCGCTGCCATCTCCACCCCATCTCCTCCTCCCACCTGCCCTGGTCACCCTACTCCTGCCTGAACTGCTGTCCCCACCCTAGTCCACCTTTCCTGCTCCCCACTTTGTTCCTCCTCCTGCCTGCCCTGCCCTCCCCACCCTGAGTCACAGAACGTTAGGGATTGGAAGGGACCTTGAAAGATCCTCTAGTCCAATCCCCCCACCAGGAGGGATGCAGGCTGGGAAGCTGAGGACGTTCTCCCCTACCTTCTCCTTCCTCCTTGAAGGACTTGGGCTGGGACACGGTGAAGCACTGCATCACCGCGTAGCGCTGACGAGCCTCCTGGTTCTCGGTGCCCGGCTCGTCGGGCGGCCGGATCAGCATCCTGCAGCTGAAGGTGTGGCTGTTACGTCTGGTCGCTTCTTGAGGCCAAGGAACTCCGTTTACTGGGGGGTGGAGAAAGAAGGAGAAGATGGGTTGGTAGGAGCTGCGTCATACATCCCCCCCCAACTTCACGAGGAGTCCTCAGATAAGGGGGCAGAAGGGAAAGTGGTGGAATGGGGGGAGAAAGCAGCTCCCTGCCCAGGTCTGGGGTGAGCTGAGAGCAGAGCTGGGGGCAGAGTCCTCCACACCAGCCCTCGGGGCTCCTTTGGACCTGCTGAAGACCCCGTGGCCAGATCCATGATCCCAGCCAGGCCCTGAAAGCACCTACAACCCCACACATCAACATGAGAGGCATCATGCTGATGTCAATGAATTGCTCTTGACATCACTAGTAGGTGCCATCATGTCCATGTTATGGACAGGGAAACTGAGGCACAGGGTCTTTGAGTCACTTCCAGAGCTTGGGAAGGCTCCTGCCTCTTGTTGTTGCATCTGAAGTCCACCTGAAGCAATGCTCCTAGGACTTCTCCAGCAGGTCCAGCTGAGCATCTCCACAGAAATGACTTTTTTCTTTGCTTCCTCCCCATTTCTGGGGTACATCTCTCCTGCTGCTCCCACCACAGCCAGACCTTCTACTACTACTGCAGCAGCAAAACTGTTCCCCTTTGATTTTTTTCTATAACTTGGCTTCTTCCAAACACTTTTGGGCCATCAGCTGGCTGATTTTTCTAATCCTCTACAACATCTTCATGGAGTCATCTACAGCCCAAGTGATTTTGTCACCAGCAGATTATGAAGCTTTCATGCAACCTGATGTAGGAGAGGAGCTGAGGGGCTTGTGACATCCAAGGAGAGACAAAATATCCAGCCTCAAACTGGGTAACCACAGGAAAAGACAATGCCTGAAACTCTCCAGGCTCAATCTGATGGATTTAAGTGGTTTAAAGACATCATCGTATTTACCCAGAAGGAAGACAAAGTGTGAATTAAAAAAAAAAAAACCCACCCTATTTTTAAGTCAAGCTACTAGGAAAAGACTCATCTTCTCTTGTGTTTCTTCAAAGGTGTGAGTGGATGAGGGATCAGTGATGTCTCACCCACGTCAGCCACCCAGAGGATGCTCATCTCCAGTCAGTGAATAAAAACCTTCTGCTTCTGTTGCTTCCAGAGCCCCGCAAGTGCCTTCACCACATGATGCTTCCTCCCACCCTCACAACCACTTGTCTTCAAGGGGATCACTGCAAGTTCACCACTTGTACCGTGGCCTCTTTTCACACCCCAAGGTGCAGCACAAACCCATGCTAGATACCNGATCCTCATCCTGCCTGCACTACCATTCCCATCCTGCTTCTCCTCCTGCCTGCGCTGCCATCTCCACCCCATCTCCTCCTCCCACCTGCCCTGGTCACCCTACTCCTGCCTGAACTGCTGTCCCCACCCTAGTCCACCTTTCCTGCTCCCCACTTTGTTCCTCCTCCTGCCTGCCCTGCCCTCCCCACCCTGAGTCACAGAACGTTAGGGATTGGAAGGGACCTTGAAAGATCCTCTAGTCCAATCCCCCCACCAGGAGGGATGCAGGCTGGGAAGCTGAGGACGTTCTCCCCTACCTTCTCCTTCCTCCTTGAAGGACTTGGGCTGGGACACGGTGAAGCACTGCATCACCTCGTAGCGCTGACGAGCCTCCTGGTTCTCGGTGCCCGGCTCGTCGGGCGGCCGGATCAGCATCCTGCAGCTGAAGGTGTGGCTGTTACGTCTGGTCGCTTCTTGAGGCCAAGGAACTCCGTTTACTGGGGGGTGGAGAAAGAAGGAGAAGATGGGTTGGTAGGAGCTGCGTCATACATCCCCCCCCCAACTTCACGAGGAGTCCTCAGATAAGGGGGCAGAAGGGAAAGTGGTGGAATGGGGGGAGAAAGCAGCTCCCTGCCCAGGTCTGGGGTGAGCTGAGAGCAGAGCTGGGGGCAGAGTCCTCCACACCAGCCCTCGGGGCTCCTTTGGACCTGCTGAAGACCCCGTGGCCAGATCCATGATCCCAGCCAGGCCCTGAAAGCACCTACAACCCCACACATCAACATGAGAGGCATCATGCTGATGTCAATGAATTGCTCTTGACATCACTAGTAGGTGCCATCATGTCCATGTTATGGACAGGGAAACTGAGGCACAGGGTCTTTGAGTCACTTCCAGAGCTTGGGAAGGCTCCTGCCTCTTGTTGTTGCATCTGAAGTCCACCTGAAGCAATGCTCCTAGGACTTCTCCAGCAGGTCCAGCTGAGCATCTCCACAGAAATGACTTTTTTCTTTGCTTCCTCCCCATTTCTGGGGTACATCTCTCCTGCTGCTCCCACCACAGCCAGACCTTCTACTACTACTGCAGCAGCAAAACTGTTCCCCTTTGATTTTTTTCTATAACTTGGCTTCTTCCAAACACTTTTGGGCCATCAGCTGGCTGATTTTTCTAATCCTCTACAACATCTTCATGGAGTCATCTACAGCCCAAGTGATTTTGTCACCAGCAGATTATGAAGCTTTCATGCAACCTGATGTAGGAGAGGAGCTGAGGGGCTTGTGACATCCAAGGAGAGACAAAATATCCAGCCTCAAACTGGGTAACCACAGGAAAAGACAATGCCTGAAACTCTCCAGGCTCAATCTGATGGATTTAAGTGGTTTAAAGACATCATCGTATTTACCCAGAAGGAAGACAAAGTGTGAATTAAAAAAAAAAAACCCACCCTATTTTTAAGTCAAGCTACTAGGAAAAGACTCATCTTCTCTTGTGTTTCTTCAAAGGTGTGAGTGGATGAGGGATCAGTGATGTCTCACCCACGTCAGCCACCCAGAGGATGCTCATCTCCAGTCAGTGAATAAAAACCTTCTGCTTCTGTTGCTTCCAGAGCCCCGCAAGTGCCTTCACCACATGATGCTTCCTCCCACCCTCACAACCACTTGTCTTCAAGGGGATCACTGCAAGTTCACCACTTGTACCGTGGCCTCTTTTCACACCCCAAGGTGCAGCACAAACCCATGCTAGATACCCGGGCCCTGAAACCAGCTGGGGACAACTCCCTCCAGTTTGGAGGACATCCTAAATGAACTGGGAGAAGCCAACGGGCTCAGTCTCCCCACAAACCAACACCTCAAAATCTTCCTCCTCATTTCCCTAAAGGTCCTACGTGTGCCCCTCACTTTGAGCAGATGAATCGGTTCTTCCAACCCACAAGTCAAAGTTGAAGGCAAAAGTTTTCTTAGTTGACAAGACAAAGACAAAGGGAAGGTGATAAGTGAGAACTTCAGCGTCACTGAACAAGCAACAGCATTTTTGAAAGTGCTCTCCAAGTACCAGCTGATAAAAACACCCAACTCGAGTCTTTTCTTACCTAGAGACTTCGGCAACAAGTTCTTGACGAACTCAGCGTGATCCCCCACGTGCAGGATGCTGTAGACACTGGTGTTCATGAGCTCCTCCTGGTTGTAACCCAGGTAGCTGGTGACATTCTCGGAGACAAAGACGATCCTCCCCTCGCGGTTCACAACGAAGAAGAAACCATCCAATGCCTGTAAGGGGAATAAACCCGGGCAGCGTGTGGGCAACAGGTCCTGGAGCAGGTCAGGATGCTCCACAACCATGGGCAACTTGCCTCTGTTTCTTGCACCTTGGCTCCATCCAACTCTTTAACAGAGCAGTGATCAAATAACAGCACATCTGCTTAAACTCAGAGTCACGGAAGGTCTGAGTGGGAAAGGACTTTCAAAGGTGACCTAGTGCAACCCCCCTGCAGGGAGCAGGGACATCTGCAACTAGAGCAGGTTGCTCAGAGCCCCAAACAACCTCACCTGCAATGGTTGCAGGGATGGGGCAGCCACCACCTCTCTGGGCAACCTGGCACAGGCTCTCACCACCCTCAGTGGCAAAAATCTCTTCCTTCTCTCTACTCTAAATCTCCCTCTTTCAGTTTCAAACCATCACCCCTTGTCCTGTCCCAACAGGCCCTGCTCAAAAGTCTGTCCCCATCTTTCTGACAGGCCCCTTGAAGTCCTGAAAGGCCACCAGAAGGTCTCCCTGGAGCCTTCTCTTCTGCAGGCTGAACAAGCCCAACTCTCCCAGCCTGGCCTCCCAGCAGAGGCTTCCAGCCCTTCCATCATTGCTGGGGCCTCCTCTGGCCCCGCTCCACCAGCTCCATGGCTCTGCTGTGCTGAGGACTCCAGAGCTGCCCCAGCACTGCAGGGGGGTGTCCCCAGAGCGCAGCAGAGGGGCAGGATCCCCTCCCTGCCCTGCTGCCCACGCTGCTGGGGAGCAGCCCAGGAGGACATTGGCTGCTGGGCTGGGAGCGCACGGGGCCGGCTCAGCTCCAGCTCCTCACCCCCAGCACCCCCAAGTCCTTCTCCCAGAGCTGCTCTCCAGCCCTTCATCCCCAGCCTGTGTTGTTACCAGGAGTTGCCCTGACCCAGGTGCAGGACCTTGCCCTTGGCCTTGTTGAATCTCAGGTGGTTCACATGGGCCCACCTCTCCAGCTTGTCCAGGTCCCTCTGGATGGATCCCATCCCTCAGGCATGTCAACTGCACCACTCAGCTTGGTGTCATCTGCAGAATTGCTGAGGGCACCCTCAAACCCACTTTGTCATTGATGAAGATTTTAAACAGCTCTGGTCCCAGTAAGGACCCAAGAGGGAAACCTCTGAGGGTCAACAATCTCCATCTGGACATTGAGCTACCCTCTGGATGGGACCATTCAATCAATTCCTCATCCAGTGAACAACCCACTCATCAAATCCATCTCTCTGGTCTGCAGCCTCCTCTGCTAAGGACATCCCTGCTACTAAGAAGTGTGCCAGCAGAGGAGAAACAATCCTCTTCCAAGGGCCAGAGCCATCAGGAAGGCTCTAATTTGGCAAGCTGCTGAAATTAAGCATATGCCCAATTTGCTTAATTACAGCCCAGGAATGACAGAGCCTCTGCATCGTGCAGAATAACAGGGGCTTTCTAATGCATTTAGAATGCAAGTGGCAAATCAGCAATGAAATGGAAGAGGACAAGTGTGACCCAGTCCCAATCATACAACAGGGGGAGATCTTCTGCTTATTTTAACAAGGACACCATCAAGGTGTTCCCTTGAGGGGCTGGAGCGTGTCCAGAGAAGGGCAACAAAGCTGGGGAAGGGTCTAGAGCAGGAGTGTGGTGAGGAGCAGCTGAGGGACCTGGGGGTGTTGAGCCTGGAGAAAAGGAGGCTCAGGAGATCTTGTGGCTCTTGACCACTCCTGAAAGGAGTTGGAGCCAAGTGGGGTTGGGCTCTTCTCCCAAGGAACAAGCAACAGGACAAGAAGAAACAGCCTCAAGTTGCACCAGGGGAGGTTTAGGTGGGACATGAGGAACAACAACTTGCTGGCGAGGGCTGTGAAGGGCTGTGCCAGGCTGCCCAGGGCAGTGGTGGAGTCCCCATCCCTGGAGGGGTTTGAAAACTGTGGAGATGTGGTGCTGAGGGCCATGGTTTAGTGGTGCCCTGGCAGTGCTGGGTGAATGGTTGGACTTGATGATCTTAAAGATCTCTTCCAACCAGAATGATTCCATGATTCTAAGGTTCTTAATTCATCTAAAATATTTAATCCAGGCAGAATTTGGTTTTCCTAGAGTCTAACTCCTCCTTATCCTGCCCATCAAAAGCAAGCTCTGGTGGACTGTGATGCTGCAACTAGATCTGGCCTTACCCCAAGTGGGAGGTGGTGCAGGGCCAGGAGAAACTCGTGATGCCCCAAAAATCAGCACCCGCAGCATCGCCCTCTCCTCCCCTTCCTCCCCCTCGCCCGTGCCAGCAGAGCTGCTCTCATGGAGAGCATCCAGCCTTTATTTAATGCAGTTCCTATAAAAACCAGGTTTAGCTGTAGAGTGACATTAAGTGCAAGAAACAGGAAGCATTTAAAAAAGAAAGAAGAAAAAAAAAAGTCAAGAAGAAAGAAATCTTTTGTCAAAATGGTTCTGGCAGATCGGCTGCAATTCTCCCTCTTCCCAGTGGTTGCCAAGACAACCAGCTCTTGCACTTTGGGTGCCCAAAAAAAACCCCAACCCAACCCAGGCTGGATAGCAAACCCCTCCTAGATCCTTCTCCCCAAGTGATGCTGGGTTTGGGGGACTGGGGGAGCAGGGAAGGGGCAGGGGAGCTCTTAGATGGCAGCTGGTGGGATTCAGCTTCACCCCCCCCAACATCCCCCATCCCTCCAGCAGCAACAAATCCATGCTTTAAATATTTAATTCCCTCATCAGCACAATTATTGATGGAAGTCAAGCCCAAACGACAGGCTGAGAAGCAAAAAACCTTCCTACAAATGAACAAGATGCTCTTTCATAGCCCTTTTGATCTCCACCTTCCTGGGTTTGAAAACCCCACCGGAGCCCAGGGCACCCAGAAGAAGTCATCTGGGGAATGTTTGCAAGCATGGGAGGCTGCAGATTGCCTGGGGACTGGTGAGACCACTAATTGCTTCTTGCTGTCAATCCACACAGAAAATCAACTCAGCACGGGAAGGGTTGAGTTTCTTCAGCCTCGTCCAAGAGCTTCATGAAGCCACAGATGCCCCGTAGCTCGGGCAGGGGTCAGGGTCAGCCTCTCAAGTGTGTGGGCTCCACACGCCAGGAGGCCAATTAGGGAATTATTCCCTCAGCCTGTGTAGATAATAACCATAATCTAAGCATGGATTTAAAATCAAATAATAGAGGGGAGGCTGTTTACAAAGAGACATTGACTGAGCAGTAACGAACCTTCCTGCGGAGAGGAGGAACCCACACCCAACACAAGCCCATGGGGTCATTTATAGTCATAGAACCATTGAATCAGAGAACGGTTTGGGTGAGAAGGGACCTTCAAAGCTCATCTAGTGCTACCCCCTGCACTGAGCAGGGACATCTGCAACTAGAGCAGGTTGCTCAGAGCCCCAAACAACCTCACCTGCAATGGTTCCAGGGATGGGGCATCAACCACCTCTCTGGGCAACCTGGGACAGGCTCTCACCACCCTCAGTGTCAACAATTTCTTCCTTCTCTCTAGTCTAAATCTCCCTCTTTTAGTTTCAAACCATCACCTCTTGTCCTGTCCCAACAGGCCCTGCTCAAGAGTCTGTCCCCATCTTTCTGACAGGTCTCAAGAACAGGACATGGTTTAGTGGTCATGGTAGTATTGGGTTGATGGTTGGACTTTATGATCTTAGAGGTCTTTCCCAACCTTAATGATTCTATGATTCTAAGAAGGTCTCCCCATAGCCTTCTCTTCTCCAGGCTGAACAAGCCCAACTCTCTCAGCCTGGCCTCCCAGAAGAGGAGTTCCAGCCCTCAGACCATTTTTGAGTCCTCCTCTGGACTGCTCCAACAGCAAACCACTTATCCCCACATGAGGACATGGACATGGACATGAGGTGATCGACTGGCTCTGGTGAGCCAGTTGGTCCCACATTCATCATTTAAGTGATGTAAAGTCACGTTCCTGAGACCAAACTGAAATATGTGGATTTACTGCAGGTATTTATGGATGCTGCTCTCTCATGGCTTTCTTGGCTCTGCCACTGCTCTGGTAGGATGTCTTCTCCCAGTATAACCCAAATCATAGAATCACAGAATGTTTTAGGCTGGAAGGGACCTCCAAAGGTCATCTGGTCCAACCTCCCTACACAAGTAGGGACATCTCTACCTAGGGCAGGTTGCTCAGAGCCCCAGCAAGCCTGACCTTGAAGGACTCCAGGGATGGGGCCTCCACCACCTCTCTGGGCAGCCCCTTCCACTGATCTATCACCCTCATGTTAAAGAACTTCTTTCTAATATCCAGTCTAAATCTCTCCTTTCCCAGCTTAAAACCATCACTCCTGGTCCTATCGTTACAAACCCTTTTGAATAGACCCTTTTGTTGATGATCTGCTGCCTCCTCCCATGTCACTAAATTACCACGCCCGTTTCTAGCACCCAATGCTCCCCTCAAAACCCACAAGCCTTTCCCAGCCTAAGTTCTAAGCCCCTTCTTCATTTTTGCCTCTTTTAGACCAAACACCTTTGTAGCCAAGCTGCCACCCCCCATTAACTCCATCCCCGTGCTTCCAGCACCCATTTTCATACAATCATAGAATGGTTTAGGTTGGAAGGGACCTTTCAAGATCATCTAGTTCCAAACCCCCACTATGGCAGGGACACCTCCCTCTAGACCAGGCTGACCAGGACCTCATCCTTTCTGCAAGTCATTCCCTTCAACCCCCTTCCCACCCCTCTGGCATTAACTCCTCCATCTGCAGAATCACCTCCCCTGAGCCCCAGAAGGTGTCAAAGTTCATAAAACTCATTAATTGTGACACGTTGCAGGGCTCAGAGAAGCCCAGTGTGGTACAAAAAGGGGTGAAGCAGGTCTGGAAAAGCACATTTCACAGGGCAGGAGAGCTCCCCATGGCCTCCAAGCATCTTTTGGAGATGCAGAAGAGGCCAAGAAGGTGGCTGAGGAGAGTCCCTCTCCCTGGAATTTTGAAACCCAGCTTGGCTTTGTCTCTAAAACGATGCCACATTTCTCCTCCCAGCTCTTGGGCTCCCAACAGAAACCTCAGAGTAAATGGTTGGGCTGTGTCACGCCAGCAATTATGCTCCTCTGGTTAATTAAATGATTCAGATGAGGCTGTTGCTTCCTTTTTGGTCTTTGAAAGTCCAATTGTATCAGGTGGTTTGAATGCAGAAAGGCGGCTGGGGGATGGTCCTGGCCATCCCCAGGGAGGACCTTCCCCAGTCCCAACCTCAACCACCCCCTGTGTAATCACCAGCTGAATGGTTGAGGAGTTGAAGCTTATCTCTGGGGCCTGTGGTATCATATAACAACCCTCATAGAATAACCTTCTCCATACAAGATGGTCCCATCAGGTCCAGCTCTACCCTTCCTCCTCAGATATGAGGATTTCTGATTTACTGATACCAGCAGACATGGGGAGGGTCCCCCTCATCCTCCCTACTGGGGGCATCAGCAATGACATTTCAGCACCTACCTCCAGAAGAAGAGGTCCCAGAGACTCCTTCTCAATCACCCCTTGGCTGCTGGATGAGATGTCGGACTTCTGGACTTCATCATCAGCTGCTTTCTCTGTGGCAAAGGAAAAGGGACATTTGTTTATTACTGAATTATTACCAATAGTAAACAAAATGTTGCCTGCTTGTTGTACAGGCATGAATGATGCCCACCAAAAGACTCAAGAATTTTCATTACGTCCCTCAGAACCATGATAGGATGTTATTTCTAATTTTTTATTCATGACTATAAAATCAAGGCACTAATTAGATGACAATCTACCACTAGCAGGAAGGAAAAAACATCTTAAGCAGAAGCTTGCAGAAAAGAGGCATCCAAAATCAACATTTTGAATAGGAAACGGTACATCCAGCTTAGCACAAGCTACAGTATTTGATCTGGAACTTTTCAGACAACACTTCAAGAAATAACTGCCGGGAGGAATTAAGGGAGAACGGGCTGTGCCAGAGGAAACCTGCTGGAGGGGAACAGAGCAGCTCCTACCACTGATCACAGAATGAGAGAACGGTGGGGATCTGAGATCATCTCATCCAGCCCCCCTGCTCCAGCAGCTCACCCTGAGCAGGGTGCCCAGGATCATGTCCAGGCACATCTGGAATCTCTCCAGAGAAGGAGACTCCACAACCTCTCTGGGCAGCCTGGGACAGGCTCCAACACCCTCACAACAAACAAGTTTCTCCTCCTGCTCACATGGAACCTCCTGGGTTCCACTTGGTGCCCGGTGCCCCTTGTCCTGTCACTGGGCACCACTGACAAGAGTCTGGCCCCATCCTCTTGACCCCCACCCTTTAGCTCTTGATCAGCATTGATCAGATCCCCTCTGAGTCTTCTCTTCTCCAGCTCAACAGCCCCAGGGCTCTCAGCTCCAGTTCCCTCAGCATCTCTGCAGCCTCCACTAGACTCTCTCCAGTGGTTCGTTGTCTCTCTTGAACTGGGGAGCTCATAACTGGACCCAATACTCCAGAGGGGATCTCACTGGGGCAGAGTAGAGGGACAGGAGAACCTTCCTCAACCTGCTGGCCACACTCTTCTGAACTCACCCCAGGAGACCATTGGCCTTCTTGGCCACAAGGGCCCATTGCTGGCTCATGGTGAGTTTGTTGTTCCCCCAGCACTCCCAGGTCCTTCTCCATGGAGCTGCTTCCCAGCAGGTCCCCCCTCCCCTGTACTGGTGCAGGGGGTTACTCCTCTACAGGGCAGGACCCTGCACTTGCCCTTGTTGAACTTCATGAGGCTCCTTCTACCCAGCTCTCCAGCCTGTCCAGGTCTCACTGACTGACAGCACAACCTTCTGGTGTCTCAGCCTCCCCCATGTGCAGGAAGCACCCCAGATGCTGGTCAGCCAGAAGCCAGCAGTGATGGGGCTGTGAGGAGAGCATCCAACACGGAGCGAGCGATGCTGCTGGAGGAGCCCATCCCCACCCCTGCCAGAAGCCATACTGCTGAATAATCCCTTTGGGGGAAAAAAAAAAGACCCAAAAATCCCCAAATCCCATGGAGCAGCCCATTATTTATCTCACACTCCCCCAAAAGGTGCCAGCCACGTCGCGCAGCTCCTCCGAGCATCTCAGGAGGGATCCAGCAGCAAAAGGCGGGTGGCAAGTGGGATGTGAGAGAGCCCAGGCAGGGAGCCACGGTGCTGCTGGCGTTTCAGGGCTCTCTCCTTTCCCTCCTCCACGACAGGTTTCCTCCTGGGAAAGCTGGGAGAGTCCTGGAGGGATGAGGAGAGCAGCATCCCCAGCTCTGCAGGAACCTGGAACCATTGCAGGTGAGGCTGGCCGGGGCTCTGAGCAACCTGCTCTAGTTGCAGATGTCCCTGCTCAGTGCAGGGGGGTTGCACTAGATGACATTTAAAGGTCCTTCCCACCCAGACCATTCTGTTCTGTTTTCTCAGGATAAGTATCCATTGAGCACAGTGGTCTTAGTGCTGGAGGTCCAAGCCCAGAGGTTTCCAGGACTGCTGGAGGTTTACTGCTCATCTCCCTTAACATTGGTTCTGGTCATCCCAGCACCAAGGAGGCCCTTGCAAATTGCATTTGCTGTTTTGGAGCCCATCAGACACAAGGCCTATCACTCAGCATCAAGCTGCATTTGCAAAATGTCCAGGTATGTCACTTGAAACTCTTCACACCCATGTCCTCCCAGGACTTTATCCATCTTCAAGCTCACTTTGAGTGTTTCTCTATTCCGACTTTGTCCTTCATCCCATGCAAAGTTCCCAAAGCAGCTCTGAGAGGATCAAGCCTGGAAGAGCATCTGCTCAATGCTGGCTCTTGCCAAGGTGGCCACCACCCTCCCCCACTGATCTACTGGGTAATTCCCACCTCTGCTCTCCCTCTTTTCTCCTCAGAAAACAAATCACCTAAAAAGGGTCACATCTTGATCTCTGCTTGCACAGCCCTGAAAACAAGAGGCAACATGTGCCCCATTTTGAGCACACACACAGAGGGTTTGGATGCTCAAGCAATGGTTTGACTTCAACCCTGACCCACACGTCCTGCTATGGACCCCCCTCCTTGAGAAGCTTGTCTCATCCGTACAAGCCTCAGTTTCTCCTGTTTGAAGCAGGAACTGGAGTTCATCCCACCCAAACCACCTCTGAGCAGAGATTCCTGCCTTGTACCCAGCACCACTACGTGGTTAAATCCTCATGGAGCAGCATTCCCCCAAGGAAGACACACAATTCCCTTCCAGGGATGGAAGAACTTCCCATCCACCCAAACCCCTGGGAGCTGGTGGGTACCAGAGAATGAATCATAGAAAGGGTTGGAAAGGACCTTAAAGATCATCTAGTTCCATACCCCTGCCATAGGCAGGGACACCTCCTACTACACCAGGTTGCTCAAAGCCCCATCCCACCTGGCCTTGAACACATCCAGAGATGGAGCATCCACAGCTTCCCTGGGCAACCTGTGCCAGTGTCTCACCACCATTGTTCTCAGTGAAGAACTTCCTTCTAATTTCTAATATAAATCTCCCCTCTTCCACTTTGAAGCCATCACCCCTCATCCTATCACTACAAGCCCTCATAAAAAGTCCCTCCCCAGCCTTCTTCCACGCCCTTTTCAGATACTGGAAGGCCACCAGAAGGTCTCCCTGGAGCCTTCTCTCCTCCAGGCTGACCAAGCCCAACTCTCCCAGCCTGGCCTCCCAGCAGAAGCTTCCAGCCCTCCCACCATTGCTGGGGCCTCCTCTGGCCCTGCTCCACCAGCCCCATGCCCTTGTGCTGGAGGCTCCAGAGCTGGATGCAGTGCTCCAGGTGTGGTCTCATGAGAGTGGAGAGGAGGAGCTGTGGGGTCTTCAGCACTCCAAAAATCCCGGTGAACTTGAGCAGTGAGACAAGCATGTCATGACCAGGTCACCCAACACCACCAACACCGCTGCGGGTGCAGGACCCTGCGATGCCAGAGAACACCATGGCCACTTTGAAACCATCTTGTCTCGTGCCAGCCCCATGTAGCCAAGCTTGGCACGGGCAGAGGTGACATTTGAGCTCAGCCTCAGCTATTTCACAGCCACACAAACCTCCTGCTGATTCTCTGCAGGATTAGGAGGGATGGGGAAGGGACAAGGCTGGTGAGGGATGGAGGATGCTGCTAAAGCACATGGGGACTGGAAGTGGATGAGGGAAAGGCTGTGGATGGTGTCTACCTGGACTTCAGTAGAGCTTTCGATATTGTTTCCCACAGCATTCTCCTGGAGAAACTGGCTGCTCATGGCTTGGATGGGTGGATGTTGTGCTGGGTAAAACACTGGCTGGTGACCAGGCCCAGAGAGTGGTGGGGATGGAGTTAACTCCAGTTGGTGGCCGGTCACAAGTGGTGTCCCCAGGGCTCAGTGATGGGGCCAGTTCTCTTTAATCTCTTTATCAATGATCTGGATGAGGGGATTGAGGCACCCTCAGTCAGTTTGCAGATGACACCAAGTTGGGTGGGAGTGTTGATCTGCTCAAGGGTCAGGAGGCTCTACAGAGGGGTCTGGCCAGGCTGGATCAATGGGCTGAGGCCAATGGGATGAGGTTCAACAAGGCCAAGGGCGGGTTCACAACAACCCCCTGCAATGCTCCAGGCTGGGGGAAGAATGGCTGGAAAGTGCCTGGTGGGAAAGGACCTGGAGGTGTTGGTCAACAGGTGGCTGGAGATGAGCCAGAGTGTGCCCAGGTGGCCAAGAAGGCCACCAGCATCCTGGCTTGGATCAGCACTACTGTGGCCAGCAGGACTAGGGCAGGGATCATCCCCCTGGATGGGGCACCCAGTTGCCTCCATCTCTTTGGCAGGTTCTGCTCTTTCTCCATCACCATTTTTGGTGGCTTGGGGCACAGCAAAACCACCCCTAGAATCCTGCATTCATCTCCCTCTGCTTCCAGACCTCTGTCCCTGGTAACCCTGCACCCACAGAAAACCAAGCACCCAAGGTAGGGAAAAGACAAGTATTGGAGAGGAACTGAGACCTCCTCCAGCATCCACAGCTGGAGACCTTTCCTGGAGCAACATCGAGTCCATGAAGGGTGAGAGTCACAGCGACAGAATGGGAAAAGTCCCCCAAAAGGCCTTAACCTATTGCTTTTTACCCAAAACATGACAGACCCTTGAGGCCAGGAGGGCATCTACACTCCGAGGGGCTGGAGAAATGGGGACATGCCACCAGAGTGATGGCAGAACCAGAGGGAAGGGTGGACAGTGGCTTAGGGGACACCTCCCAGAGCCACTCCAAGGCATGCAATGGGAGAGGAAGGAAAATGGGGTGGAAGGGGTGGAGGAGGGATGGTGTCCATCATTGGTGTCTTGGGAAATGATGCTCAGCCCCACAGGCTCCATCATGTGGAGCTCCATCCATAACTCCCAGGACTATGGTCTCTCCATCCCATAAATCTGCACTTTTAAACTAAAATACTACAAGCTGTCCCATTCTGTTCTTCATTTAACGTTCTGCAGCTGAAATGTTGGGTTTATTTTCTTCCCCCAGAAAGTTGAAAGGAAAATCTGAAAAAAAAAAAAATAATACATTGCACGTGGGTCTTCTAAACCAGGACAGGAAAAATTCAAACCAGGGGTTTGTTGGGAAACATCATGAAGGCAGAGAAGCAGAACAATTGTTTCCACTCACCCAGTGCAAGGCTGTGTAATAAATTGCCTTCTGCCTTCAGCTAGGAGAAGCTGCCACTTCCTGAGGAAGCCCCCATGGAGAGGCCTCCATGTAGAAGACCCCATGGAGAGGACCCCGTGGAGAGGCCCCCATGGTTGTGGGTATGATGGGTGGGACCCAAACGCTGCCCACGCTCTCAATAGGCTCTTTTTCAACCCAAGATTTCTATGGGCAATGTTCATTTTTCATCTTCTCCACAGAGAAGGCTCCAGGGAGACCATCCAGTATCTGAAGGGGGCCTACAAGAAAGCTGGGGAGGGACTTTTTATAAGGGCTTGTAGTGGCAGGATGAGGGGTGATGGATTCAAAATGGAAGAAGGGAAATTTAGATTCAAAATTAGTAGGAAGTTTTTCACTCTGAGGGTGGTGAGACCCTGGCACAGGTTGTCCAGGGAAGCTGTGGATGCTCCATCACTGAAGGTGTTCAAGACCAGGTTGGATAGGGCCTTGAGCAACCTGGTCTAGTGGGAGGTGTCCCTGGCCATGGCAGGGGGTTGGAACTAGATGAACTTAGAGGGCCCTTCCAAACCAAACCATTTTGTGATTTCTTATGCTAGAAGCCCAAAAAGTCTTTGACTTTTCTATTAAAAGTTCAACAGCTCAATGGTAAAAAGCCCAACCAAGGAAGACCTGCAAGCTTTCCCAGCACATGTTGGGTATCTCACTGGGTAAGAAGGATGACAGAGCAGGACAAGATGGAGAAGCTGATGTGATGTCTGGAAGACACGAAAGAGCACCAGGCACGATGGGTCCCCATCCCCTTCCCATATGGCATTGCTCCCAAGAGCCATATTGGTTGAACCCGAGATGCCTCAAGATCTTTCCTGTGGATGCTCCATCCCTGGAGATGTTCAAGGCCAGGTTGGATGGGGCCTTGAGCTGGTGTAGTGGGAGGTGTCCCTGCCCATGGCAGGGGGGTTGGAACCAGATGATCTTGGAGATCCCTTCCAACCCAAACCATTCAATGATTCTATGATCTCAGCCAGCATCTGTTCTCTCTGCCTTTTAGATGGAGTGAGGCAGAAAAGTCCACATTTGTAACTTCCCAAATGAGGAGCTTCGATTTGTACTTCATTAAAAGGAGATGGAGCAGGCTCAGTGCACCCACGGGTGGAGAGCATGACAAAAAGCTCTGCCATTAACTAGCACCTGCTACCAGGTTCATCAGCCCCATAAACCCAACAGGAGAACAACTCAACTGCCATGAAAATCAGCTCCTTGGCAGAAGGTGGGCACCAAATGCACCTTCCAGAGGGGCAGGAAAAGATCAGTTTAAAAAAGCCATGAGAGGAGAAAAAGATCTAGGAAAGCAGCAGGGAAGGGATCTAGATCCTAGAAATGGGAATTCTTCCTTGTTTTACAAACGGTTCCTGAAGAGAAAGGGATGTCCAGGGCTGTCTGTCAGGTTAGGGACACACTGAGTATCACTGGCTGCTGGTGGTGGTGGTGGCCCAAGGTCCTGAGCTCACCTTTAGCCTCCTCTCAAGTGAAACACTACCACAGGTTGCCCAGAGAGGTGGTGGCTGCCCCATCCCTGGAATCATTGCAGGGGAGGTTGGCTCTGAGCAACCTGCTCCAGTTGCAGATGTCCCTGCTCAGTGCAGGGGGGTTGGACTAAGTGACCTTGAAAGGTCCCCTCTAACCCAAACCAGTCTGTGATTCTGTGATCTCCTCCTCCCCATCATTAGGGATCAATGAGTAGGGGAAGATCCAACCTTTACTGCAGGATGAAGCCACCTTCCAAGGAAGATCATCCTACGTAGCCTACAGGGCACATGCTTGGACCACAGGCTTCTTTGGAGCTACTCTAAAGCAAAACTGAAGCTGTGAAAGCTGAGATTGGCCCAACGCCCCCTTATTCAACGTCAGCACATTCAGACGGAGGCAGATGCACAAAACCCAGCCCCGAGTCCTCCCTCCTTCACTTCCACAAATACCAGATTCCTCTCAAACACTGTATGGAAATCAGCAGCTCTCTGGTTGTGTAACTTTTTATTCTAGTAGGAGGAAGGAAATTATCTGATCTATGAATTTAAAAAGCTGTGGAAAAATACAATCTGTGAGATTCAGAGCTTGGAAATACCACTGCAAGGAGGAGAAGAAGAGCAGATCTTGGCTCCCAGAAACCAGCACAGCTCCTCCTGAGCCCTGTGCTCGCCTGCTTCACACCATCCAGCATGATGGTCTGTTGGTGACAAGCTCCAGGGTGCTCCCCAACCACGTAATGCCAGGGTGAGAACATCTCATGGACCATAGGTTGGAGATGTTTCCACCTGAGGTCCTTGCTTCATGCTCCTCTTACAGCCAAAGCAGAGAAAATGGCAGTTTTAGAGGAGATTTGCCTGATCATTTTAAATTCTTATTCTAAGATAGTCTCATTTGGGGTTTTTTTGGGGGGTGTTGCTATCCCCTGACCATCCTCCACAACCAGCAGTCAACCAGGTTGTCCTCTGTCTCTTTTTTTCCCTTTTCCAATGAAAGTTGAACTCCTGATGTCAACACTTAACTCTGGAAAAAGTAACCCATGAACCTCCAGAGCTGGTAATGCAGAGCTCGCTTCAGCCCTGAGTATTTCTGTGCCATCCTGGAGAACATCCCCCAAGTGGTTCTTCAGACACATCTTGAACCCTTAATCCTCCATCAATGTACATGCAAAGGTACATGTCAGGAGGACACATGTTGCTGGGAAGGAAACTAAGCCCTTGGGGTGTATAAAACAGGCTCCAGTGCCCACATGGATGGTGAGGATTGAGGACTGAAGCTGGTGGTCACTCCAGTTGAGCCAACAACGGAGACAGATCAGTGGAGGACACAGCAAGGATGTCCTGCTGCTCTCCCATGTCTCACCTGAGCTTCTTCCTTCATGTCCTGGCTGGAAAAGCAGTCAAAAAAAGCAGTCAAGTGTGGCTGCTGTACTGGGAACGATGACATCTCCACCTAATGCTCTCACAGCTACCTGCCACACTGCTTCAAGCCCAAGAGCCCAACCTTACCAAGCCCATGAGCAAGTCCCAGCAGATACAAACCACTCCAACCGCTAAAACACCAAATCCTGAAAGGATGAACCCACACAGACTTACCCATCCACCACCATAGGTTTGCTGGTAGGACACTGGATTTATATCAAGGTTAGTGATCTCAAGGTAACTTCCAAACCATTTGAGGAGAAGATACAACAGGTCAATGTCTATTAGCTTGACTTATCCTTCTACTTGCCCCTAAATCCCTTCAACACCAGTATTTCAAAACCAGGACAACATCCCACGATGCTTCAGTGCAATTTGCCCAGGATTCAAGGCATGGCCACTCCAGTGCTGAGTCCAGGGGACAACCCGTGCCCCAGTGATTCCCCAACTAACCAGGCTTAGCTTCAAAAAATGAGTAGACGGCACCCTGGGACATGGTCTAGGGGTCAGGGAGAGGTTGGGATAAAGGTTGGACTTGATCCTAGAGGTCTTTTCCAACCTAAATGATTCTGTGATAGAACTGATGTTCTTTCCCACCCTGTGGTGGTTCACCAGCTGAACTTCTCTCCTTGAAGGAACAATCCTTCTCCCTTGAAGGATTCCAGATGGACCTGCAAGAGCACATCTGTCCATGCCCCAAGGCACACGCCATCGTGCACCATCAGTGTATGACAATACACTGTAAGTATCCTGGGCTGCATCAAGAGCAGCCTGGCCAGCAGGGTGAGGGAGGGGATTCTCCTCCTCTACTCCACCCTCATGAGACCCCACCTGGAGCTCTGTGTCCAGTTCTGGAGCCCCTATTACAAGAAAGATCTGGACGTGCTGGAACATGTCCAGAGAAGGGCCACGAGGATGATCAGAGGCTGGAGCATCTCTCCTACGAGGACAGACTGAGAGAGTTGGGGTTGTTCAGTGTGGAGAAGAGAAGGCTCCGAGGGGACCTTCTTGTGGCCTTCCAGGATCTGAAGGGAGCTACAAGAAAGCTGGGGAGAGACTTTTGAGGCTGTCGGGTAGTGGTAGGACTGGGGGGAGTGGATCAAAACTATAGGTGGGGAGATTCAGATGAGGTGTTAGGAAGAAGTTGTTGCCCATGAGGGTGGGGAGACACTGGCACAGGTTGCCCAGAGAGGTGGTGGAAGCCCCATCCCTGGACATTTTGAAGGCCAGGCTGGATGGGGCTGTGAGTAACCTGCTCTAGTGGGAGGTGTCCCTACCCATGTCAGGAGGGTGGAACTAGACGATCTTTCAGGTCCCTTCCAACCCTGATGATTCTATGATTCTATGACACCACCAGGAGCACACATTAAGCCCCAAGACCAGCTCCAACCTGCAAACATCACTTTTTAGGCAAAGTTTAGATGGAAAACTCTATTTTTTTTCTGCTTCTGCTACAATGAGAATAACATCAAAGGCGAAGAGCCCAGAGCAAAGCTGAAAGGGAAGGAAAAGGGTTATTTCTCTCTGTCTTCACACCTTGTAGAGTTAAACACTAACGGTGTCGAGATGTCTCAAGTCAAGAAAAAAAAAAAGGCTGGTTGTCTGAACAATGTCAGGAAAAATTATACGGTGCTGAGTGAATGCAAAATTAATGAGCGCTGAGCTCTGCCAGGAGAGAACAGGCACAAGGAGCCCAGACTTTTTATAGTCAGCGCTGAGATCAAGCAGGTAGAACGTCCCCATCTTGCTGGGGGAAGGAATAAAGGGAGGGGAAAAAAAAACCACCCCAACTTTCATCTCCAATCTGAAGAATTTAATTCATTCCAAAAGTGTGTCAGCTCCGCGCAGCCAAACCCGCCCAGAAAAGAAGGGGCTCCACGAAGCTGCCCCTCAGAGGGAATGCAGCCCTGGCGTGGCCTTCATCCTCCTCCTGCAGGCACAACATCCATCCTGACACCCTTTTAACGATCCCACTTAAGGAAATTTGCAATTTGAGACTGTCTTTTCTCCAGATGGAGAGGCTCAAAGCCTCAGGAGGCTGCCTGCTGAAGTCCCTGAGATGTCCTGTGGCTTGGTCCTTGGGAGAAGAGACCAAGTCCCACCTGGCTCCAACCTCCTCTCAGGGAGTTGTTGAGAGCCAGAAGGTCTCCCCTGACCCTCCTTTGCTCCAACCTCAACACCCCCAGGTCCCTCAGCCTCTCCTCACCACACTCCTGCTCTAGACCCTTCCACAGCTTTGTTGCCCTTCTCTGGACCCCCTCCAGCCCCTCAAGGTCCTTCTTGGAGTGAGTGGCCCACAACTGACTCCAGGATTTGAGGTGCAGCCTCCCCAGTGCCCAGTCCAGGGGGACGATCCCTGCTCTGGTCCTGCTGGCCACACTAGGTGTTGCTCCAAGCCAGGATGCTGGTGGCCTTCTTGGCCACCTGGGCACACACTGGCTTGAATGGAGGGCTGGTTGTAACACATGCATGTGAGTATGGTAAGTAGGTGCATGTGCAGCTCTGTGCCATGAGAGGCCCCTGGGAGGACAGAGATGGGCAGGAGCAAGCTACGTGCTATGGGAAGCTACCTAGAGAAGAAGGTGCCACATGGTATGGGAAGCTATCTAGAGAAGATGGAGCTGCGTGGTATGGGAAGCCATCCAGAGAATATGGAGCCATGTGGCATAGGAAGCAACCAGAGAAGACAGAGCCTCTTGGTGTGGGTACCCACTTGGAGAAGACAGAGCAAGCCACACAGGTGAAATCTGCTTTCTTGTTTATCTGCAAAGAGCCTACTCATAGGGACTTAATGACTTAAAGGGTAGTTAGCTGAGATTAGAGGAGTAATTAATGAATGAAAACCATTCTTGGAAGGTGGACCTCCTAAATAACTTCCTAAATAGCAAGAGCATCCAACTGGTCTTGTGGGCTCTCTATCCAATGCTCTAGTGAGGCTTTAAGTGCCACCAAACATCCCATGATGAAATCATGAGGATCAGGGGAAGCAGAAGCAGCCAGATGAGAAGCTCGGGTACTGGGTGAGCTTCCCTCCAAATGTCCTCTCTTGCATGGGACACTCGATGACTAGCTCAGATGAGATGCTTCCATCATGGCTGCTAGAAGAGAGGTGGGGTGAATCCTGGTTGTCCTGCTCCTGCACTCAAAGGGATTCCAGATCACAGAATAGAAGAACCTCTGATGATCATCCATCAAAAGAACCAAGGTTCAAAGCAGCGGGAGGACAAGCTCAGAGGAGGCAAAATCCTACTAGGGTGTCATCTCAGGGAAGAAGAATCTTAAAATAGATTTTGTCCATCTCTATGAAGGGCAAGTCTCTTTCTCTGGAGAGATTCCAAATATGCCTGTGTGGCATGTGGCCTTCCAGGATCTGAAGGGGGCTACAAGAAAGCTGGGGAGGGAATTTTTAGGCTGTCAGGTAGTGGTAGGACTGGGGGGAATGGGTTAAAAGTAGAGGTGGGGAGATTGAGATTAGATGTTGGGAAGAAGTTGTTGCCCATGAGGGTGGGGAGACACTGGCACAGGTTGCCCAGAGAGGTGGTGGAAGCCCCATCCCTGGAAATTTTGAAGGCCAGGCTGGATGGGGCTGGGAGCACCTGGTCTAGTGGGAGGTGTCCCTGCCCATGGCAGGGGGGTTGGAACTAGGTGATCTTTCAGGTCCCTTCTAACCCGGATGATTCTATGCCTGGAGATGACCCTGGGAGCCCTGCTCTGGGTGAGCTGCTGGAGCAGGAGGGGTTGGACGAGATGATCTCCAGAGGTCCCCTCCAACCCCCACCATACTGGGATTCAGTGAAGGGCAGGAAAAGGGCTTGAAGAAAGAGGATTTTTTTTCCCTCCTCCTTTCCTGCTTCTCTTAAAAATGCGACAGAATCAAGGAGAAAAAAAATGAGGAGAAAAAAATCAAGGAGAAAAAAAAAGAGGGAAAAAAAAGAGGAAAAAAAAAAAAGAGAAAAAAAAAAAGGGAAGCAGAAGGCGAGAGGAGGAGTGATTTCTACAGGTGGTTTATGACTCCACGCATGATCCACACGCCTGTTACATCCTCTCAGACCCTCTTCTTAGGGCGAGGTGCTAACGGATTTATTAGCTCTTGACAGTGCGAGATGCTGGAGAAGCTCGAGGACGCACTAACCAAATGTTCACTTGTGAAAATAAAGGCGCCGCTCGGAGGGGCCCGTGAGGCTCTCGCAGCCTCCCCTTCCCCTCGGTCTATATTTAAGCTGCCAGTTAGATTAGAACTGTCAGAGCCGGGATGAGAATTTTATTGACATGCTTCGTAGGTGGTAAGAGCTCCATCAAATCAACACAGGCAGAGGATGCTCCCTGGCGCTGCTGCACAGGCCGGGATTTTTATAGGACTGACCTGAGGGAGTTTGTATCTGAAATCAATCACTGATATAAAACAGGTTCCAGGGGATGTGGGGAGAGGGACCGAATGCTTCACGGTGGAACCCGACCACAGAGAAGGGGAGGGGGTGAAATCCCCCGGAGCTGCTCCAACAGACTCTTCAGTGCAATTAATTACACAGATCATAGACTGGGTTGGTTGGAAGGGATCTCAAAGATCATCTAGTTCCAACCCCCCTGCAACGGCAGGGACACCTCCCACTAGACCAGGTTGCTCAAAGCCCCCCCCAACCTGGTCTTGAACACATCCAGGGATGGAGCATCCACAAGTGTGTGGTGTCTCACCACCCTCAGAGTGAAGAATTTCCTCCTGATTGTCAATCTAAATCTCCCCTCCTCCAGTTTGAACCCATGACCCTTCATCCTCATGGGGGATTGGACTAGATGATCTTTTGAGGTCCCTTCCAATGCCTAACATTCTGTGATCCTATCACTACAGGCCTTTGGATAACAGGAGGTTTTATTCCCTGTCAGGAAAGGGACATGGGACCCACAAGGGAAGCAAAGTGAGGGCTCTCACCCCAGCCTTGCCCTGGCAGAAGCTGCTGCTGTGGATGGAGATCCAGCTCTTGAGGCATTTTTCAAAATCATAATCCTCAGAGTTAGAGAGATGAAGGCCAGGAGAGATCTCTAGATTGGCCAGTCTGACCTCCTGAGTATTGCAGACCTACCAAAGTTCACCCACTTGCACCACCACGAGCCCTGAGCTTCTCTTTGGCCCAAATGCCTGTAGTGACAGGATAAGGGGTAATGGCTTTAAACTAGAAGAGGGGAGATTTAGATTGGAAATTAGGAGGAAATTCTTTCCCCTGAGGGTGGTGAGTCCCTGGCACAGGTTGCCCAGGGAAGTTGTGGATGCTCAATCACTTGGAGGTGTTCAAGGCCAGGTTGGATGGGGCCTTGAGCAACCTGGTCTAGTGGGAGGTGTCCCTGCCCATGGCAGGGGGGTTGGAACTAGATGATCTTGAAGGTCCCTTCCAACCCAAACCATTCTATGATCCTAAATTTGATGCAACCCACCACGTCCCTGGGCAGCTGGCTCCTGAAGCAATCACACTTCCAGTTGTCACTCTGGGCCCAGGTCCTAATTTGGTTTTCTCTGGCTTCAGCTTTGAGTCTTTCTCTGTTTCTCTGGATTTAAACCCCTCTCCAGAAGCCAGCATTTTCCCTTCTCGTTAGTGTTTATAGTGCCATCACCATGTCCCCACTCCTGGTTTTTTTTCTCCCGGATACACTCAACAGAGCTCTTCAATCTCCCAAGCTGCAAAGCATTTTCTCCAGCCCCTGGCTCATTTCCGTGGCTCTCCTCTCTGCCTTCTCTGGGTTCTGAATCTCCTTCCAGCACATATAACATCACCCAAGAGAAGCCATCTTACGTTTTATCACATCCCAAGTTCACATTGACTGTCTTCACTTCCAAGATCTTCTTGAAAAGCACCATTTCCTGAGGTACCATCCACCCAGGACCCCTCTACTCTGTCCTGGTGAGGCCACATCTGGAGTACTGGGTCCAGTTCTGGGCTCCCCAGCTCAAGAGAGACAAGGAGCTTCTAGAGAGAGTCCAGCAGAGGCTCCAGAGATGCTGAGGGGACTGGAGCATCTCTGTGCCCAGGAAAGGCTGAGAGCCCTGGGGCTGTTGAGCTGGAGAACACTCAGAGGGGATCTGATCAATGCTGATCAAGAGCTAAAGGGTGGGGGACAAGAGGATGGGGCCAGATTCTTGTCAGAGGTGCCCAGTGACAGGACAAGGGGCAACGGGCACCAAGTGGAACCCAGGAGGTTCCAGCTGAACAGGAGGAGAAACTTGTTTGTTGTGAGGGTGTCAGAGCCTGTCCCAGGCTGTCCAGAGAGGTTGTGGAGTCTCCTTCTCTGGAGAGATTCCAAAGGTGCCTGGATGTGATCCTGGGCCCCCTGCTCTGGGCGAGCTGCTGGAGCAGGGGGGTTGGACGAGATGATCTCCAGAGGTCCCTTCCAACCCCCACCATGCTGGGATTCTGTGATGTGATGAAGATGAGGAGAGGTCACCAGTGGTGTTCCTCTGGCACCTGAGTTAAGGCAGTCATGCAGGGAGAAAATCCGTATCAAATCAAGGGTGGGTTGCCTGCTTCACTTGAAAAAGGACCAAATGGCAGAAGAACTACCCAATTTTCCTGCTAAACTGTGCTAACTGCTCCTGCTTTGTACTAGTTGAAGGTCATGCACTCATCAACCGAGACCTTGAGCCTTGGCTGGAAGCTGAGGATGGCTTAGTGGAGGTGACAAGAGAAGACAACAACCACTACCTGCAGTGTACCAGGGGTGGTACCAGCAACCACCTAATGCTACTGGTAAGATCTGGTAAGAAAAAACCATGGCAGTCTGGGCCAATCCACTCAGGAAAGATGAAGTTTGGTTGGAAGAAGACCAGAAAAGGGACAAGTCAAGGGAAGGCAGAGAAAAAGAGCAACAACTTCATGACAACACAACAGGGAAGGGCAGTAACTGCCAAACAGAAGGAAGAATAAATCAAATTAAAGGGCAATCCTAGCACAGAAATGATCCCAAACTCATTTCCACCCAGAATGAGCAGGTGGTTTCATCCTCCTCAGGATCTCAGAAGCATTCCTGGAAGAATGAAGCTAAACAGTTAAAAGGCCCGGGTCTGTTTGTGCTCTGTTTACCTTGGACCAGCCTCACACTCGAGGGCTTTCAGTGGGCACACACGGAAGCCAAGGAGGAATTCCCCCTCCCTGATGCCTGATCTGGCCTCCAGGGTTTGGGTGTTTCTCTTTCTCTACCATAAGGTGGAAAATTGGCTGCTAAGATGGGATGAAAGCATTTGTGTCCCTCCCTCCAGCAGCACGAGCAGCTCCATCAGGGTTAATCCAACCACCAGATTTGGGATGAAGAAAGAGCTTTCCTCCCCAAACACTTTGTGACATTGGGTCATCTAAGAAGGTCCTTCCCAGCCTCAGGGGTGAAGGTGGAGGAACCCAGAGACTGCAAAACATGGCTTGAAGGCAAGAGAGAAGCTCCCCTTTCCTGACCTCCCTTGAAGCAAACCCAACCCAACCCAACCCAGGATGACTCCGATAAAGTCAATGCGTTCAAAGAGGAGCCCACAGCACCCGGCTGACAGTTGTAGCCTGAAGAGATTCCAATCTAATTTTAGATTTGACACAAACCTTAATGTGGGTTTAATTAATTAATTTACAAGGAAAAAAAAAACCCCAACGACCCAACCTTTAATTAATATCAGCCCCTTAAAGCAGTTTTTCATTTACTCCATTTCCAGGAGACGTTTCCACTCAGATTGCTCCTCAGCTGCCACTCGCCTGCTCCCTTTGGCTCTTCAGTCAAACCTCAGCTTCTGCTCAGAACCTATCACTGGCCTCTTCTGGGTCCACTGAAGGACCTCTGTGTTGACTCAGCACATCTACCAAAACCTACACTAGAATTCTCTGAATCTAACTGTCTCCATTTCTGCACTCAAGGCAGTGGTGATGTCACTTTGCCCTCCTGGCAGCAACACCCGTTTTGGGCAGCTCTCCAGCCCACCAAGGAAGGAGCTCAGATGTGATGTGGGAATGTAGTAGGACATCCCCAGGCTCCAGGAACCCTGGGACCTCTCTCTCTCTTGGCTCTCCTGATGGCAACGTGTACTTGGTAGAGCAGTCGCTCTACCTGCTGTCTTCAACCTGCTCTATCTGCATGGCCAGCCCAAGCACCACATCTAGGTGACCACCGCATACTGGTGGTCACCAGTTTTGGGACCCCAGTGTAAGACACATTGGAGTGAGTTCAGTGGAGGCCACCAAGATGCTGGAGCACTGGTGCTGAGACCAGAGGCCAAGGGAAGGGGTTTGCTCAGGGTGGAGAATAAATGGCTTTGGGGCACCTGACAGCAGCCTGCCCATGCCTACAAGCAGTTATGGAGGTGATGGGGCCAGGCTCTTCACAGTGATGCATGGGGAGAAGATGAGAAGCAATGGGTGCCAGGGCAGCAAGAGATGTTCGTGTGGGATAGGAGGAAAATCTTGTTCACCATGAGGCCAATCAAGTGTTAGAGCAGGTTTCTCAGAGCACTTAAGTTTCTCCATTCTTGGAGGCTTCCAAAACTCAACTGGGTAAAGCCCTCAGGAACCTGGGCTGATCCCAGAGCTGACCCTCCCTTGAGCCCATTTGTCAAACAGGATCCTAAACAAATAAAAATGCCTGAAGACTTTAACTACATTATCCTGTCCAAACAAAGCCAAGCGAGGGAGAAGGTCCCAAAAGCTCTTTCCACTCCTGCACTAGAGATGTCCAGCCCCTCTGCAGACTCTATTACAAGAACCTGGGCTAGATATCTCCTCAAAGCTAATGGAAGTCCATGGAGAGCTTTGTCCTCAGGGGCTGTGGACACAAAACTCTATGGACTGACGGTGGCGTGAGAGGCTGGACCTGGGCAGAAGAAACCATCTGAAAGGCTTTAATTGCTCTGCTCTGGGGTGAAGCTCTCCAAAGGACCTCAGCTCTGCAACTGCCTCCCCGCACAGCACACAATTACTCACTTTGTGGTTTTATGGGAGTCATTTTAGGATCTTTAATAATGTACCACATCACTTGGCTGTCGGGACAAGAAGGGGCTCTTGACTCAGCACCCGAGGACAAGGTCTCCTCCTCTCCTCCTCCCAAACCCTCACGCCATCACTGCAGGCTGTGGGAGAAGCCTCTTCCCAGGCCATCACTTCACCATGTTCTGACCACCACTAAAGACAAAGTCGGGCTTTTGTTGTCCTCTTTTTAAAGCTCTCCACGTCTCAGCATCCTCAAACCCAGGAAGAATCTCAGCACTTGTTTTGAAAGGGCTTCCACACGTCCCACTGAGGACCCAGGACCTCTCTGTGCTAGAGGCTGGACATGTGCACCACAAAACAAACCCAGGGCCAAATCTAAGCATATGACAAGACAGCAGGGAAACTGAATTAAAGGAAAGCCAAGGGCAGCCCACTGATTGTAGGCAACAGAGAGGTCAAAATCAATATTTATTTCATACTCTTCACTTCATTAACCCACTGCATTTACCCAAAAGGAAAATTACTTCCCCAATCAGGTTGACTTCCAAATAGGGGTGGTCTTAATCACAGAGTCATGGAGTGGTTTCGGTGGGAAGGGGCTTGTTGGGACAGGACAAGGGGTGATGGTTTGAAACTAAAAGAAGGAGATTTAGAGTAGAGAGAAGGAAGAAATTGTTGATGCTGAGGGTGGTGAGAGCCTGTGCCAGGTTGCCCAGAGAGGTGGTGGCTGCCCCATCCCTGCAACCATTGCAGGTGAGGTTGTTTGGGGCTCTGAGCAACCTGCTCTAGTTGCAGATGTCCCTGCTCAGTGCACGGGGGCTGGACCAGATGACCTTGAAAGGTCCCTTCCACCCAAACCATTCCATGATTCTATGAACTTAAAAACTGAGGGTCATCGCTGCAGGTCAACACTGTAACGTGTGGGAAATAAAGCGAATTTTTCACTTAGTGCCCTTTTAAAACATCCTGAAATCAGGTCATAGAATCATAGAATTGTCAGGGTTGGAAGGGACCTTCAAGATCATCTAGTTCCAACCCCCCTGCCATGGGCAGGGACACCTCCCACTACATCACGTTGCCCAGAGCCGCAACCAGCCTGGCCTTAAAAATTTCCAGGGATGGGTCACTCCTCTGTAGCATCATTACAGAATAAAACTGCATTAAAAGAACATCTGAATTATTTTTTTTTCCTTATATAAGAATACATTCAGCAGCTCCACCACTTTAGTCTTCACCAAGGCTGAAGGTGTCATACCCGGGGTCACAGACCCTCCATCTCAAAGGGAAGCAGTGACTTGGGGTCCTTCATGAGACAAGCAGAGTTGTGCAACCCCAAGCAAACACAGAACAAACCCCTTATTTTGGCAACTACAGAGTCAATCTGCTGGGGGCTTTTGGACCTCGCAGGACCAGCAATTCAGCAGCATCACCCCACGTGTCCTGGCGGGGCTGGGACTCATGTGGTGGCTGCTCCTGGACCAGGTATCTGCTGGTTCTGCTCAACCATTCCCCACAACCTGAACATACGGCGGCACAGCGGGAGCGACCAGGTGGAAGGAAAATGCAGGAAGGACAAGGGGAAGGAGGTCCCTTGGACACCGGTGGTGGTAGAGTCACTTGTGATGCCTTAGGAGATGTTTCAAGGGCAACCTTCCGCGGCTGTTGGAGTTTGTAGGCAGCGTAATGAAAAACTCAATAGTATTTGATTTATTCTATTAAGGATGCTGCTTTTATGCTGCTGCTCTGGAAGGAAATGAAGCAGCCTATCAAGGGAGAGGGCTTTTGGACAAAAAACTGGTGGCTTCGTCTTAAAAAGGACACTGCCAAGGTGGGGAGGTCTACAAGGAAGATGAGATGGCTCCTCCACTGGCTCCCATCAGTCAGCTCTTTGCACACTGCTCAACAGCCCTTCCATAACCAAAGGTTATCACTCTCCCCAAACTGGGGGGTTTAATTATAAAAGGTGTGTGTGCGGGGGGGAATGAAGTATCTTTCTGGAGCCCACCTGCCACTGCAGAGCCTGGTGTCAAAGGCGTGTGGGATCACAGAAATCCAGCATGGAGGGGGTTGGAAGGGACCCTCATCCAACCCTCCTGCTCCAGCAGGTCACCCAGAGTACACTGGAGTATTAGAAGTACAGCAGATTTCTCAGTCTGCCAAATGCCTGTGCAGTCACAGAATGACAGCATGGTGGGGGTTGGAAGGGACCTCTGGAGATCATCTCATCCAACAACCCTGCTCCAGCAGGTCACCCACAGCAGGGTGCCCAGGATCACATCCAGGTGGCTTTGGAATCTCTCCAGAGAAGGAGACTCCACATGCTCTCTGGGCCACCTGGGCCAGGCTCTGACACCCTCACACCAAACAAGTACCTCCTTATGAATGCTGAGGTTCTGCCTCTCCTTGGGGCAGAGATGCTCTGACCTCCATAGGGTAGGCATCAAGTATTACATCATTTTACAGAAAAGGACCAAAACAAGCGGTGGTCCTCACATCAACGCAGCTTTTCCAATATCTCTGCTCATTTTCACACTCTCCTGTATGACCAAGATACCTCAATTTGACATTTGCAGCTGCCTTCCCAGGAGCCACTGAGCCTGTTCCCTGACCTGCACCATGCTGACCTGAGCTCCACCACGTTGCCCTGATGGTTTCTCCTAGCAGCCTTCATGCCACCTCTGCTAACCTCACAAGCCAAAGAGTGACACACATTGAGTAATGAAGCTGTCCAGCTTGTCTCCATCCTTCAGGGTTTGACTGCAGCAGCGCTGCTCTGAATGAAAACAACCTTCATAGAATCATCAGAGGATGGTTTGGGTGGGAAGGGACATTTAAAGATCACCTAGTCCAACCCCCTTGCACTGAGCAGGGACATCTGCAACTAGAGCAGGTTGCTCAGAGCCCCAAACAACCTCACCTGCAATGGTTCCAGGGATGGGGCAGCCACCACCTCTCTGGGCAACCTGGCACAGGCTCTCACCACCCTCACCAGCAACAGTTTCTTCCTTCTCTCTACTCTAAATCTCCCACTTTTAGTTTAAAACCATCACCCCTTGTCCTGTCCCAACAGGCCCTGATCAAAAGTCTTTCTGACAGGCCCTTTGAAGTCCTGAAAGGCCACCAGAAGGTCTCCCTGGAGCCTTCTCTTCTCCAGGCTGAACAAGTCCAACTCTCCCAGCCTGGCCTCCCAGCAGAGGCTTCCAGCCCTCCCACCATTGCTGGGGCCTCCTCTGGCCCCGCTCCACCAGCTTCATGGCTCTGCTGTGCTGAGGACTCCAGAGCTGCCCCAGCACTGCAGGGGGGTGTCCCCAGAGCAGAGCAGAGGGGCAGGATCCCCTCCCTCACCCTGATGGCCACAGCCTTGGACCAGCTCACCTCTGTGTGCTGGATGGGCATCAGCTCCATCTCACGGCACAGCTCTGCAGCATAGACCCACCCCAAGAGAGGACCTCCAGTATCCATGTGCTGGGCACGATGCCAGTCTGAAGGTTAAGGAGAAGGAGGTCCACACACATGTACCACTGCCCCGTGGAGCTCAGGCAGGACACACAGAGAGATCTTCTCCATGCTGACCTCCACACCACCCAGGAGACATCGGTGGCTTTTTCTCCTCCCTCCCTGAGGAGCAGCCATGTGCAGGCAGGGTTCAGAGCTCCAACACTCCAACCACCTGACTTGAAAACTTTTGTGGGACGGACACAGGGTGAAAAATTAACTGCCTGGCCTCTCCTCCGCTGCCTTTATTGCCGTCTTGGCAGATGAAGTTCAGGTTGCTGCCACAGCCGCAAACCGCTTGTTCTGCCAACTGTACATTACTAACGTTGGAAGGTGTCCAGACCTCGGAATCTTCTCTAAAAGCATTTGCTTCATACTTTAAATAGCAGCCCAGCAGGCAGGGGGAGGGGAGGGAGGGCTCAGTCCCGGCGTGCGATCCATCTGCAAAGCTTCTGCCGGCTCCTCCATCGCCCCCTTGGCGGGTTGAGAGCGAGGAGGACCCGCGGCAGAGCTGCAGGGGTGGGGAAAAGAGCCGGTGGGATGTGACCTCCCAACCCTCCCGAGCTGGCATCAGGGGAGGATGCTCCCCCCGGGATGTCCCTGCTCCTCCAGCTCTGCCACCTGCCCCTTCCCCAGCTCCTCATCCCCGCGCTTGGCCTGTTATTAATTAAATTAATAACAGGACGTTGGCCTTTTTTCACTGAAATCTGCTCTGCCACAGGGTTTTGCTTCACGATTTTATGATTCTATGATCTGTGGTTTTGCTTATTATTGGTCCAACCAGAGTCATTTGCAGAGATTTTTCTGATTTGTTGGGATGTCTTGAGGCTGCTGTAGGACATCACTGAAAAGCCCAAGCTCTCTGTGATGGGAAATCACATCTCCAGGTGGCTTTTCTAGGGGAGCACTGGAAGGAGCATGGCCACACAATGTCACCGTTCACAACGCCACATCCTCGGTCGTTGGCAAATATTAATCTGCTCCATGGCGGAGAAACAGGGAGGAGGAGAAGGAGGAAGGACACGGGCAAGGAAACCCAACATCTAACGCTTGGTGTAACTACAAGGACAGAAAATTCTCTCCGGCCACAAATATTCTGACTTTTTGCCGTATTTTTCCTACCTCCTCACATGAAATGCTCTCAGCAGCAAGTTTGCTAAGAACAAATATAGGTGAAGTTTCTTCTCTTCGGGCAGCAGATAAGCCATCGATACAGAGCAAAGCTCAAGGCATAATATTTTGAAGTAGTGCTTGTCCTAGTTAATGTTCAGCCCCGCTGTGCAACGCCAAGAAAACTAATGAACAGTGAGTGAAGTGGCAGCGAGCAGGAGCCTGGGCGGACTCACCCGCTACCAAACGCCTTCCAGAGCCCGGGCACGACGTGAATGAAATCTCAAAGCACTTGTCCTGCTTCGTCGGGAAACCCAGGAAGCTCCTGCAACGTGAGCTGAATGTTTTGCCACCGTGCTTGCCCCAAAATTCGGTGTCCAAAATCAGGCTCAGCAGGGAGGACGCACAGCAATCACAGGATCACAGGGTCCCAGCAGGGTGGGGGTTGGGAGGGACCTCCAGTGATCATCTCATCCAACCCCCCTGCTCCAGCAGCTCACCCACAGCAGGGGGCCCAGGAATGTGTCCAGGTGCCTTTGGAATCTCTCCAGAGAAGGAGACTCCACAACCTCTCTGGGCAGCCTGGGACAGGCTCTGACACCCTCACACCAAACAAGTTTCTCCTCCTGCTCAGATGGAACCTCCTGGGTTCCACTTGGTGCCCGTTGCCCCTTGTCCTGTCACTGGGCACCTCTGACAAGAGTCTGGCCCCAGCCTCTTCACCCCCACCCTTTAGCTCTTGATCAGCATTGATCAGATCCCTTCTGAGCGTTCTCCAGCTCAACAGCCCCAGGGCTCTCAGCCTTTCCTGGGCACAGAGATGCTCCAGTCCCCTCAGCATCTCTGCAGCCTCCACTGGACTCTCTCCAGTGGTTCCTTTGTCTCTCTTGGACTGGGAAGCCCAGAACAGGACCCAATACTCCAGAGGTGGCTTCACCAGGGCAGAGTAGAAGGGCAGGAGAACCTCCCTTGCCCTGCTGGCCTGTGATAGGACAAGGGGTGATAGTTTGAAACCAAAAGAGGGAGATTTAGAGTAGAGAGAAGGAAGAAATTGTTGATGCTGAGGATGGCGAAAGCCTGTCCCAGGTTGCCCAGAGAGGTGGTGGCTGCCCCATCCCTGGAACCATTGCAGGTGAGGTTGTTTGGGGCTCTGAGCAACCTGCTCTAGTTGCAGATGTCCCTGCTCAGTGCAGGGGGGTTGCAATAGATGACCCTTAAAGGTCTCCTCCAACCCAACCCATCCCATGATTCCAGGATTCCATGTTGGGAAAAATGTAACATCTGTCATCAGCCAAGAGGGCCCCACTCGGAGCTCTGGCAAAGGCAACGTGTGACGGATGATGCGCTCTCAGCACTAACACTGGGCAGGATTCACCTGCACCAAGGACAAAGTGTCTGCAGGAAGGACAAAGTATCTGAGCACACAAGACAGGCAGCCCTCAGCAGACATGATGCAGAGCAAGGTGGAGCCCACCCGCAGCAGCTCCAGGAGGGAAGCTGAGGTTGCAAGGACCTCAGAATGTCCCCCTCCCTCCTTAACACACCTCAGCCCTTCTCCTGGGCATCGCTCAAGCCCTTTGTACTTCCACATTTCAACCTGTGAGTTGACACTCAGCTGAATTTTAACACTTATATGGCTTCTCAAACATCTCTCCCCTGTTCATGGGTTACGGTGCCTGGATCCACCAGCAGGAGGTGGATTAATGCCCCCTCTCATCTTTTTGGTTGGCAGGAGAAGAGATCTGAGAAGGCTACATGGTTCTTCACCAAGCCTTGCAGAGCGTGTGGCAGAGTTCTCTGTCATTCACCTCACCCAGCCACAAACAGGGGTTCTGAAGGCAGGTAAGAGCAGATTGCTGATTAGCTCTCAATGGGCCTGATCCTGAAAGCTTAACAAGCACTTCTGATTACTTTAATCTAAGGAATAATTTCAAGATGAATCATTTGGAGCATGTCCAAATAAGAGCAACGAAGGTGGGGAAGGGTCTAGAGCACAAGTGTGGTGAGGAGTGGCTGAGGGACCTGGGGGTGTTGAGCCTGGAGAAAAGGAGGCTCAGGGGAGACCTTCTGGCTCTCCACAATTCCCTGAAAGGAGGTTGGAGCCAGGTGGGGTCGGGCTCTTGTCCCAAGGAAGAAGCAACAGGACAAGAGGAAACGTCCTCAAGTTGTGTCAGGGGAGGTTGAGGTTGGACACGAGGAACAATTTCTTCCTGGCAGGGGTTGTGAAGGGCTGTGCCAGACTGGGCAGGGCAGTGGAGGATTCCCTATCCCGGGAGGGGTTTCAAAGCTGTGGAGATGTGGTGCTGAGGGATGTGGTTTAGTGGTGTCCTGGAAGTGATGGGTTAATGGTTGGACTCAAAAATCTTAAAGTTCCAATTCCAACCAAAATGATTCTGTGATTCTACGACAAACACAGAGCAAGGTGCCACCTTGCACCAGAAACAACCACACATCTCAAACAAGCCAAGCAGCAGAGGCAAAGAATCCCTTCCACATTACTGCTTCCATAAAGGTGGGAGAAGAAAACCTACTACAACTGGAGTGATTGTGTCATGACATTTCATGAATTATTCGCTGCGATTTAGCAGCAAATCAGGTCCTGTGTGACCTGCTCTGGGTGATCCTGCTCTAGCAGGGGGGTTGGACTCGATGATCTTTGAGGTCCCTTCCAATCCCTAACGTTCTGTGATTCCGTGTCTGATGGGTACCAGGAGAAGGCTCCTACTCTGCAGGTTTCCCACCAGCCAAGGCAGAAGCTGCCCCCTTACCTTGCTCCAACCTCTTCATCTGCTGGATCTGATCAACCGTCTTCTTCAGGATCTTGCATTTGTCAGGTTTGACACTCAGCGTGTCGATGTCCCCGATGTTTGCCGACAGCAGCTCCGCCAGCTCCTCTAAATATTTGTTCTCCTGCTCCCGCCGCCGCTTCTCATTAATCTGAGAGAAGGGAAAAGAAATGAAAAGTCACTTTAATGACTTTCTCCCACTGCTTGGTCTACTCACACTCAGACATTAGATAAGAACCCCAAAAATACAAGTATTGGCTGAAGTGATGACCATGCTCTAACCCACCATCTCCAAAATACTGGGGAGTTCATTCAGACCTTTGCCTATTTTTATGCATATAACCAAATTTAATGCCAATTTTATGCATAAAACCAAATTTAATGCCAAACATGTAGACACAGCACTTCAGGACATGGTCTAGTAGTGTTGGGTTGATGGTTGGACTTGATGACCTTAGAGGTCTTCTCCAACCTTAATGATTCTATGGGGATAGTCAGAGACCTCCGACAAAACCAGATCTCTGCCATTCAGGACTCAAAACTAGTTACAAAGGAGTTATATCAAAAATAATCAAAACTAGTTACACACAATCTCTTATCTTTCCACAGGGCCTGTTCCAGCCGTTGCCAAGTTTAATCCTAAATTCATATATAAAAGCCACCGGAGTTCACCAAAGTGAAAATGGGAATCAGCAGTGACAGGAGGAAAATGAAAAATATTCATGAGCTTAACCTTTTGGTCCCAGCAGAGGCAGCTTTTTCTTCAGCTCATGGCTGCTGCAGACACCCAACACTCTCCCACCAAAAATGCTGGGAATTGGGAATATATTATTTAAGTGCTGTGACATGGCCAACGTCAAAGCCACCCTGGACATCATAACATATTCCATTCCCAAAGATGTTGTAAGCCTCAAAACCATCAAAACAAACTGTGCACGTGGGAGAGACACACAGAGACACACTTTCCCTAAACACCTTCTTCTGCATCAACCTCAGGATGAAATGAGGACACCTCAAAATGCTCAACGTGGCTCCACATCACTTGTGAGGTTTTTTATCAGGTTGGTTTTCAATAAGCCACTAAATTTTTGTTGCAACCTCCAAAGGATGCTCATCTCTCTATTTAAGAAGCACCTCCTGAAAATTCCTAACGTTTACTAGACACCAAGAAGCTGTTGAGAAGCTTGTGGGGACAGTGAGATGTTCCTGGCCTCAACGAGGCTCCACTGCTCATGGAAGGGTTGAGAAAACACAGGCTACAGAAGGTGAATCTAAAAGTCCAGCTCAGTAGGAGATTTGTGTCCTCACCCTCCTTTAACTCAGTGGAGCAGTAGAATCAAAAGAGAAAGGAAAAAACATAAAGGCAAGACCAACTTGCAGGTGTGGAGAACATAAGTGGTGCTTCTGCCTCAACCACTTGTCCTGTGAAGATCATGAGTGAGAGCTTCCATGGGGGACACATGGAAACTCCTCTGCAATGGGTTTGGGTGAACACAAGAGCCCCCACTTTCCTGGCAGGAAGCTGCCAACACGTACTAAGGGGTCACAGGCAGCAAAAACAGCTTCACAGAGGTAGGTTGAAGATGAGCCAGCATGTGTCCAGATGGCCAAGAAGGCCACCAGCATCCTGGCTTGTCTCAGCACTAGTGTGGCCAGCAGGACTAGCACAGGACAGCAGGACAGCGCTAGTTACCCTGGACTGGGCATTGGGGAGGCTGCACCTCCAATCCTGGGGTCAGTTTTGAGACCCTCACTCCAACAAGGACCTTGAGGGGCTGGAGTGTGTCCAGAGAAGGGCAACAAAGCTGGGGAAGGGTCTGGAGCACAAGTGTGGTGAGGAGTGGCTGAGGGACCTGGGGGTGTTGAGCCTGAAGAAAAGGAGGCTCAGGAGAGACCTTCTGGCTCTCAACAAATCCCTGAAAGGAGGTTGGAGCCACGTGGGGTTGGGCTCTTCTCCCAGGGAACATGCAGCAGGACAAGAGGAGACGGCCTCAAGTTGCACCAGAGGAGGTTTAGGTTGGAGATGAGGAACAATTTCTTGCTGGCAAGGGCTGTGAAGGGCTGTGCCAGGCTGCCCAGGGCAGTGGTGGAGTCCCCATCCCTGCAGGGGCTTCAAAGCCGTGGAGATGTGGTGCTGAGGGACATGGTTTAGTGGTGCCCTGGCAGTGCTGGGTTAATGGTTGGACTCAATGATCTCAAAGGACTCTTCCATCCTAAACTATTCCATGCTTCTAGGCTGGAAGCCCATCTGCTGCAGAAGTGCTGGGTCCAGCCATGAGCTTCAGCCTCTTTCTCACAGGTACCAGTGACACCAGCACTGCTGCACCTCCCAGCAACGGGCAGGCAAATGCTTCTGGAAGGAGCTGAGCGAGTATTTTCGTTAAGGTCACATTAATTCCCAGCTCTTCCTGTGAATCAAAAAGCAACAGCAGAGGGAAGGGAGAGAGAAGAAAAAAACCCCAACCCCAACCCTCTGTTGTGGGTGAGCTCATTTCATGAAAACTCTTAATGCCGCTGTTGCTGTGGCAACTTCCAAATTGTAGGAGGGAGAATTGGCCAATTTTCTCTACATAAAAGCATCATGAGAATATTACAGCAGTGGGCTGCTATTTATGACTCCCAAGTATCATCAAAAGCAATAGTTAAACCTTCCAGGTTTTAACAAAGGAGTTGTGAAGTTCACTTTGCTCTAGGGGATATTATGGAGGACTCTGGTCAGCCCAGGGAGGAGGATGAGGTCCCTCCCCACCATGGCTGCCAGTCAGGAGATGGTCTGAAGGAAGGAAGAGAAGGTGAGAACTTCTCTTCTGGATTTTGGTAACTCAGCTCCAGTGTTGGAGTTGGGTGGCCAACCCAACGATAAATACTTGAGTCAATCCTTCTAAAAATGCTTATAGATGCTCTGTGGATGTAAAAACTCCCTGTGCTGGGACAAGGATGTAGAATCCTTCATCTAGAAGTTTCTGCTTCTCTACAATCAGGTTGTTCCTTGTGCTGTGTATTCTGAAAGGCCCCTGGTGTCAACAGCAGAAGGCTTTCTTGGGCTGCTTAAGGGCCAGGAAACAAACCACGAGGTATCTCCTTTCCAAAGGCAGCCCAGATGAAGGGAAGTCAGGTGTGTGCTCTCATCTGGAGAGCAGTTTCTTCAAGAAGAGCTGTCCTAGCCCACCTTGCTACCCATGGCTCTGTCAGAGGGACTCAAGGACCAACGGCTTCACCTCACACTCACCTCTGGGGTAAGGACTGGCTCTGAGACCAACCTGGAGACATCTGAGGGCTGCAGAGCTCTGACCAAATGTCTCAGCCAGAGAGGGGAAAATATTTCACATGATTACAGAAGTATTTGGTAGGAATAAGACAGCTACAAGTGCTATCAAAGTGTCTTCTGCAACTGGATGGCACGGCTAAGCCATGAGGCACAGAGCCTTTGGGTCTGAAATCCACAGAAGGGAGATGCTGCAACCAAAACATCAACAGAAATCCTCAAACAACAGCTTAATGTCTCTCTACTGGAACCCCAAAGGCTTTATATTCATTGTCAAAAATATCATGTATCAGGCTGGAGAGCTGGGCAGAGGGAACCTCATGAAGTTCAACAAGGGCAAGTGCAGGGTCCTGCCCCTGGGGAGGAATAACCCCCTGCACCAGGACAGGGGAGGGGCGACCTGCCGGGGAGCAGCTCCACAGAGAAGGACCGGGGAGGGCTGGGGGACAACAGGTCGGCCATGAGCCAGCAACGGGCCCTTGTGACCAAGAAGGCCAATGGTGTCCTGGGGTGCATGAAGAAGAGTGTGGCCAGCAAGTCGAGGGAGGTTCTCCTGCCCCTCTTCTCTGCCCCAGTGACGCCACTCTGGAGTATTGGGTCCTGTTCTGGACTCTCCAGCTCAAGAGAGACAAGGAGCTTCTAGAGAGAGTCCAGCAAAGGACTACAAAGATGTTGAGGGGACTGGAGCATCTCTGTGCCCAGGAAAGGCTGAGAGCCCTGGGGCTGTTGAGCTGGAGAAGAGGAGACTCAGAGGGGATCTGATCAATGCTGATCAAGAGCTAAAGGGTGGGGGGCAAGAGGATGGGTCAGACTCTTGTCAGTGGTGCCCAGTGACAGGACAAGGGGCAATGGGCACCAACTGGAACCCAGGAGGTCCCATCTGAAAATTCTTTGCTGTGAGGGTGTCAGAGCCTGTCCCAGGCTGTTCAGAGAGGTTGTGGAGTCTCCTTCTCTGGAGAGATTCCAAAGGTGCCTGGATGTGATCCTGGGCCCCCTGCTGTGGGTGACCTGCTGGAGAAGGGGGGTTGGAGGAGATGATCTCCAGAGGTCCCTTCCAACCCCCACCCTGCTGGGATTCTGTGATTCTGTACATCAATGTTCTGAGATGACAACCAAACCCGCACCCCAGGCAGCAGAGACACGGAGTCAGCAGCAGCACCACATGCTCATCCTCACTAACAACTACATCACCATGGAAAGAGACGTGCAGGATTCACAGGGAGCCTGGAAGGAGATGACAAGTGCCTTTACCGGGACTTCTTAGCCTACATCAGGGATGGGATGTCTTGGCCATAAGCAAAAGGTGCTTTTCTGCAGCGAGCTGAGCTTTGGAGCAGGCTGCATCAGCACATAGAAATGGGGACATTTCATCCAGGAATGGGGATATTTCACCCAGAAATATCTTCTATTTTGCCTTTGGATCATGGAGCAAGAGGGTCTCCACCAGAGCTTCTGAATATTGCAAAAAACCAAGTTTCTTGGGAACCTGGCATGAAGAGGCAGAAGGCTTGGGATGATCTGCAGACCTCGCAGAAGGATCTGCCCCAGATTTACCCCGAGAAACCCTCCCTGATGCCGCGAGCGCTCTCGAGTTCTGAAATCAATACATTAACTTTGATAACGAGCCTCTAATCATCATTTGCCACCTAACAACAAGCCGAGCAGATGGGGAGCCGCGTTTCCATCATGCTCCATCTTCCACCGCAGCCACCGCTAAAAGCAAAGCGAAGTTCTGGTGGGAAGTGTGAACGTTTCCGAGGGGCTGCAAACCCGGCTCCATCTGCTCGAGCAGAAGGGATGGAGAGACACAGTGAGAATGACAAAGTAGCCGTGGCAGGGGAGGGGTGGCACGTACCTCTGGGCTGTGTCGCAGGGAGAGCCTTTCCTCTTCCGAGAGTCGGGGTTGGCAGGGTCCGTTGAGCTGTCCCCAAGGCCACTCATGTTGGTTGACCTACTTTGCACCTAGAACCAAAGAGAGGCAGGGTAAGGACATGGAAGTGTAGAATGGTTTGGGTTGGAAGGGACCTCCAAGATCGTCTAGTTCCAACCCCCCTGCCATGGCAGGGACACAGAATCATAGAATCATAGAATTGTCAGGGTTGGAAGGGACCTTCAAGATCATCTAGTTCCAACCCCCCTGCCATGGACAGGGACACCTCCCACTACATCACGTTGCTCAGAGCTCCATCCAGCCTGGCCTTCAAAATGTCCAGGGATGGGGCTTCCACCACCTCTCTGGGCAACCTGTGCCAGTGTCTCCCCACCCTCATGGGGAAGAACTTCCTAATGTCTACTCTGAATCTCCCCACCTCTAGTTTTGACCCATTCCCCCCAGTCCTACCACTACCTAACATCCTAAAAAGTCCCTCATCAGCTTTCTTGTAGGCCCCCTTAAGATATTGGAAGGCCACATCTCCCACTAGACCATGTTGCTCGAAGCCCAGTCCAACCTGGCCTTGAACATATCCAGGGATGGAGCATCCACAACTTCCCTGGGCAACCTGTGCCAGTGTCTCACCATCCTCACAGGGAAGAATTTCCTTCTAATTTCTAATCTAAATCTACCCTCTTACAGTTTGAACCCATCACCACTCATCCTATCACTGATCTTTGTGAAAAGTCCCTCCCCAGCTTTCCTGTAGGCTTCCTTCAGATATTGAAGGCCACAGTGAGGTCTCCCTGGAGCCTTCTCTTCTTCAGGCTAAACAACCATAACTCTCTCAGCCTGTCTTCATAGGAGACATGCTCCAGCCTACTGATCATCTTTGTAGCCCTCCTCTGGACCCTCTCCAACAGGTCCATGCCCTTCTTGTGCTGAGGACTCCAGAGCTGGACGCAGTGCTCCAGGCGGGTTCTCAGGAGAGTGGAGCAGGGGGGCAGAATCACCTCCCTCCACCTGCTGGCCACAAGGTTTTTGAGCTGCAGGAGGAGCAGTTCCTCCTCAGAAGAGCCAGGAAACATGGACCAAGTGAACCTCTGAAGAGGTAACTAACCCAAAGCAAGCTGATGGATGAATTGATGCCTTGTTTGTGAAGGAAATGGTGCAAAGGGAAGACAAGAAGCAATCACGTTACTCTCCTTTTGGTGTGCCCTGGTCACCATTTGGCCAAGTGAGACCTCACCACCATCCTTACATCACAGACTGAGCTCTCCCATGTATCCTCATGGATTTTAGCTTCCTGGCCTTGCAGCATTTTAACAACCATCTAAACACAGCCTGTTTCAAAGCTTTATTTATGGGCACTTCATTGCTCTGGTTGCATTTCCTTCTCCTTCAGCCCATCTCCAGCTCTTCCGCCATCTCCCCTCAGGATCCTCTGATTGACAGCTGGGAGAGGAGGCTCCACCCCTTGCATTTTGTCTGCACTCCTGCTCCCCCACCACCTCCTTTCCCCTCAGCACATGGCCCAGGATTTAATTAGAGCTGCAAACTGACTCATCTCTTAACGGGATGCGACACCCTCCCACGAACCCCTTCCCCACCTCCTGCTGAGGCAGCCTCCCACACACAGTTCTTCCAGCCCCAACCTTCTCCTGGCAGAGAGCTTCCTACCATGGCCGGTCTTTGGCTGGACCCAACACCAGGCACCTCCTGGGTTCCAGCTCTTTCCAACACATGGACATTTCACCCTTATTTTTAGGGTGTAATTTCAACAGATGTTGGGTAAACTAGTCCATGCTATGGCAAGTGAGAGGTCTAAGCAACCAAAGAAGGTCCAGAAGCCATGTGGATCCTAACACTGCAATGTCCCACATGCCAATGCTCCTTAATTATGAGTTATATTTTTCATAAAAGACCACATAAGTCCAATAAGGTTGAGGAAGCCAATTAAGGCTTCCTTCTGGACACTTCACCTTGAAGGGTGTTAAAGGGTTTGGCCAAAGATCATGATACTCTCAGACCTGAGAACTCTGTCAGTCTGCTCCAACAGACTAACAACCACCTAAATGAGACTCCACACATCTATAGGACATAGTCAAAACCTCAGACCACACATTAAACCAAGGGATGGAGCTTCTCCAGAAGATAACCCACCACTGCACGTTGCTTCCCTTGCTTCGCCAGAGCCATGCAGTGATTCTTCCAGTAACCACAATAAATCCAACACTGGATAAAGCCACCCTCCAAATTCTTCATTTGATTTTGAGAAGTGTTTATGATTGTGTTCAGGAGAAGACACAACCCTTGAGAAACAAAGTTAGAGGACCCTGGACAAGAAGTTTGTAGTTTAGAGAGGAACAGGACTAGGTTCACTGCAGGGGTGTTGGAGTAGATGACCTTAAAAAGTCCCTTCCAACCCAAACCATTCCATGATTCCATGATTCTAAGTTCTTAAACTTAATTTCCTTCATTTCTACCACTACTTCCTAAATGCTGGAATTTTAAGGAGCATTTCACCGCTGACAGACACCATCACCACCTCTCCAGTGATCCACCTCTACGCTCAGCATGGAAAGCTTCTAATAATAAAGGAAATATCAATGTGCTATGGGGACAGGCTCCTGAAACCATTTCAGCAACACCAGGGCTGGTGATCGATGCCACGGGCACGAGAGCTTGTCCACTGAAATCAGAAACCCTGAGCAGATGCCAGCAAGCAAGCCATGACCAGGGATCCGAGTTCATCTCCCGCGTCTTTGGCACGTTCGCAAGAAGGAGCGATGCCAAAGCAAATATAGGGAAGGGGGGGGAGGAAAAAAAAAGCAAACTCTTGAAAAAATTTAGGAATTGGAAAACTAAAAGTGCTGCATCATCTGCTCTGGGTGAGAAGGGCTCACTGAGGTTTCAGATGAGCTTCCTGGGGTTTAAACCTTCTTCTTGAAGGTTTAACCTTCTTCTTGAAGGCTTAAGGTGCCCTCATCAAAACATTGAGTCTCCATCAACGGTGTTGCTCTTCCAGATCCTGCTCTTTCCTCTCAGCAACTGCATTAAAATAAAAAATGAGCAAAGCTGTGGCAGGTAGAGTCGGCCATCCCATCAGGGTGCTCCACTGCGGGACCGTGGCTTGGCAAGAGCGACCATATGCCCAAGAGAGGTGAACTAAGGACAACATTGCAGCCTGAGCTGAAATCCTTGGCTGGAGTTAAGCCCTTGATGTAATACGCTCAATGTTTCTTTTTCTTGTAAAAGTAGTTTATTTTACAGCGAAACTTGCCAGGGCTGACGAGCCAAAAAATGTCATTTGGTCTAAAAATAACAGGGATGACTCCGTTCGAAAGCCCTGGTGGGTCAGGGCAAGACCAAGGGTTGAGGTCCCCCGTGGAGGGCAAGGGTTGGGCTGCTGGTGAAAGGCAGCTCTGCTGCTGCTGCCCGTGCTCGGGGCTGTTTCACCGGAAACCTGATTTCTAAACACGGGCTCCTTGTACAAACGTTAATGTTCTGCTGGCTGAGGAAAACAAACAGAGGCAGGCGAAGGACGGCGGGGTGGGAATCACAGAGTCAGAGAAGGGTTGAGGTTGGAAAAGACCTTTAAGATCATCAAGTCCAACCATGTTAACCTAGCACTGCCAGGGCACCACTAACCCATGGCCCTCAGCACCACATCTCCACAGCTTTCAAACCCCTCCAGGGATGGGGACTCCACCACTGCCCTGGCCAGCCTGGCACAGCCCTTCACAACCCTTGCCACAAAGAAATTGTTCCTCACATCCAACCTAAACCTCCCTTGACACAACTTGAGGATGNCCTGGAGCGTTGCAGGGGGTTGTTAAGACCCAAGGGCAGGACCTAGCTCTTGGCCTTGTTGAATCTCATCCCCTTGGCCTCAGCCCATCGATCCAGCCTGACCAGATCCCTCTGTGGAGCCTCCTGACCCTTGAGCAGATCAACACTCCCACCCAACTTGGTGTCATCTGCAAACTGACTGAGGGTGCCTCAATCCCCTCATCCAGATCATTGATAAAGATATTAAAGAGAACAGGCCCCAGCACTGAGCCCTGGGGACACCACTTGTGACCAGCCACCAACTGGAGTTAACTCCATCCCCACCTCTTTGAGCCTGGTCCTCCACCTGAATTTTTTAATGAGCACAAGCCAATTGGTTCAGCCAGGGGCACAGGGAAGTTGTCTCCAACAACTTAATCCTACGGCTCTCAGATGCAGTCTCTGACCTGATCGCTTCTCTGCTCTTAGAAGTCACCAAAAAAGTCTATTAAGGGACAGAATACAATGCTGCCAGTGTCCCCATTGGTGCTGCTCACTCACCAGAGCTCCTTGGGAGACACTTGACCATGGCAGGAGCAAGACCTAAGCACTGCATCAGCACAAAGAAAATTGGCCTTTTGGCCTTCCTTCAGATGCACATGGATGAAGTCCCATCCAAAAGAAGCCCTGAACCTGGTGCTCTGAAGGAACTCCATGCCATGGTCCAAATCCAAAATGTAGAATGGGTTTGCTTCAACAGCTCTGGATGATTGCAACCAGCAGCTTCATGCTTGGTCTTGCATGCAGCTGGTGCACAAGTCCATGGTCCTGCAGCAGTGGTGTCAATGAGCAGAGCTACAACGTGCACCATGTTTTGTGGCAAAGCAAACTCCTGTGATACAAACAGCAGGTCCACAGCTGAACCAGGGCTGAACTCGAGCCACCAGTGAGACAAAAGGTTTGGAGCTTCTCAAGGGCGATTCTCCACATCCAAGTTGTTGTGGCTCCCCTAGTACTTAGTCCAGCACTAGTCCCCAGGCTCTCCTGTTATGAGCACCCCTGTGCACCACTGCTCACCAGAGACTAATTAGACTTGAAGACACTAATCAGAAGAAAAAAAAAAAAAGTAGAAAAATGGATAAAAAGCAGTGGTGGGGGTTGGAAGGGACCTCCGGAGACCATCTCATCCAACCCCCTTGCTCCAGCAGCTCACCCACAGCAGGGGGCCCAGGATCACATCCAGGCACATTTGGGATCTCTCCAGAGAAGGAGACTCCACAACCTCTCTGGGCAGCCTGGGACAGGCTCTGACACCCTCACACCAAACAAGTTTCTCCTCCTGCTCACATGGAACCTCCTGGGTTCCAGTTGGTGCCCGTTGCCCCTTGTCCTGTCACTGGGCACCACTGACAAGAGTCTGGCCCCAGCCTCTTGGCCCCCTCCCTTTAGCTCTTGATCAGCATTGATCAGATGCCCTCTGAGTCTTCTCTTCTCCAGCTCACCAGCCCCAGGGCTCTCAGCCTTTCCTGGGCACAGAGATGCTCCAGTCCCCTCAGCATCTTTGTAGTCCTGTGCCTTCCTTGACTTGCTGGCCACACTTCTTCACACACCCCAGGACACCATTTGCCTTCTTGGCCCCAAGGGCCCATTGCTGGCTCATGGCCAACCTGTTGTCCCCCAGCACTCCCAGGTCCTCCTCTGTGGAGCTGCTTCCCAGCAGGACACCCCTCCCCTGTCCTGGTGCAGGGGGTTATTCCTCCCCAGGGGCAGGACCCTGCACTTGCCCTTGTTGAACTTCATGAGGTTCCCTCCACCCAAATCTCCAGCCTGTCCAGGTCTCCTTGAGTGGCAGCAGCTCTGGTGTGTCAGCCACTGCTCCCAGTTTGGTACCATCAGCAAACTGGCTGAGGGTTGACGCTGCTTTCTGGGATGCTAACAAACACCCTAGCAGAGAGCAGAGCCTTGACGTGGAGGATGAAGCACCAGCCAACATCAATATTCCGACCAAACCTTGGGGATCATGACACAAATGCCATTTCCACATTAACAGCAAATAACCAATAAGAGCAAGGACGTGAATTATCGCAGCTTAATTCTTCTGCTCTCCTAATGACTCCAATGGACTTCCAAGAGCCTCCCAATGACGTCCATCACTACCTCCAGCAGACACAAACCACCCGAGTGACTGGATCTGACAACGTGGAAAACGGAGCCGGCCACCAAATGCTTCATCCTAAGAAAAACCACCAACTCCTTAAACGTCCTTTCCCACATTTGTGATGAATTTGACCCGAGTTACAAAATCATACTCACATCTATCGGGGAGAAGCACAATGAGGTCAGTTGTTTTTAAGATGACAATGTTGGAGGAGTCCCTCCTATTGCAGCCATTCATCATCCAAACAGGACCCATCTGTGCGTGTGCCGCCTCAATTACAGCTAATTAAGAGCATACTCGGAGCGGCGCAAGGACACGTCTATAGAGCTGCCCTCACAAGTTCATCATCTGCTGCTCCTCTCAACGCCGGGGTCACAGCAAACCTGGAGTTATTTTGGGTTTTGCACTTCTGCAGGTTACAGAAGAAAGGCTGAAGCTGTGATGTGGAGAGGGAAGAAGCAATGGGTGAGAAGAGAGTGAGTCACTCGCAACCCTCCTGCCTGGGGTGTCAGTTCTGGGGTGGCTTTGTTGTTTTAGAAGGACTTCTTTTCTGACCTCATTGCCACCAAAAAAAAAATAGGAGAGAGATGTAAAGTTCTGATAGAATGTTGGTTTTTTGGTGGCTGAAGTTGTCACAAACAAATGCTGCATCTGTTTTGTTTGCTTGGGGGGAGGGTGATGTCCCTCCATCCATATGTCATTGCTCCAGCCTGCAGAGACGTCTGCTGCCAACCAAATCCTCTTTTCTCAGTATCTTACCCCAGTTTCCTTGCTTCATTTCCTCCTGCCTCTCACTGAGCCTGTGAGCTCTGTCTTCTTCTGCCTGGACCTTGTGGAGATGTTGCTAGATGGACCCTCTGGCTCTAGGACATACCCAACATGCGTTGCATAGCCTGGGAAGTGTGGACAACTGAGGTTCTCTTGGTTGCCATTACGTGTCCCAGCCTAAACAACCCCTCTTGTTATCAAGTGATGCTTCCATCGTTACAGTAATAACTGGAGTGTGTCCAGAGAAGGGCAACGAAGCTGGGGAAGGGTCTAGAGCACACGTGTGGTGAGGAGTTGAGGGACCTGGAGGTGTTGAGCCTGGAGAAAAGGAGGCTCAGGGGAAGCCTAATGGCTCTCCACAACTCCCTGAAAGGAGGTTGGAGCCAAGTGTAGTCGGGCTCTTCTCCCAGGGAACAAGCAATAAGACTAGAAATGGCCTCAAGTTGCACCAGGGGAGGCTTAGAATGGACATGAGGAACAATTTCTTTGTGGGAAAGGTTGTGTAGGGCTGTGCCAGGCTGCCCAGGGCAGTGGTGGAGTCCCCATCCCTGGAGGGGTTTCCAAGCTGTGGAGATGTGTTGCTGAGGACCATGGTTTAGTGGTGTCCTGGAAGTGCTGGGTTAATGGTTGGACTCGATGATCTTAAAGGTCTCTTCCCACCAGAGCAATCCTATGATTTTATGATGCTAGAGTGAAGGCTGGATGGAACATGCTCAAGGTCACCAACAGGCCTTGCAGCAACCCTATGTTGAGCCCACATCTCTGTGATCATTAGGACTGTAGGAGGAGGGAGTCAATGAATAAAGATTTACTGGCCTTAGGGAGGAAACCAGAGGTGAAGGCAGCAGGAGACTGGCTGATCCTGCAGCTCCTCTTTAAGCAGAGCCTGTGGTGCTGGGACTTCAGGGAGAGATCAGGAGCGGGATGTGCAGAAATCTTCATTATCAGGGGCTCTGAGGAGGCAGCAGGCTAATAAAAGCTGTCAGCTCGGGGAGGCAGCGGAGCGAAAACCGACCGTCTCCATTCCCCGCCTCATGGGGCAGGGCACAGGGAGGACGCCTGAGATGCCTACACCCTTCAGGAGAGGCTTTCCACTGCCACCAGCGTGCAGGAGAAAGCACCACGGCAGGTCAGGTGGCCTCATGTAGGTCATTTCTACACCTCACTCCTGCTGTGCCACAAGAGAGATAAGTTTGAACATCGCTGATGTGATGTAGGTTAAAAGCCACCGATCAAACACTCGACTGATCGGCGAGAGATGAATGCTCAGAAAGATTTAATATTTTAGTGGCTAAAAATGTTCCTGGAGATGAATTTCACTTCTCTGCCTCGTTATTCCCATCCCTCAGGGGGCTGTGGCAGGGGAAGGGGGACTCGTCTCAGGTGATGGAGGAAAGCAGAGGCACAAAGCAAAGTCTACAAGAAGGGTCTACAAGAAAGCTGGGGAAGGACTTTTTACAAGGGCCTGTAGTGACAGGACAAGGGGTAATGGGTTCAAACTGGAAGAGGGGAGATTTAGATTGGAGATTAGAAGGAAATTTTCACTCTGAGGGTGGTGAGACACTCGCACAGGTTGCCCAGGGGGTTGTGGATGCTCCGTTCCCAAATGTGCTCGAGTCCAGGTTGGATGGGGCTTTCAGCAACCTGGTCTAGTGGGAGGTGTCCCTGACACTGCAGGGGGGTTGGGACTAGATGATCTTTGAGGTCCCTTCCAACCCAAACCATTCTGTGATTCTTGTGGGTCCTCCCATGGCAGGGATGGTGGCTGCACCCAGGGAGGACAGTGCTGGTGCTCCCAGCAAGGGGGGGACACAGGCTCTCTGTTTTAGGGTGCGATGCAAGGAATGAGTCAGAGTTTAATTTATCATAGAATTATTTTGGTTGGAAGAGATCTTTCAGACTGTTGAGTCCAATCATTAACCCAGCACTGCCAGGGCACCACTAAACCATGGCCCTCAGCACCACATCTCCACAGCTTACAACCCCCTCCAGGGATGGGGACTCCCCCACTGCCCTGCCCAGCCTGGCACAGCCCTTCACAGCCCTTGCCACAAAGAAATTGTTCCTCATGTCCAACCTTAACCTTCCCTGGTGCAACTTGAGGCCATTTCCCCTTGTCCTATTGCTTGTTCCTTGGGAGAAGAGACCAACCCGCACACGCATCCAAGCAAATTCCTGAAGGATGAAAGCACAGCCCAGCCACACGCCAGCTCTGCACGTCCTGCCTCTCTACATCATCCAAGAAAACACAAAAAATAAGGGACAGAGGTGTAGAAATCAACCTTCCCTGGACTGAGCATCATCCTTAGAGAGGCGACGGTCCAAAGAGAAGGTGTGAATTTTAATAGGACCATCTTCTCCACCCTATTTGCCACTTATAGACCCGCAGCAGCCACCCCCCCTCTCACCCGTGGATAATTCCAGCAGCCAATTTGTTTTACAAACGAATGGGAAATGAGGGGAAAGGGCTTTGCCTTTGCACGAGGCAAATGAATAATCCAGCTGTGGGAAATCAATATTTGATGCCTAAAGAGACCTCTGAAAATCCACCAAGCCTCTCAGATGGTTTCCCCAGCTCTCTTTAAAACCCACCTCAGCTAAAACACAACAGACAGGAGATAACTGATGTGCTGCTTATTACACTAATTGCAATCATCTCCTTGTTACCTGGTGCTCGCCCACATCTGTTTGCCAGAGCCATCTGGTGTCTGTCTTAATTAGATCGGAGGGGCAGGGACTGTCACAGCAGGAGATCTTCTAACCCCTCCACATCCCTCTTCTGTCTGAGCGTCCCTGAGCTACCACCGTGAATCCCCTCACAGGGCCGAGCGCAGGGAGAAAATCACAGAACCACAGAATCAGAGGTTTGAGGTGAAAGAGACCTTTAAGATCATGGAATCCAACTGTTAACCTAGCACTGCCAGGGCACCACTAAACCATGGCCCTCAGCACCACATCTCCATGGCTTTGAAACCCCTCCAGGGATGGGGACTCCACCACTGCCCTGCCCAGCCTGGCACAGCCCTTCACAACCCTTGACACAAAGAAATTGTTCCTCATGTCCATTCTAAACCTCCCCTGGTGCAACTTGAGGCCATTTCTTGTCCTGTTGCTTGTTCCTTGGGAGAAGAGCCTGACTCCACCTTGGTTCAACCTCCTTTCAGGGGGTTGTGGAGAACAAGGTCTCCCCTGAGCCTCCTCTTCTCCAGGCTCAAAAACCCCAGGGTCCTGGGGAAATAGGAAGCTGAATAAAAACCCCACCCCAGAAACAAAGGGAATAAGCTCAGTAAGAATCCTGCTGCAGCATGGAGGGTTTTCAGAGTTAATGACCACCCATAGCTTCTGCTACCAGTTGGACCTTTCTAGGATACACCTTCAGAGCTGCTCTAGGGTTGGCTGGAAGAACCACTGGGCACCAAACCAAACCCAATCATGGGGGAAAGATGAAAACATGGAAACTAAACTTTTCCTTCTACTCCTTTACAAAAAAATATAGGAAAGCTGAGAAGGATGACTCGTCTTATGACACCATCCTTGATGCTGCTGCTCCCAGGGTGAGGGGAAGGGAGCCCACCAGCTCCAGCAAAGCCTTCAGAAGGTGCCATCTTGCACCTTATCTCTCCCCATTAATTTCTGGAGCACCGAAACACTGCTGATAAATTTTGAGCAACTTTGAGCATCAGCTCAAGATCATTCTGCTAAAACACGCTGTCCTCAGAGTTCTTCTAAGTTCTTCTAAGCCTTCCCTAGAAGGAAGTCAGGCACCAGAAGTGACCACAGCTACCTATGATGACATTGAAGAAAAACCCAGAAATGAGCACAAATGCCCCACCAGATGCTACCATCTGAAATGACAGCAGCAAGAAAGGCTTCTAAAGCCACCTAAATGTCAGTATCGTGGAGTTTCTGCTCAGGTTGTTTGTTCTGAACACCACCACTGGTAAAATTCATCTGAACATTGCTCAGATCCTGGTTCATCCCCTGCCTGAGCTGTTGCTACTTTCACCACCAGCTGGTTGGAGCTGAGGCAGGACCGTGCTGCTGCCATGGGACCATCCACGTGCCCGGGCAGGACACTCTTGGTGTGACTAATCAGTGTCATCACGATTTGAACTCAGGTTTATCTTCAAATACTTCAAATCTCGAGCCTCATCACAGTCCTGGGGCTCAGCTACGAGCAAGCAGGAGATGAAATTCTGCTGCTGAGGTTCCTCTTGATGAGGAGCCTGGCTCCCTTCTGAGATTTAGGTCAATACAGGTGTCCACCTACTCTCAGCCCCACCTACTCTCTTTCAGCCTGCAGAAGAGAAGGCTCCAGGGAGACCTTCTGGTGGCCTTTCAGCACTTCAAGGGGCCTGTCAGAAAGCTGGGAACAGACTTTTGAGCAGGGTCTGTTGGAACAGGACAAGGGGTGATGGACACTAGAAAAGGGAGATTTACACTAGAAAAAAGGAAGAAATTATTTCTGCTGAGGGTGGTGAGAGCCTGTGCCAGGTTGCCCAGAGAGGTGGTGGCTGCCCCATCCCTGCAACCATTGCAGGGGAGGTTGTTTGGGGCTCTGAGCAACCTGCTCTAGTTGCAGATCATAGAACCACAGACACAACAAGCCAATGAAAGACATTTGAGAGGCTGATGCCTCCGTGCTACTTAAGATGGGAACCCATCACCTATTTTCAATTTCTATGGGTCATAAGTCAGTATCAGCTGAGTTACTCCACCACCACCACCTGCTACACCCATGAGAAAAGTCCATTTAAGAGGATGACGACGCATCATTTTCCCGAGAAAATGACTCTGATCAGGTATTTTAAGCCCATGTAAAGATCTCTGAGTATTAAACGCGCTTTGTTTCTTAGCCTCATTAAAAGCCCAATAGAAATTCAAATTTCTTCCTTCACCAGCTGTTTTCCCAGAGCAGCTCCAACTGCCTTATTAAAGGGCTGCTCACGAATGTCAGCGCGTACTCTGTGAGTGTTCACATCCATATATTTCTCCATATCCAAAAACCAGAAGCAAGGTGTTCAACCATGGAACCATCCATGCGAGGGGAAAACCAAACCCACATGGGTTAAACAAGAACCATCAGCCACGTGATGGGCTGCTCACTGTGGTCTCTACAGTGGGGGACACAGTGTGGTTTAAATCTCTTGTCCTGGTGCTTGTTCCTTGGGAGAAGAGCCCGACCCCACCTGGCTCCAAACTCCTTGCAGGGAGTTGTGGAGAGCCAGAAGGTCTCCCCCGAGCCTCCTTTGCTCCAGCCTCAACACCCCCAGGTCCCTCAGCTGCTCCTCACCACGCTCCTGCTCTAGACCCTTCCCCACCTTTGTTGCCCTTCTCTGGACACGCTCCAGCCCCTCAAGGTCCTTCTTGGAGTAAGAGGCCCAAAACTGACCCCAGTAAATGCATTTATGGCATTGGAGAGAAACAGCAACAATGCAAGAACCCCGCTGAAAAGGCAAGTCAAGGTTCAGTGTGTATAATTTCAACAATAAATAATATTTTTTCTTGTTGTCCACCTCCTTATAGGGCCACCAAGTACACTACAATCAAATAGCCAAGAGGGGGCAAGAGGATGGGGCCAGACTCTTGTCAGTGGTGCCCAGTGACAGGACAAGGGGCAACAGGCACCAACTGGAACCCAGGAGGAGAAAATTCTTTGCTATGAGTGTGTCCAAGCCTGCCCAGGTGGCCCAGAGAGGTTGTGGAGTCTCCTGCTCTGGAGAGATTCCAAAGGCGCCTGGACACGATCCTGGGCACCCTGCTCTGGGTGACCTGCTGGAGCAGGGAGGTTGGATGAGATGATCTCCAGAGGTCCCTTCCAACCCCACCATGCTGGGATTTTGTGAGAGGGAGGGAAATTTAGCCAGAATGATGCTCTGCTCAAAAATACAAGGAGCAAGGTCTCGTGGTGGGCTCCCACACAGGTCATCCCTGGCACGCTACAAGAGCACTGTCTCACCTCTGAGAAATGATGCTCTTCTCTTCATCACAAGGAGAAACTCTGCTCCTTGCAGGTAAAATTGTATTTTTTAATTTTTTTTTGCAATTCCCTTGCACTAATAGCAGCAAGATGCTGCAAACACCAGCTGAGGTGAGCACAGACACAGATACATAATTCAGTCACCATCCTTGAGCAGCCTTCCTGGCAGAGCCACCACCTCCTGACCCCAGCAAGGATTGCCTGGCAATGTTTACAGCAGAGATAAGCTGCAGAAGCCCACGAAGCAGAACCTTCCCTCCCAGGAAGCGGGAGAAAAAGTGGGTTAATTTACACAGCTTCTGAAAGGGAAAAACCAGGCTAATTCCCTCGCAGTCACAGAACATTACACACTTAGTTTCATCTCACACCCGTGAATTACACGTTGCAATTACACAATTTTCTCTGTGGGGAGAGGAAAGCATTTGGCAGAACATACAAATACATCAGGTTCTCGTGCAGCGCAAATTAAACAGCGGCAGGAGAGCGCGAAGCTCCATCCAAACCATCTCAACTCACAAGGAGTGAGGGCACTTGTGGAATCACAGAACCACAGGGTGGTCTGGGTGGGAGGGACCTTTAAAAGTCATCTCATCCAACCCCCCTGCACTGAGCAGGGACATCTGCAACTAGAGCAGGTTGCTCAGAGCCCCAAACAACCTCACCTGCAATGGTGCCAGGGATGGGGCAGCCACCACCTCTCTGGGCAACCTGGCACAGGCTCTCACCACCCTCACCATCAACAATTTCTTCCTTCTCTCTGGTCTGAATCTCCCTCTTTCAGTTTCAAACCATCCCCCCTTGTCCTGTCCCAACAGGCCCTGCTCAAAAGTCTGTCCCCATCTTTCTGACAGGCCCCTTAAAGCGCTGAAAAGCCACCATAAGGTTTCCCCAGAGCCTTCTCTTCTGCAGGCTGAACAAGCCCAACTCTCCCAGCCTGGCAAGAGTCAGCAGAAAAACTTCCCGGTGTTGTCTCCAAAATGACATTTTCTCCAAAATGACATTTTCTGCACTATAGAGAATTTTTCACTCAGAAGAACAAAGCACTCGTGTCCCATCCCTGGAGGAGTCCCCATACATGGCAAAGTCCCCATCCCTGGAAGGGTTTCAAAGCCATGGAGATGTGGTGCTGAGGGACATGGTTTAGTGGTGCCCTGGCAGTGCCGTGCTGATGGTTGGACTTGTTAAAAGTCTTTTCCAACAAAAAGGATCCTATGGTTCTACCTGCTGTTCTTAAAGGTGTTCTTTGCCCAGTGCACTTCAAAGCCCTGAGAAGACACAAGACTCTATTTTGCTATTTCAAAAGCTCCTCCCAACGCTCATGGGGATGGAGATGTGGTGCCACAAGTAGAAGGTTTTGCTCACCAGGACGTTAGGACCAACTGTTACTTTACCCATGCCCAAAGCTAACAACCCATCTCAGCAAACAAGAGCTTCACCTTCACCATCACAGTCCTACCCTCACGTAACCAACCGGAGCAGCAGGACGAGCTGAGAGCTCTGCTGCAGCTTTGGAAAAGGAGAAGGAAAACCATTAGTAAGATAGAATGAAAAAAACCCCCAACCCTCCAAATTGGGTTTCTTTTCTGTGAAAAGTAAATCTTCTGAAAGGCCGTAGAGGGAGATATTAAAAAAATAAAACCACATCGAAAGAAAAATGCAGCTTAAGAACCAAAGCATTAACAGCCTCTTCCAAACGAAGCCAACCCCTTATGAAACCCGCTGAAGATCTATGCAGCGAAATTCCTTGATAATTGGATTATTGCTGTTAAAGAAACATCTTCCAGCTGCCCTCAGCTCTGTCCTTATCCTCTACCCGACTTTAGGTGAGGCACAAGAGAAGCAGCAGATTTTAGGGCTATGAAGGAACATTTGTGACCTGAGGATCTCAACCACCTTCCAAATCACCGCTAGCACCTGAGCCAGGGCAGAGGCCACCTTCATGTAGAAGGTGGGATGGGGTCACCATCTTCTTCTCGCAAGGAAAGTCTCCAGTCTCTGGAGTATATCCCCTAGGATTCTGCTGCAGAAAGGGACGAAGAACCTTGTCACCTGCTGCTGACCTGGCTCCACAGAAATGTGGTTGCACCCTTGATGTTTCCAGAGCACCTGTGGTGGGGTGGGGTTTGCAAAATGTATAAAAAATAAGCAAGGTATCACTTCAAATCTTGCTCTCGAGCAGATGGCAACTGAGATACAAAGAGCAGATCCAACACAAGCTTTTCTTTCACCAGCTGGAGAAGGTCTGCAGAACATCTTACAAGGAAAGGCTGAGAAACCTGGGGCTGCTCTGCCTGGAGAGGAGAAGACTGAGAGGAGATGTTCTCAATGTTCATTAAAATCTAAAGGGTGGGGGCAAGAGGATGGGGCCAGACTCTTGTCAGTGGTGCCCAGTGACAGGACAAGGGGCAACAGGCACCAACTGGAACCCAGGAGGTTCTGTCTGACCAGTAGGAGAAACTTGTTTGGTGTAAGGGTGTCAGAGCCTGGCCCAGGCTGCCCAGAGAGGTTGTGGAGTCTCCTTCTCTGGAGACATTCCAAACATGCCTGGATATGACCTGGGCCCCCTGCTCTGGGTGACCTGCTGGATGAGATGATCTCCAGAGGTCCCTTCCAAACCTTACCATGCTGTGAATCTGTGCTCACCTCCTAAATCACTCAGTGGCATGATGGTGCTCACCAAATATCTCCTAAGCCTTCTCCTATTTATTAACTTAGAGATCAAGCTGCTGTGGAAATTTGTGTACACCACCAGATCTGGAAAAGATGAAACCATCGCCGAGAACAAAAATGGATTATGAAGCATCCCAGGGAGTTGAAAAATTCAGGCTAGAAACAAAATGAAACTCAGTCAAACATAACTTCAATCACCAGCCACAGGGTGAAGTAATCTCAGCTGCAGGGAGAAATGGCTCCTACTGGGTTGGGTTTGGTGTTATGGGCTTTTTTTCAAAGACTTAGAAACACAGAATCATAGAATTGTTGGAAGAGACCTTTAAGATCATCGAGTCCAACCATTCATCCAGCACTGCCAGGGCACCACTAAACCATGCCCCTCAGCACCACATCTCCACGGCTTGGAACCCCCTCCAAGGGATGGGGACTCCACCATTGCCCTGGACAGCCTGGGCCAGTCCTTTCCAGGAAGAAATTGTTCCTCATGTCCAACCTAAATCTCCCCCTCTTAACAGTAGTCAAATAATACCCAGTAAGGGTATGAAAACACAGCAATGGCATCAGAGTGCTCATGGATATTTGGCTATGGTCAGCAGAGCATGGAGAATGAAGGGTTTGGGGGTTTAGATGGTGTTGGTGCTATCTATGCATACTTAGCTAAGCAAACAGGATTATGCTCAGCAGACAGGTCCCCAGGATCCGTCCTCAAACAGCAGCATAAATGACAAAGCAATTTAAGGGATTTATACAAAACAGATTAAACCAACAAAGTGGGTGGAGTTTGACCAAACCCCAGTGAAAAAAAGAAGCTGCTTGAACGCAACAGGTCTGGACTGCACATGACACCCTACCCACTGTGTGATCCCTCCAGTAGGTGCAACAGGGGGGGTTTCAACCCGAGATGACCTGGGTTATGGAGTCACAGAGTGGTTTGGGTGGGAAGGGACCTTCAAGGGTCATCTAGTGCAACCCCCCCCTGCACTGAGCAGGGACATCTGCAACTAGAGCAGGTTGCTCAGAGCCCCAAACAACCTCCCCTGCAATGGTTCCAGGGATGGGGCAGCCACCACCTCTCTGGGCAACCTGGCACAGGCTCTCACCACCCTCACTGTCAAAAATCTCTTCCTTTTTTATTTATTTTTAAAATTTATTTTCATCATAGCAATATCTAGAGGTCCTCGGCTCGACCAGGGATCTGTTCCATGAGGCTCTACAGGGAGGATGCAGCAGGTGCTGCCTGGAAGTTTTTCCAAAGGAAAACCCATCCTACGGTGAACATGCCCCAGGGCTGTGAGATGGTAAGTTGGAGGCAATGCAGCAAGAACCTGCCTCTGAGACACCATCCAATAGTCAAGTCAGGCTCAGAAACTAAACTCTGCAATCTAAACTCAAGTGGGACAGACCAGGACTTGCAGGTAGCACCTCACCAGGCTGCCAGCCTGTGGTGGTACCATCCTCTGGCAGTGGCAGAGGCTTACCTGTCTCTTTAGAGTCCTCCTTGAGATTTTTCCTTCTCCACCTCTGAGTTGCAGAGGTCACAGCAATCCCAACATACGACGACGACGTGCCAAAGCAAAGCAGGAGGAGAAGCAGAGGAGAAGCAGCATAAGCTGGAGAGACCCCTCTTAGAGCAGACCTGGGCAAACCTCGGGGATTGCTGCTTCAAAAATGCTGATTATTTTTTTTCCCCCAGTTATCTTCCTTTGTGTAGCTTTCCAAACACCTCCTTCCCTTCTCAGCTGATATTTCAGACTAACCATATGGAGGAAAAAAGGGGGAGAAACAACCAACCACCCCACCCAGCAACCGTAGCGTGCAACGGAGGCAACCTCAGAGCTTCTTGCATCATTCTTAATCCCTTGTTACCAGCCCTCCCAGAGGCACCAGATGCCTCCAAAGCATGAGGATCCCTGCCCTGAGGTATTCCCAGAACCACTTAGATGGGATAGAATGAAGAGGTAAATAAGGCAGTAGGGAACACATGGAGTGGGGGGGGGAGAAAGACACAATTATCTTCAGCACCTCTGCAGAGGTTGCCCCCAATTTATATCACAGTGTGTTGTGCCCACAAACTGTTGGGCTCTTGTGTTTTTGGAAGCTATCTGGTGTTTTAATCACCAACCCCCCCCCCAGCACCAGCCTCCATCACCCAAACACTCCACAGACATCCCGTTTCTCTCCAGCTTCCAGCCTCCATCCCCTCCATCACTCCCAGTATCACTTTTCTCCCACCCAATGGCTCCGTAGAAGATGTAACAGGGCAGAGAGCAGGTGGCCTGGCTCAGAATGGCTCCAAGAGCAGCAAAGCATCACCCCTACACCCTACATCTGCTGATGTCCTCCTTGGACATCCTTTCTGTCCATGGGGGATGAATTATAGAATCATAGAATCATTTAGGTCGGAAAAGACCTCTAGGATCATCAAGTCCAACCTTCATCCCACCATCTCCCTGATGAAGGGCTGGAGAGCAGCCTGTGGAAAAGGACTTGGGGGTGCTGGGGGTGAGGAGCTGGAGCTGAGCCGGCCCCAGCCGCTCGCAGCTCGGAAGCCAATGTCCTCCTGGGCTGATTCCCAGAGAAGGATCCAAGGAGACCTTCTGGTGGCCTTTCAGGACCTCAAGGGGCCTGTCAGAAAGATGGAGACAGACATTTAAGCAGGGCCTGTGGGGACAAGACAAGGGGTAATGGTTTGAAACTAAAAGAGGGAGATTTAGAGTAGAGAGAAGGAAGAAATTGTTGCTGCTGAGGGTGGTGAGAGCCTGTCCCAGGTTGCCCAGAGAGGTGGTGGCTGCCCCATCCCTGCAACCATTGCAGGTGAGGTTGTTTGGGGCGCTGAGCAACCTGCTCTAGTTGCAGATGTCCCTGCTCAGTGCAGGGGGGATGCACTAGATGATCTCTGAAGGTCCTTTCCCACCCAAACCATTCTATGCTCCTTTGTTTTGAAGTCACAATGTGACTTTAGATCCCCCTTGTTCTCACATCACCCTCCAGGACTATTCCTTTTCCCAGTGCATCACTCCTAAGAGATACCTTCCAGGTCTTCAAAAGCAAAGGGGTAATGAGATGAGAAGAAAACTCAACTACAAATCCTATTACCCTTCAGGAAACGTCCCACAAACAGCAGCCTCTACAAACCTCAGTCCTCAGGGAGCTGCTTCAGGAGCTGCCTGAGCAGACAACTGGGCCCTTGCTTTGCAAATACCACAGAATCACAGAACGTTAAGGGTTGGAAGGAACCTTGAAAGATCATCTAGTCCAACCCCCCTGCTAGAGCAGGATCACCTAGAACAGGTCACACAACTGTCACAGGCTGACAGCCATGGGTAGAGACACACCACAGATGGAAAATGCTACTGGAGATTACACCAAGGACAACAATCTACCAGCGTTGTGCTGCTGGTGCATCCACTCATCCCTTCGGGCTCTGTGATGCTAGAAGATGCCACTGAGCAGCAGCAAACTGGTGCCCAGGTGCCCTTCCCAGTCCTCCAGCACCTCTGACCACAGACCCAGGCACATGGACAGCAGATGACATCCCATAGCAGGTAATTCCAGTCCACAAACACACCACGTCCCTCCCATACGTGTGTGAATCCCTGAGCAGCACAGGTAAAATCAGCACGGGGGGGAATCCTAAGAGCTGCTGACAGCTACCTGGGTGACTTGGAGGCCTCAGGCAAGGCACGTCAGAAGAAGACACTGCACGTTGCACTGATCCTGTCTGGAAAGAGGAAATTCTCCATGTAGACACGGCCCTGCTCCAGCTTGGAGCTGGAGCTCAGCCTGGCTGGAAACCACCGCAAGGAGAACCAGGAGCTGAGGATGAACGTGGTGAGCTCTCCCAGCCATCCACCCACCTGTCCTGGGGTCATCCAGCCTTTTCTAAGGAGATGAACTTTTTAAGCCTACCATGGATACCTGATTGGCTGGTAAAAGTCCTGGAGCAGGGTGGGTTATAGAATCAGAGAATGGGTTGGGTTGGAAGGGACCTTCAAGATCATTAGTCCAACTCCCCTGCCATGGGCAGGGACACCTCCCACTAAACCAGGTTGCTCGAGGCCCCATCCAACCTGGTCTTGAACACATCCAGTGATGGAGCATCCACAATTTCTCTGGGCAACCTATTCCAGTGTCTCACCACTCTCAGAGTGAAGAAATTCTTCCTAACTTCTAATCTAAATCTCTCCTCTTCCAGTTTTTTCCAGTTTTTTCCAGAGCTCCACCAGCTCCATGGCTCTGCTGTGCTGAGGACTCCAGAGCTGCCCCAGCACTGCAGGGGGGTCTCCCCAGAGTGGAGCAGAGGGGCAGGATCCCCTCCCTGCCCTGCTGCTGGGGATCAGCCCAGGATCTCTGAGGGTTCCTCGACAAAGACCAAAGGAGGGTGGGAGTGATCAGAGCCCTGCAAAGTGAAGGGCCATCACGGGACCCTGCAAGGAGCCCATCAACATCTCACCCAGTGGAGATCTTGGCTGCAGCCAGGACTAACCCACAGAGCATCACAGACCCCACCTCCAACCATCAGATCCCGGAGCTAACACCGTATCCCACGCCTTGAATCCCAAATCTTGTACTTTCATGGTTGAAGCTCCTCACTTAATTACAAGCACTCTTGCTAATGAACCTTTTCCAACCAATCCCCTCCTGTGCAGCTCTGCTGGTGACTGAGACCTTCATTTTCTGGGCATGGAAAGAGGGAGAAATGAGGCTGAAACTTCTCAGTGCCTTGATGGGTTGAATCTCTCTGTGGAAGGAGACCAGGGGGACCTCACCACCGCTCACTAACGAAGCCCCAGGGTGATGGAGCAGAGCTTTGAGAAGGGGCTGAGCCTCGTACACAGCCAGGGATCGTTGCAAGGAGCAGCATCATTAGAATTACATGGGGTTTAGAACTCAGTAGCTGCTCTCGTAGCTCCACGGTTGTGTTAGAAGAGGTGGTGAGGATTGAGACACCTAAAACCATCCTAAAGATGCCGTGTTCACCATCACAACCAACATCTCCATGACAAGCCAGCCTAAAACATGTTCAAAACAACCTCAGGCCAGGTCCATGAGGACGTTCCAGTGTCACATTCCCCCGAGTCCCATGTCAGAGACACAAAACCTGGTAGGAAAAGTTAAAAAAAAAAAAAGGAGCAAAAATAATTGCATCATTTCGTGCCCTTTGAACAACCTTTGGATCCTGGTGGCTTTGCCAGGGAGAAGAATGAAAATCAAGCTAATTAAGCGACCAACATGCCTGTAGTACAAAGTGTGAAGGTTTTGGAAGTCTCAGCTCCCAGCTCCACTTTCCTGCTGCTGTTCAGGGAGGAACTGTGAGGAAAAAGCTGATTTTTCGTGCTTATTTTTGACCTCAGAGCTCCAAAATGGTGGAAACTGTTGATTTTGAAAACATTTCTGATCCTGCTAATGGGCATCTACCTGCTTTTCATGGAATTAAGTCAATGCTGCTTGTCACAGCTACCTGAACAGCCCCAGGAAGATGTCCCAGGACAGCCAGCAGATACCAAGCCATGGGCATCCCACATGTGCTGGGACCCACCAAGGAGTTGGCTCCACATTTTGGATTCCTGATGCTCCCTGCCCAAAAGCTGCCCAGCTGGAGCTCTGCCCAGTTTCAGGAAGGGGTTGTGGCCTTCACCACCTCTTTTCTCTGCTGATCACAGAATCCCAGCATGGTGGGGGTTGGAAGGGACCTCTGGAGATCACCTCATCCAACCCCCCTGCTCCAGCAGGTTCACACAGGGCAGGCCACACAGGAACGTGTCCAGGCACATTTTGAATCTCTCCAGAGAAGGAGACTCCACAACCTCTCTGGGCAGCCTGGGACAGGCTCTGACACCCTCACAACAAACAAGTTGCTCCTCCTGCTCAGATGGGACCTCCTGGGTTCCAGTTTGTGCCCATTGCCCCTTGTCCTGTCGCTGGGCACCACTGAAAAGAGACTGGCCCCCTCTTGACACCCTCTTGACATCTTCTTGATGGAAGTAGCTGAAGCACAAAAGCACTAGGTGGCCTTTAAAGGTCCCTTCCAACCCAAACCATTCTATGATTCTATGACTTAAAGTCACCCACAACATCTCACCACCACAGGTAAGCAAGGAAGACTCAGAGCACCAGGAGCCACCACACATGGGTGCTCTGTACTTCTGTTGTGAGCAGTGGGCTGGTGGTACTGGAGCAATGTCACTGTTACTGGTGTGGTTTGCAATGTCATGGTAAGCCCAAGACATGATGGACACTCCACCTCAGCTGGCATCAACGCAGAACCTATGTCCCCTTGGCCACCAAGCAAAGCATGTGATGATGAACCAAAGCATTAGCTTCATCCACCCAAGTCCAGGGTGATCTCTTCAAGTATCAGAGATGACCCAATTCTGTCCACCTGAGAGGGACAAAACAACAGTTTCCTTCCTTTGGGTTTCCAGCTGGGACCACCAACAACAGGAAAGAGAATCAAGTCCCTCCAGCTCATACCTGAGCTGGTTAAGGACCAGGAAACTCAAAATTGTGGAGAACCATGAATATTCAGACTGGTCTGACTGGGTGAATGGGGACAACGGGTGAGGAAGCACTAGAAGGATGAAAGAGCAGAAGGGCTAAAAAATGGCAGATGTTGATGGTACCCAGGTTAACAGGTCCTCAAGATCTCAGAACACATGGTCAGGAGACCCACGTCAGGAGACAAAACCCAGCAGGTAAATCCTGGGATGGGACAGGGTGGACAGACTCACCACTGTCAGCTCCTCCAAGGCATGAGGAGGCACATGCAAACCCTCAGAAGAATCCAGGAGGTGTGAGAAGCACTGGAGCTGCCATCTCCATCCTACCTCCAAGAATCCTATACAGACCTCCTGGCCACAAGCAGCTTGTGTCCCACACACGTCTTGGTCCCATGACCCCATAGATACCAGAATATGAGCATGGACCTGGGAAATCCATTTTGGATTGATTTCAAACTAAAATCACCTTAATCTGTTTAAGGTCTTGCACAGAGACTTGCTGATGCAATGCTGAAGTCTTACTTCCCACAATCTGCTGATACTTCTCCCTGGTCACCACCATCATTAACATGGTCATAAAACCTCTAGAGGATGAAGTAAGAGGAACCCAGCAGAGAATACAAAAAAGCAAATACCACAGAGAAACAACAAACTCGTGCCAGAGGCAAGCCTGAGATTTCAGGTCTTATCTCTTCTCAACCCTCATCTCCCCATAAGCTCTTTAAAACCACTTTGCCCATCTTCAAGACGTGTGATACTTGCTGCTTTGTTGCCTTGCAAGTCTGGATCCTACATTTTTAATGAAAAAAAGGGTCTTTTAGTGCCATGATGTCCCTTTTGGATCGAAGACCTACATCAGTAACACCCAAAACCTAAAAGGGGTAAAGAAAAGAGCTCTGAAAACATGGATGGAGATCTAAGATTCAAGAGCAGCACCATGATACCCAACACTTGGACTTCATTGTGCTGTNCTGCTGGGGATCAGCCCAGGATCTCTGAGGGTTCCTCGACAAAGACCAAAGGAGGGTGGGAGTGATCAGAGCCCTGCAAAGTGAAGGGCCATCACGGGACCCTGCAAGGAGCCCATCAACATCTCACCCAGTGGAGATCTTGGCTGCAGCCAGGACTAACCCACAGAGCATCACAGACCCCACCTCCAACCATCAGATCCCGGAGCTAACACCGTATCCCACGCCTTGAATCCCAAATCTTGTACTTTCATGGTTGAAGCTCCTCACTTAATTACAAGCACTCTTGCTAATGAACCTTTTCCAACCAATCCCCTCCTGTGCAGCTCTGCTGGTGACTGAGACCTTCATTTTCTGGGCATGGAAAGAGGGAGAAATGAGGCTGAAACTTCTCAGTGCCTTGATGGGTTGAATCTCTCTGTGGAAGGAGACCAGGGGGACCTCACCACCGCTCACTAACGAAGCCCCAGGGTGATGGAGCAGAGCTTTGAGAAGGGGCTGAGCCTCGTACACAGCCAGGGATCGTTGCAAGGAGCAGCATCATTAGAATTACATGGGGTTTAGAACTCAGTAGCTGCTCTCGTAGCTCCACGGTTGTGTTAGAAGAGGTGGTGAGGATTGAGACACCTAAAACCATCCTAAAGATGCCGTGTTCACCATCACAACCAACATCTCCATGACAAGCCAGCCTAAAACATGTTCAAAACAACCTCAGGCCAGGTCCATGAGGACGTTCCAGTGTCACATTCCCCCGAGTCCCATGTCAGAGACACAAAACCTGGTAGGAAAAGTTAAAAAAAAAAAAAGGAGCAAAAATAATTGCATCATTTCGTGCCCTTTGACACACCTTTGGATCCTGGTGGCTTTGCC
>VYZX01021014.1:77189-92616 GCA_013401335.1 Brachypteracias leptosomus | reverse complement strand
CCAGGGGAGGTATAGATTGGATATTAGGAAGAAGTTCTTTACTGCAAGAGTGGTCAAGCCCTGGACCAGGCTGCCCAGGGAGGTGGTGGAGTCACCATCCCTGGAGGGGTTCAAAAAACAGTAGATGTGGCGCTTCACAACATGGTCTAGGGGTCAGGGGGATGTTGGGCAAAGGCTGGACTGGATGACCCTAGAGGTCTTTCCCAACCTAAGTGATCCTATGATTCTATTTAGTGACGCGCTGATGTCACCAGTGACAAAAAAACTGGAGGGGGGAGGGGAAAGAGCTGGGTTTGGAGATGGGAATGAGCTCCAGATAGTTGCAGAGATGCCTCCGGCTACAACTGAGGCATCATTTTAAAGGTTGACATCAATCCCAAACAAGCTCCTCCACCACCCCAGCCTTGTACAGGGACATGCATCAAAAGGGAAGGCGCCGGCGACGTCGGGCTGACGGCAGAGAGCCCTTCAACACCTTCCCCCACAGCCACGCTTGTACTTTTATTCGACCTATGTAATCCAGCAACTTCACGCAAGCAGGGATGGTGCTGGACCCAAGGAGCGAGTGAAGGGCAGGAGAAACTTGAGCACAAAACCTCACTTGAAAGCCCCAACCCCACACCAGCTTCCAAAGGGAAGAGCTCCTTCCAGTTGTGCAACGCTCTGCAAAAGGGGACCCACATCCATGTGAAATCATTAACTTCTCCTTCTGCCATCAATGATTTAACGAACGTGAAGCAATCAGCATTGTTGGGGTTTCTTTTTTACCTTTTAACGAGAAACGCTTTTATTTAAGGAAAAAAACAACCCAACCCCAAACCCTAACCCCTCCTGTCCTTACTTGTGCGAGTCACTGCGAGGATTCGTGCCAGCTCTGCCCGGCTCCGACATTTCCACATCCAATTTTCAAGGTCACGGCTGAAAAGCCTCATTTTCCACCAAGCCCCTTCTCCTCGGAGCGTGTGGCTCCGTCCCATGCTGCGCGCAAGGGCAGCCCCCAAAACCACCCCGGCAAACTTCGAGCCCCAAGAGAAACCCAACCTGAAAGGCTCGAGGGGAGGCGGCCTCGGAGAATGCAAACACCATTCATCAGCCCCACACCGGCTTTTCTTTGCGTTGTTGAATAAAGTGTCAGCAAAGCTTCTCCCCACCCCCCTTTATCCCAGCGAGAGAACCAGGCTGTGCGAATGCTTCCCAAAATACCCCCTACAGCCTCCCCATAACCCCAGGGTGAGGGGGGGAAGGAGCCGTGGGTCATCCCTTACCCGAGAGCTCCCCAGCTCCGTGGCTCAGCGCTCCGGCTCCGGATGATGAGCATGCTGCCACCAAGCTCCCCGGTCCCCGAGTGCTCCCCCCCAGGAGCTCACCAGGGGGGTCAGCGAAGGCTTCAGCGCCCTTCGCCACCCGGTGCCATCACCATCATGGGAGCAAAGAAGCCACCAGCTTCTCCCACCCGGTTCCTGCACCGGGTGGGTCGATAATGAAACCCAACGCGCGCTGCGAGTGAGCGCCGGCGATGCCACCTGCCAGGCGGCTCCGACAGCGCGGGAGCAGCTTGCTGGGGTTGGAAGCAGAAGCAGCCTCATTCTAGGGAGTTTCATATTGAAAAAGAAATATATAAACCCCCTGAAATCCCAAGCGATTTTGCTGTTATTTCTTTAAATTCAGAGACAAGCCTGGTTTCAATCTCTGCGTCCACACAACTCAGCGGAATGTGCCACAGATGTTATTAAATTTAATCGCATGGACCTCTGCTATATTGTAAAGAAATCATCATTTCACAAGAGGAAAAACTATGGCACAATAAAAATTCCTTTACACAAATCATCCCAACCCTCCCACCCCTCCCGTGTCCCAGCCCAGTGACCGTGTCTGCGGCTGCTCCACCAAAAAGGGGCATTTTTGCCCTTAAAAGCAGCAGCGTTTTTATTTTCCAGCTTGGGAAAGGGGTTTCTCTGAACATCAGCTGGACTCATAGATTGGTGACTATGGGGTAAAAGCAGGATCAGGCTGAGCATCACCCTGGCAGTGACCAGGACCCCCCCACTAGTCTTCTCCCCAGCACTGAAGTGCACCATGGACAGTATATTCTCCTAAAATTTGGGATGAGCCTGGCTTGTGGACAGAGCTGAGGGGGGAAAACCCCAATTCAGGGAAAAAAAAAAACCCAATTATTGTTACTCTTCCACTTTCCAGCAAAGGGACCTGTCTCTGCATGGGGGGTTTGGTCCCAACCACCCCTGATGCCCAGGCAGGAGTCTGGGGACTCATCAGATCTTCACACCAAGAGTCACATCACAAGCACCATCAAGGTCTAGACTTTTTTTTTTAATAGCATAAACAAAAACAAACAGGAACCTTAAAGTGTTTGGGCTGGGAAATGGCTCTTTTGATCCAAACCCAAATATTTTGGGTTTGCCATCAATGAGGCATCTGAACATCTGATTTCAGGGTCCTCAAGGAAGGTCCCTCCTCCGCTGCCCTGTTCAGAGGAACATTAGTTCTCAACTTCTTTTCATCTAAACCAAAGATGAACAGGATGGGACTTGCAGAGCACAGCTACAGACATCAAAGAACAGGAGGAGAAAGTGCTTGAAAAGCCACCGAGGGGAGAAACTTCAACAAGAAATTAGAAATGAAGTGTCTTGGTAGGATGGAGAGATATAGAAATGATGCCCCAGAAGAAGTCAGCAAAGGAGAAGGTATTTGGAGCCACTCCAGAAGTGTCATATCAAGGAATATAAAAGCCCAAATACATTAAAAAATAAATCAAAAAATAGAAACCAGGAAAAAGTGCAGATAAAAAGCTACAGGTAGAGGAGAAAGACAAGGAAGGAAGTCTTGGAGAACCAGAAGTCTACATAGATACAGCTGCAGAATAACTTAATTAAAGAATAAGGGTCAGGCAGCATTTTCCCTGCTCACTGTAGGGGGCTGGACTAAGATGACCTTTAAAGGTCCCTCCTGACCCAAACCATTCCATGACTTTATCTCTTTCTCCGGGGAGGATGCTGATATTTGTGTGGTAGAGCCTGTAGGTCCACAGCTCTGGAACAGCCAAGATCATAGAATCATAGAATCATTTTGGTTGGAAGAGACCTTCAAGACCATTGAGTCCAGCCATTAACCCAGCACAGCCAGGGCACCACTAAACCATGGCCCTCAGCACCACATCTCCATGGCTTAGAAACCCCTCCAGGGATGGGGACTCCACCACTGCCCTGCCCAGCCTGGCACAGCCCTTCCCAACCCTTGCCACAAAAAAATTGTTCCTCATGGCCAACCTAAACCACCCCTGGTAAGGGGATCCTTCCAGCTTTTCTTCTCTTTGTAGCCCTGGAGGAATTGGGAAGAGCATAAGAGAAATTAAACCTAAAATAATTGAGAAATATGGGAAGTTTCAAGAGTTTACCAACAAATTTCCCCCCTTCAGCTGTTCCATTTTTTATGACTTCAGCAGCACAATTTACCCTTGCTGGACTGGCCCAGCTCCAGCACCGAATGTGATTCCAGCTGCTGTGTTAAATGAATGATTAATAGATGTCTTTGTCCTGCCTGCATCTGCCTTTCAGGAGAACGTCAACGTTAACCTGGGCCTAACACCCCAATTCTGCTGTCGGTGTAACTGTCACTCCATCTCCTCACCTTCAAGGAGATTTGAAAGAGCTGGATAGGCAGAAGAGAATGGGATGTCCTATACAAAGGACATCATCAGTGGGTGAGGAGCTGGAGCTGAGCCGGCCCCGTGCGCTCCCAGCCCAGCAGCCAATGTCCTCCTGGGCTGCTCCCCAGCAGCGTGGGCAGCAGGGCAGGGAGGGGATCCTGCCCCTCTGCTGCGCTCTGGGGACACCCCCCTGCAGTGCTGGGGCAGCTCTGGAGTCCTCAGCACAGCAGAGCCATGGAGCTGGTGGAGCGGGGCCAGAGGAGGCCCCAGCAATGGTGGGAGGGCTGGAAGCCTCTGCTGGGAGGCCAGGCTGGGAGAGTTGGGCTTGTTCAGCCTGCAGAAGAGAAGGCACCAGGGAGACCTTCTGGTGGCCTTTCAGGACTTCAAGAGGCCTGTCAGAAAGATGGGGATGGACTTTTGAGAAGGGCCTGTTGTGACAGGACAGGGGATCATGGTTTAAAACTACAAGAGGGAGATTTAGAGTAGAGAGAAGGAAGAAATTGTTGCTGGTGAGGGTGGTGAGAGCCTGTGCCAGGTTGCCCAGAGAGGTGGTGGCTGCCCCATCCCTGGAACCATTGCAGGTGAGGTTGTTTGGGGCTCTGAGCAACCTGCTCTAGTTGCAGATGTCCCTGCTCGGTGCAGGGGGGTTGCACTAGATGAGCTTTGAAGGTCCCTTCCCATCTAAACCATTCTATAATTCAATGCTAAATCTAAAATAATAATTATGTATGTATACAAAGATGCAAGAGGAGACATTTCAGCACTGAGCCCCCACTCCAGGTGCTGCTCGTCCATCCACCCTGGCACCAGTTGCTGCCCAGGACCCCAACCAGCCCAGCCAAGCCCAGCCCCGGCCTGTCCTTCAGCCACCCCACCTGAAAGATCCTCCACTGACAGCCTGAAGTACTTCAGCATCTTTTTTCTTTCCAAGATATTTGCAAAAAAAAGAGCAGAAACTGAGAACCTTTCTAGAGAAAATAAAATGCAAGAAAACAAAAGAAAGGGAAGGAGAGGAAAGAAACAANAATAGAATAGTATAAAATAAAATGAAATAAAATTTTAAAAAAACAAATAAAATATAGCAAAATAAAATCACATAACATTAAATAACATTAAAAAAATATTAAAGAAAATTGTAATAAAAATAAATTAAAATAAAAACAATTAAAAAAGAAATACAATGAAATAAAATAGAATAATATGAAATAAAATTAAATTAAATAATAAAGAAAACAGAATAGTAGAACATAAAATAAAATACCTGATGGCAATTCAATGATAGCACCACATTGCCCCATTGAGCATCTGCCTCTCAGCTCAGTGTTGAGGTGATTACACAAATCTTTTTAAGCTTTTTCCTAAATCAAGCAGAGAGATTTGAGCCAAAAGGCTCCACATGGTTTCTGTTACAGGCTGCCCATGGCAGTGGTGGAGTCCCCATCCCTGGAGGGGTTTCAAAGCCGTGGAGATGTGGTGCTGAGGGCCATGGGTTAGTGGTGACCTGGCAGTGCTGGGGGAATGATGATGGATTTGATGATCTTGAAGGTCTCTTCCAACCAGAACAATTCTATGATGCTATATAGGGCAAAGTCAGCCCAAACTAAGTTTTAACATCAATGGTCCTTCTAAATGACCTTTGAAGGTCCCTTCCAACCGAAACCATTCTGTGACAGCCTGATTTCAAAGTCCCTTCAAAAGACCTCGAGCCTGACCTGGTGTGGCTGTGGGCAGCAGCATGCAGGAGACTGACAGGACACCAACAAACCCCATTTCTCCACTCCCACCACTCAAAGTCTTCTGATCCAAAGGAGCCCTAAGAGATGGAGAAGTCAATTGCAGGAATCTGGATGAAGACAAGCCCTCACACAACACTAGAAGTGCCCATTTGTGATGGAGGTAAGATGGGCACTTGACATTGACCTTTAAAAGCCAGCATCTCAATGGATGTCACTCTAGGTTAGGGAGGAAAAATGAGGTTGAGTTAATCAGAGACACGACTGCCTCACCCTGAGCAGATGGCACTCCAGGAGAAGAACTTCAGGGATGAAAATTGTTTTCATGATAAATGAAGGAATGGAAAATGTTCTTCAGATTTTACAGCTGTTCAAATCAACTCCCAGCTCCACTTATTTCCCACGAGGAGCCTCCAGCAGCCTCCTTGAGAAGCCTGCAAAAGTCTCCAGTGACAGCGAGCTGATGTAGCTACCAGAGCAGATCAGATGAGACCTCCAGGTACCTCCACTATCCTGTGCTTTCTTCATTACATAAAAACCCACCAGCCACAGAATCACAGAATCATGGAATGGTTTGGGTTGGAAGGGACCTCAGAGATCATCCAGTTCCAATCACCCTGCCATGGGCAGGGACATCTCCCACCTGATCAGGTTGCTCAGGGCCCTATCCAACCTGGCCTGGAACACCTCCAGGGATGGAGCATCCACAGCCTCCCTGGGCAACCTGTGCCAGGGTCTTACCTATATATATGTATATATTTCTCACCACCCTACACTGACCAGATACAATGATCTCATCGCACCAACACCAATCTTTATCATCTACTACTTATCTATAGAGACAAACATTCCATCATGAGATTTCTCTTGATGCTCAACTCCCCCAGGAACCTCCAGCTTCTCCCAAAAGAGGCTTGTGCTCCATTTCTCTGACAGCAACATCTCTGTGGCCCACCAACACGTGCCCATGGACCAGAGCTGGAGCTGAGCAGCACAAATACACCATGAACAGGCTCAGAGCTCTGCCAAGGTGATGAAATCCACATTGTTGTGTTAAAGTCCTTTGACAGCCAAGCTCCAGAGAGGTTTCTGACCCTCTCCAGGTAGCACACAGCAGATGAGGAGCACCAGAGATAAACGATTGAGTGGATGTTTGGTTAAAAAAGCAACAAACCTGAGCTGCATTTCTTTAAGAAACAGAAAAAGTCTCCAGGTGATCTAGAAGATGAAGTTCATGGTAAATGCTGTAGTTTAAGCAACTGTCAGAGCTTAATGTTTCTACTGACTCCAATCTAAAAGAGTAAATTTTAAATACAAATTGTTTACGCTGTCCCAGGTTTCCCAGAGAGGTGGTTGATGGAACCATTGCAGGTGAGGTTGGCCAGGGCTCTGAGCAACCTGCTCTAGTTGAAAATGTCACTGTCCATGGCAGAGGATTTGGACTAGATAATTTTCAAAGGTCCCTTCCCACCCAAACCATTCTGTGGTTCCATGATCTCCCCACTTTTGGTGAGGTGACCACACTGATAACTGTCACCCAGGCTGCTACCACACCACTGTTCCTGTCACCATTACAACTGTGAGGAACAAGGTGACAACCACCCCTTATGATCTAGAGCAAAACCTACACCCTGTCCATCTTCACCCAGCTGCCATCCTGGTGACAAGCACAAACACCTTGGGGAGGTTACTGGAACACGCAAAGGTGTGGCCAAACCTCAGGGGTTGGAGGGTTTGGGGTGGTGACCTGACATTGTTGGGTTAATGCTTGGGCTTGGAGATCTTCAAGGCCTTTTCCAACCTAAATGATTCTATGAGTCTACAAATCACAGAATACACAATTCAGGACAGGTCTGGGGTTCATCATCGGTTCTCCAAGTATCAAGCTTGGTAACCCAGCTTCTGCCCACCAAGGGATATTCTGAAATGAGGCTTTGCTCTCCTCCAGATTTCATGCTGGGCTTCATCCAGGATGTCCAAGAGTGAGAGATTGTGTTTCTCTCCCAAGAACCACCTCCAAGTCAAGTGTGGACACATCTGACCATCGTTTCATCTCCTCCACCACGCACTGCAGGTCAACCACACGCACGTTACTCACATACTATGAAGCTGCAAGACCTTCTTGGCTAGCAAACAAATCTAACGAGGGAAAATCTCGGCGAGCTGTGGGTAAGGGAAGGGTGAATTGTGCTGTTGAAATTGAAACTCAGCCTGGAATTGCTAAGCGACAGAAACAAAAGATGTTCTCCCCAAGGGATGGCGTGTTATCAACTGCAGCTCTGCGAGCTTCAGATTCAGCAGCAAGAACTGCAAACTTAGGGAAAAAACCACCCAGAGCAGGCTCCTAACCCCTAAATCTCCAATATCCCATCCCAAAGGGGTTAGGGACACGGTGACCACATGGGCCACCCCTTCTACCTGAAAATATCTGGAGATATTTATTGTATTTATTGAGAGAAGTAGAAAGATTTGCTACTTAATGTATCCATGCATCTTTATATACACATATAATTATCATTTTATATTTAGCATTGAATTATAGAATGGTTTAGATGGGAAGGGACCTTCAGAGCTCATGGCCCATGTTCAGGAAGAGACATGAGCTGGGTGTGGGATGTAGGTGACTCCACCGTAGGACATACCCCCAAAGGAAAGGAGCTTATTAAGAATGAGGACAACTAACCTGCAGCCCAGTATGAGCAGAGACCACTCCTGAGGGGTACCCTGGTGCACCATGGCATTGGCCACAAGGTTGGTGGTCCTGTTGCCTGATCCCTTTTGAACTGATAAAACACTTCATCTTCTGCTCCTCTAATCCCAGAAGGATGATGTTCTTTGACCTTTGGGGTACTTGCCAGCCCCAAAAAGGCTTCACAGGCACCACAGCTGGGGGCAAAGTGCTCCAGGCAGACCCTCCTCCTGCCCTGGGAGGGATCGATACCTCCTCACTCCTCTTGCTGGAGCTTTAATGCCTCATAAGAGGTTCCACAACAGGAATAATTATAAACCTGTTATGAAAATTGCTGACCTCCCATGGAGCAGAGAGGTCCTGAGGGTTCAATTACGTGACAAGAGAAAACAATCAAGAGACACCCTGGGTTCAGCCTTGCTTTTAAAAGTGTCTCACCTTTGTTACTCTTACCTAATTGCAACAGCTTAGGTAATGGACCTTAATTGGGAGCTGCCTCTGGGGACACCCAGAGACCCTGGGACCTGCAGCGCCCAACCACAAAATCAGGTTTCAGAGAACCACAGAATGGTTTGGGTGGGAAGGGACATTTCAAGCTCATTTACTCTAACCCCCCTGCACTGAGCAGGGACATCTGCAACTAGAGCAGGTTGCTCAGAGCCCCAAACAGCCTCACCTGCAATGGTGCCAGGGATGGGGCAGCCACCACCTCTCTGGGTAGCCTGGGACAGGCTCTCACCACCCTCACAGTGAAGAATTTCTTCCTTACATCTAATCTAAATCTCCCTCTTTTAGTTCCAAGCCATCACTTCTCATCCTATCACTACAAGTCCTTGCAAAAAGTCCCTCCCTGTCTTTCTGACAGGCCCCTTGAGGTCCTGAAAGGCCACTAGAAGATCTCCCTGGAGCCTTCTCTTCTCCAGGCTGAACAAGCCCAACTCTCCCAGCCCGATCTCCCAGCAGAGGCTTCCAGCCCTCCCACCATTGCTGGGGTCTCCTCTGGCCCCGCTCCACCAGCTCCATGTCTCTCCTGTGCTGATCCTAACGCTGATTATATCCTCCACATCCCCATCTGGAAACACAAGGCATTTCTACAGTGCCTCCAAAACCACAGAAGAGCACATGAAAATCAGTATCACAACAAAAACAACCCCAGTCTAAGGACTACCACGTTCAGAGATCCATTCCACATACAGTGTCTTCAACAGGGGGTTAAAGGTCAGACCCCAGTTGGTCTCCACCAAGGATCATGGTGGTCTAGGTTCCCCCCACACATCCCATAGTCCTGGAGCTGAGCACCATGCAGAAAGCTCTCCTCCAGCAGTACAACCTGGGGGTAGCACCCATCTCTGAAGATGCAGTGAAGTCAGGGTCAGACTACACCAATCCATAAGTATGAGAAGAATCCAGCGTGGTCTATTATGAATCCTTTGAAAAGGAAGATACATGTGCCCATCATCATCTCCGCCCTCCCATCAGCAGCTGTTGGAGCAAAATGACCTCCTGCTCACACAGCAATTTGATCAAATTGCTGCATTACCAGACCCTGAGCACGTGCAGACAGGGACAAAACCTGCAGGAAATGCCAAAATTAACCCCTGGGGATCCCAACCTCATGATGTTCTGAAGATTCAAACGCACACAAGCTTCATCTTTTTGTCTGTGCACAAAAAAAAACCCCGTGGCCATTTTCTGCCCCACGCTGAGGGTTGAGTCTCCACCAGGCAAAGCATGAAATGAGGGCAGAGGAAAGAAAAGCAGTGAGGACAAGCAGCTCTTGGTGAAGGATGGACATAGCAGGAACTGGGAACTTCTTCTTTCTTACAGAATACTGCTGCCCAGCAAAGCCTTTGCTCTGAAACAGGCTCCCACCGACTTCTAAAGCTCAGTGGGATCAGAGAATCAATCAGAGAATCAGAGAATCAATCATAGAACGGTTTGAGTTGGAAGGGACCTTCAAGATCATCTAGTTCCAACCATGTCCATGGGCAGGGACACCTCCCACTAGCCCAGGTTGCTCAAAGCCCCATCCAAGCTAAGGATCTTCAGCCTCTGCCCTCTCGGAGACAGGATCCAGCTGGTGTGATGGGGGGGTTCCTCAGGAGATGGGGCACTGGAATGACCTCCTAAGAGCCAACACCAAACCAGGTCGTTGCTATTTATAGTCATTGTTTCCAAGCAAATGAGCACAAAAATTTTCACAGAATCACAGAATCTGTGATTCTGTGAAAAATTAATTCTCAAATTCTGCGCTTTAAAAAGCTGCACATTAAGTGGGAAAACTACAGACGGTGTCCTCTGCCCAACAGGCAGCAGTGAGAGTCTCTGAATCATAGAACCATTTAGGTTGGAAGAGACCTTTAAGATCATCGAGTCCAACCATTAACCCAGCACTGCCAGGGCACCACTAAACCATGGTCCTCAGCACCACATCTCCACGGCTTTGAAACCCCTCCAGGGATGGGGACTCCACCACTGCCCTGCCCAGCCTGGCACAGCCCTTCACAACCCTGCACACAAAGAAATTGTTCCTCATGGCCAACCTAAACCTCCCCTGGTGCAACTTGAGGCTGTTTCCTCTTGTCCTGTCACTTGTTCCTTGAGAGAAGAGCCCGACCCCACCTGGCTCCAACCTCCTTTCAGGAAGTTGTGGAGAGCCAGAAGGTCTCCCCTGAGCCTCCAGGCTCAACACCCCCAGCTCCCTCAGCTGCTCCTCACTACACTTGTGCTCTAGAGCCATCTCTAGAAGGTGAATAACCACTTGTTCCCTATAAGTAGCTGCTATCTATGGTCCAGCAGCTACCTCATTACACCCAGGAGATCTTTTGGGGTTTCAGCAGCACTTCCATTCCTTAAGGGTGGTGAGATGCTGGAGCAGGTTACCCAGACGAGTTGTGGATGCCCCATCATTGGAACTCTTGAAGGTCAATTTGGACAANGTCCATGGGCAGGGACACCTCCCACTAGCCCAGGTTGCTCAAAGCCCCATCCAAGCTAAGGATCTTCAGCCTCTGCCCTCTCGGAGACAGGATCCAGCTGGTGTGATGGGGGGGTTCCTCAGGAGATGGGGCACTGGAATGACCTCCTAAGAGCCAACACCAAACCAGGTCGTTGCTATTTATAGTCATTGTTTCCAAGCAAATGAGCACAAAAATTTTCACAGAATCACAGAATCTGTGATTCTGTGAAAAATTAATTCTCAAATTCTGCGCTTTAAAAAGCTGCACATTAAGTGGGAAAACTACAGACGGTGTCCTCTGCCCAACAGGCAGCAGTGAGAGNGTTGTGGATGCCCCATCATTGGAACTCTTGAAGGTCAATTTGGACAAAGCTTTGAGCAACCAGATCTAGTGGAAAATGTCCCGAGCCATGGCAGGGGAGAGGAACTAGATGATCTCCAAAGATCCCTTCCAACCCAAACTATTCTGTGATTGCATGATGATGTTGACAAACCAAAATTAAGAAGTTAAAGCCCAGTCCACAAAGATAACTGATTTTACAACACCACTACTAAGTAGAACATCTTGCTCATGCTGGAGAAGAACACAGCACAGGAGAAGAACACAGTGCAGATCCTGCTCCCCAGGAGAAGACAGGTCAGCTCCTCTCTTTGGCCCTGCCCTGGGTTGCCATGTCACCAGGGGTGCAGGTCCCAGGCTCAGGAAATGTGTGGGTGTAAACAGGTCACTAGTTTACAAACTTCACAACACAGCACTTGGATGAAGGCAGGTGATGTGACCATGGATGACTTCTCATTCCAGACAAGAGACTCACCAAAAAAACCCCTGTGACCACGTGGGGGAGGAAATGAACATCTCTTCTGAATGAAAGAAAGCAAGAGAGAAAAGCAGCACACTGCTGAGAGTGGTACTCTGGGAAAGTGGGACAAGGCAAGGAGCCCGGGATCACCAACAGCATGGTGAGGTGTCCCCAGAAAACCTCCTGGGGGATTTAGGGAGAAAAGGCAGCTTTTGCTCACAGAACTGCAGAGAATCATTGAATTGATTTGGTTGGAAGAGACCTTGAAGATCACTGAGTCCAGTTGTTACCTCAGCCCGGCCAGGGCCCCACTAAACCATGGCCCTCAGCACCACATCTCCACAGCTTGGAAACCCCTGCAGGGATGGGGACTCCACCACTGCCCTGGGCAGCCTGGGACAGCCCTTCACAGCCCTTGGCACAGAGAAATGGTTCCTCATGGCCAACCTAAACCTCCCATGACACAACTTGAGGCCGTTTCCTCTTGTCCTTTCACTTGTTCTTTGGGAGAAGAGCCCAACCCCACCTGGCTCCACCCTTCTTGCAGGGAGTTGTGCAGAGCCAGAAGGTCTCCCCTGAGCCTCCTTTTCTCCAGGCTCAACACCCCCAGCTCCCTCAGCTGCTCCTCACCACCCTCCTGCTCTAGACCCTTCCCCAGCTTCGTTGCCCTTCTCTGGACATGCTCCAGCCCCTCAAGGTCCTTCTAGGAGTGAGGGGCCCAAAACGGACCCCAGGATTTGAGGCTGGGCCTCCCCAGCGCCCAGTCCAGGCTCCCTGCCCTAGTCCTGCTGGCCACACGAGTGCTGATCCAAGCCAGGATGCTTGATTAGATCAATTTTGGTAAGGATAGATTAAACCTTAGAAAGGAGATGATGCTTCAAAAGCTGCTGAAGCAGAGGGATGATAACCCCTATGGAGGAGGTATCTCCCCCTCTTCTTGCACATCAATCCTGTCAGAACTGGGTCCTCGTGCCCTTCACCTGCCCAATGCTACCCACGAACACAGGGAATCATGTTAAATCACACATTCAAAGAATACAACCAGATGAGAGGTGGGAGAAAACCTTTGCCCTGATATCTCCCACAGCATGCAACACCTCTCTGGTGATGATACAGAGAAGCCCTTGGAAAAGCACCTCTAGGGGTGGGTCCTTGCAATGCTCTGGGCATTCAACTTAATCTCTCAACTCTCCAGAATTTGATATTTCCTCTGCTCAACCACATCCACCTGCAGAGCAGGTCCTGCAACATTTTCCCCATGTTGAGCAAGATCGCTCAGGGGCCAGGTCTGCTGGCAAAGCAAGGACACGTTGAAGGAGAGGTGCAGGCAAGGTGGTCCCCGTGGCCAGCAACATGTGCAGCTGCAACATGTCCCCTGCTTCATGGAGCCTCCAGAGCTTGGAGAAGGAAGGTTCAGGCTGGATTTTCAGACCTACGTAGAAACGGACCAGCCCTTAGGATGGTTACATAGGAGCAGAGCTGTCCTCAGGCCCATGACCTTCACAGCCAACATGTGCTTCCCAGATCACAAAGGACTCTCCTTAGAAATGCCCTTTGTAGTCACACAGTCAAAACCATCACGAATTCAAACCCACTTCCCCCAAACTGGCTGCAGAGGAGATTGTTACAATCACACCATCTGCAAGAGTAAGAATGAAAATATCCTTGGAGTCACACAAGGCTCTGATTCCTCCTCAGCCAAACCCTCTCACTGGGTTTTTTGTTCACCTGAAGAACCAAAGGCCACCTCAAAATGCCACCACAAAATACATGGAAATGAAGATTGATGGAGCCACCGGCACGGACTCCTCAAAGCACAGCCCAGCAGTGTTGGGGGTCCAGCTGAGATCCAGGGTCTGATCTGATGGGCCAAAACTAGAGTAAAAAGCACCTGGGACAAAGTCATTGATGGCCAAGTATCCCCTGGGAACCTCCATCTTCCAGCACTACACATACAGAGCAAACCTGTGCCTACTCCACCCCAGCAATGTGGAGGAAGAGGAAACCCTCCTGCTTCAGGGTCTTGCACAAGTGTGGTGAGGAGCAGCTGAGGGACCTGGGGGCGTTGAGCCTGGAGAAAAGGAGGCTCAGGGGAGACCTTCTGGCTCTCAACACCTCCCTAAAAGGAGTTTGGAGCCAGGTGGGGCTGGGGCTCTTCTCCCAAGGACAAGAGGAAACGGCCTCAAGTTGTGCCATGGGAAGTTTAGGTTGGCCATGAGGAACAATTTCTTCATGGCAAGGGTTGTGAAAGGCAGTGGTGGAGTCCCCATCCCTGCAGGGGTTTCAAAGCTGTGGAGATGTGGTGCTGAGGGACATGGTTTAGTGGTGCCCTGTCAGTGCTGAGTTAAGAATTGGACTGATCTCAAAGGTCTCTTCCAAGCTAAACAATTCTATGATTCTATCAGCCACTAATTACCAGGGATTAGAAAGACATTTTCTCTGGAGAGAAGCTGTTCCACCATTCTCACTGCTGGTTCCTCACAGGTTCCTGGCAGTGTTGGCCGGTGTTGGGCAGGGATGGACCCTGGCTCCCCACTGACTGATGCCACCTGTGTGCTCCCCAGTCACACACTCCATCTCCTTCCTCCTGTAGTGACACCAGCTACAGGCAAACCTCATTTATCACATCTCCAGAAACTTCACTGACCCTATGAGGAGCAGGAACGACCAACCCCATGAAAGAAACCAAGCTCATTTTCTATCAACTGCTGCAGTGCTAAAGTCCAGAAAGATCCATGTTTCTCAGGAGGCTCCAAAACTGAAACAAAAAGTGAGCTGGGAAGCAAAGCCACACTCAAATTTGAAAGTATTTTTAAAAGCTTTTCTACCCCAACATCCTTATAGTGACCTTGCAGTACCTGAAGGGCCTATGTAAAGGTGGGGGAAGGTCTATTCAAAGAGTTTGTAATGACAGGACCAGGAGTGATGGTTTTAAGCTGGGAAAGGAGAGATTTAGGCTGGACGTTAGAAAAAAGTTCTTTAACATGAGGGTGATAGATCAGTGGAATGGGCTGCCCAGAGAGGGGGTGGAGGCCCCATCCCTGGAGTCCTTCAAGGTCAGGCTTGATGGGGCTCTGAGCAGCCTGACCTAGGTAGAGATGTCCCTACTTGTGTAGGGAGGTTGGACCAGATGACCTCTAGAGGTCCCTTCCAGCCTGAAACATTCTATGATTCTATAAAAAAAAGGATGAAGTCTTTTTCCAAAATATCTGTCATGGCTCCCAAGGAGTTTTTGTGCTATAAAAACTTCATGTTTTAACCAAATGGTATGAGTCTGTATGGATTTTTGTGGTGCTCACAAACTGCATCACTTTTGGTTTCCAGATCAACACCATTCCTCCCATGCCCAGGATGGTGAGAAATCCTACCAAAGGAACTCGAGTAAGATCACAACTGCTTAAAATTAGCTCAACCAGGGTTTGTTTCCAGCCATATCATAGTACTTTATGTGTATATATATATGTACATCATGGCATTCCAGTGCTTAAAGGGGGCCTGTAAGAATCATAAAATTGTTCTGGTTGGAAGAGACATTTAAGATCAAGTCCAACTGTTCCCCCAGCACTGCCAGGGCACCACTAA
>VYZX01021014.1:46551-77089 GCA_013401335.1 Brachypteracias leptosomus | reverse complement strand
GACCAACACCCCCAGGTCCTTTTCCACTGGGCACTTTCCAGCCACTCTTCCCCCAGCCTGGAGCGTTGCAGGGGGTGGTTGTGACCCAAGGGCAGGAAGATGAAGAAAGATGGGACCTGCTGTTGCAAGGCAGAGTGTCCATTTGGTGCAGAGGGATGCACAGGAGGGAGAGGAGGTGAAAAGGGACCATTCCCACCTGATTCCCAGGGACACATGGGTGAGGGAGGGCATGAGGTTGAATTTCTCAGGCAAGGCTCTCGTTACCCAGGAATTGAACAGGCAGCAACGTTCCTTCTAAGAAGGAAGGTGTGAGCTCATACGTGTATCCTGTGCTTATGTAAGAGCCTCTGAGCCTACATGCAAATTTTGTGGCCTTTGGATATTTTCTGAATCACCCTCGTAGCTCTGGAGCAGTTAGGGTTGAGCTCAGCCACGAAAGACACACCAGAGCCTACTCCTGGTTAGTCAACCAGTCACAACCGCGACCACAGAAGTCAGACTTCCTCCGTGCAGCACATCCTGCCATCATTTTAAAGAAGAAACTGCTAATTAATTAAGAAAACATAGAGTTTTGTGGTTACAATGCACCAAGAAGTGCAGCAGCCTGAGATGGTGAAGCCAGTGGCACCACCAGCCCTCTGCCCATCAGGCTTCCCCTTGGGGTGGGGCATTTGACCAACATGTTCCATGACCCAGGCCACTTTCAGGTCTTAAAAATGTAATATATGGGTCACATCAACTCAGGAAGCTCCAAGGGTTAGTGCTGGTCAAGCTGTAAGCCCCGTGGTTAACCCCAGGCCAGTTGCTTTTCTTGCTGCTTTTGTAGGAGGACATTGTAGGACATGTTGTAGGAGGACAGTGGAGGACATTGAAGGACCTTTCTCTCCACTTAGGAATGGAGGGAGGTGGAGGAAGCTAATACAGCTCATTTATTTCCACAGCAATTAATCCAGAGTCAGTGCAAATGAACACTGGCCAACCCTTTGAGGCTCAGTTTTGTCCTCTCTCATCTCCAAGGTGAGGAAAGCCCTCTAAGGTCATCACAACCTGGAGGAAGAAGAGGTGGGGGGGGGACACTTGTGTGACAGCAAAGCTCCCATCTGCAATTCTGAATTATCTCCAGCACAAGCAACTTGTCAGAAATCCTCTTGAGAAGCAAGGAAACAACCAAACCCAACAGCAGAATGTAAATTCAGCTTCCTGGAAAGTTTCAAGCGAGCAAGAGCATGTTGGTGTCATGTAAGTAGAGGACAACCCACAAGAGCATGGGGCTTCACCAGGCTCACCAGCACAGTGCAGGTGGGAAGATGAAGGTGTTGTAGGACTTGCTGCACTTTGGTTGGGTGCTCCACACCACCATTATGCTGCTCAAAGGTCCTCACCCTTCCCCCAGTGCCACTGAGCCTCCTTCCCTCCCCAGCTGATGGTGGCACTAAAAATAGCCTGGAGAACTTGCAGAACCCCAACCGAGCACAACCCATTGCATCACTTTGATATATGGATTTGTTAAGCAATCCTCTTCTGTAATCAAGACCCCACCACGACTGTATGGGTCCCTTGTCCACATTGATATGAAGTCCACCCTACTCCAGGGCTATTTTCAGCAATGTTCAGTAATTGTTCAATTGTTACATGCCAAAAAAACTCAGCACCCAGCATCTGGCTTGGGCCAATCTTTGATTAACTGCAGTTCTGGGTCTTTACACCATCACTTCAGGACTTCTCCACCAGCGAGGTGTGGAATCAATCCTAGAGCTGTTCAGTACATCCTGAAACACCAGCAGCTCGTGTCCTAATTAAAGGATTTCTTCAGGCAAAAACGAGAATTCCGGTGGAGAATTATGTAACAAATTAAACATTTTGTGATCAATACCCTGAAATTCTAGGGAGCTACTGATGCTGCGGCAAGTAAGTGAGGGTGGGGAGACACTGACACAGGTTACCCAGAGAGGTGGTGGAAGCCCCATCCCTGGAAATTTTTAAAGCCAGGTTGGATGGGGCTCTGGACAACCTGATCTGGTGGGAGGTGTCCCTGCCCATGGCAGGGGGGTTGGAACTAGATGATCTTTAAGGTCCCTTCCAACCCTGATAATTCTATGATCTTTCCAAGCTCTGGGAAACATCTCAGCACATCTAAGAAGAACCAGAAACACGTTGCTACCTCAAAGCTACCAGGGGTCCTGCTACACAGTAAATGAAAACTCATAGAAATCCAAGTTCATTATTAACTTTCATGGTGATTTACCTTAGTACGGGTCAAAAGACTTTAAAATAGATGTTGAGCTTTGGTTCTGATAGAGAAATTAGCAGATTCAGTGTTAGACAGTTCTCAGAGGGGCTTGAGGTGTCAAACAATGAACAATCTTTTACTTATAACCTTTTTTTTCTCTAAATATAGACTTTGCAACGTCCCCAGTCTTATCTGTTTGGGTTTGCTTTTTGGGTTTTTTAAATTATTTCACTTATATTAAAATCCCCACAAGGCAAGTCAGGGTTTGTATCTTTTTCCTATCCTTAACTCTTTCTTGAGATCTCCTGATAAAGTCCAGCATCCACACAACGATTTTTATGCTCACCACCAACAGATACATAAATTGAGATTAATTTAGATAAATTAGCAGCATAGCCAACACTAAAATTAGCTATTAGTGAAGGAGGAATGTTCTACACCAAACTTACAAGGAGGAAAGCAAGCAGAGGGCTGTAGTTATTAGAGGAAGTTTTATTCCTCAATCTTGGCTGTAGAAAACCATCATCTCCCTCCTCCTCTCCTTCACCCAAGCTTGTGGTCACCACGGCCAACGCAAGAGAAATCTGCACAGTGGAATTACACCTCAGGACCACCAACCTGACAGTCTCCAATAAATCCTCCCCCAAGCATCTGCTGATCTAATGCTGGTGCTGGAGAACATGGCAGGTTTATCTGCACGGCCATGGACTCAGGACATGGTGGGGAGAGGAGCCAGCAAAGCGGAGTCAATTCAGATTTAGGGGTGTCTGTCCCCTGGGGGTGGGTTCTTGGCTGTGCTGGGCACTGAGGTATGGGCAGGTGGGTGGTAAAGCAGCTTCCATCTGAAGTGGAGCAGCTCAGGGTGATAAGTTTTTGGGAAGTGTCCTGTGAAAAGGGAAAATAAAGAAGGGAAGGAAAAAAGGAAAGGAAAAGGGGAGAAGGGGGGAATTGAAATTAGGAGGGAAGGGGGATCAACAGAGAAAGAAGAGAGAAGAGAGAAGAAAAAAAGAAGAAAGAAGAAAGAAGAAAGAAGAGAGAAGAGAGAAGAAAGAAGAAAAAAGAGAGAAGAAAGAAGAAGAAGAAAGAGAAAAGAAGAGAAAGAAGAAAGAAGGAAGAAGAAAGAAGGAAGAAGGAAGAAAAAAAGAAGAGAGAAGAGAGAAGAAGGGAGAAGGGAGAAGAAGAAGAAGAAGAGGAAGAGAAGAAGCAAAAAATGAAAAAAGGAGAAAAAAAGGAAAAGGGAAAAAGGAGGAAAAGGAGAAAAGAAAAAAAAAGGAGAAAACAAAGAAGAAGAAAAAAGGAAAAGAAAAAAGGAAAAAAAGTGGGAAAAAAAGAGGATAAAAGGGGGTAAAAAATTATTCCTCCCAGGCACAGGACCCTACACTTGCCCTTGTTGAACTTCATGTAGGTTCTTGAAAAAATTGCAGATTTCTTCAAGAAATGTCAAAGGCCTGGGACAAGTTCACTGCTCCTCAAAGCAGAGCAAAGCTCAGATGTTGAGGAAGCCCCTCATTGCCTTCAAACCACCAACAGGAGAACTGCCCATGATACCTCTTGAAAAGCACAGCCAGGGAGATGACTGGAGTGAAAACAGTGTATCCTGACACGACCAAAATACATCTGATTTCTCACCTCCTTCTTGTGCCAAAATGGGACAAGATTTTGCCCAGAGTGTGTTCCACTAACCCCCCCCATGCAAGTGCTGCACGTTGAGAAGAAGATGGCTCAAAGCCAATGGCCAGAGGAGAGCTGCACGTTCCCCATTTACAACTCAGACTATAAAATAAACAGCATTTTATAGAAGCAGTTATTGAAAAAATCTTTCTTTTAAAGATTCCAAGACCCGAGGGCCTTGGAATAAGCAAAAAATTCCCCTTCCATGTAGTCAGCTAAATATGGGCCATAACTTTGAGAAGTTCTTGCTGTAAAGAAAGACTAGGGAACATCTCAGCCTATCCCAGCTGCATCCACCCATCCCAGCTGAATCCCCCATTGGGTTCCTTTGCCTCCAGTGAGTGGTGGGAGGAGGTGGTAACCACCATCAGGTACAGCCTTCATAGTCCAACAAAGTGGCTTCTAGAGCTAAATGTCAAAGTCCCAACCGAAGCCTATGGTGGCTTCATGAGCTGCTTCACAGAAGGAATCTCTGGGGATCATCTTGTCCAACCCCCCTGCCCCAGCAGGTCACCCACAGCAGGGGGCCCACGACCATGTCCAGGCACCTTTGGAATCTCTCCAGAGGAGACTCCACAACCTCTCTGGGCAGCCTGGGACAGGCTCTGACACCCTCACAACAAACAAGTTTCTCCTGCTGTTCAAATGGAACCTCCTGGGTTCCAGTTGGTGCCCGTTGCCCCTTGTCCTGTCACTGGGCACCACTGACAAGAGTCTGGCCCCAGCCTCTTGACCCCATCCTTTATCTCTTGATCAGCATTGATCAGATCCCCTCTGAGTCTTCTCTTCTCCAGCTCAGCAGCCCCAGGGCTCTCAGCCTTTCCTGGGCACAGAGATGCTCCAGTGCCCTCAGCATCTCAGGAGCCTTCACTGGACTCTCTCCAGTAGCTCCTTGTCTCTCTTGACCTGGGGATCCCAGAACTGGACACAATACTCCAGATGCTTCCCCCAGCACTGGTGCTCAGCGCTTCTGGAAATCCCTGCATGTCCTCCATGGAGGAAAACGTGCTGCTACTCAGCCCCAGTAACTGACAAGAAGTCCATTTGATAAGGCCAGGCCACTTATCCAGGAAAAAATGCACAAAGATCATTTATGAATGGAAAATACCATTGATCACTGGGTGGAAACAAAGTTGGGTTCAAGTGACTATGGCAGTTTCCCTCTCCTGCCATAAACCAAACTCTTTAGGGCATTATCAGGTTTCTTCTTTATTCCAAGAGACCATAATTCCTCCCAAGAGGCTCAGCAGAACCTTGGCAATAGAAAAAAATTAAGCAGAACTGCATCTATTTTCCTTCCACGCCAAATGCTCCTGCTCAGCAGGTAGGGAAAGAAACAGTGAATTGAGGAAAATTTCTTCAATAAACACCAAAAATCCCCTGGCCATGGGAAATATCCTGGTCAGAGGACAAGGTACTTTGGTTTCTAGGGTTCACTGCTGCTTAGCAGAGCACAATCCTCTCCAGCAGACACCGTGGAGTGATGCTGAAATGAAGAGAATCAGCCAAGTCACTTCTCACCCACTAAATTCACCTTCTCATCTCCCTGAATGTAGCTCTGAAAATGAGTTTATTGCCACACTTTCCATTTTCCTGGACTCAGTGACCATACTGAAGTATTTTAAGAGTGTTCAACTTCACAGCACATCTATCTGGTAGATGTTACTTCCAGAAAGAGCACCAAAAAATTATTTTAGAAGCAGAATATAGTGTTTGGGTTAATGGCAGATAACCAGAACTCCTCAACTCCTGCCCTTCCTTCTCCAACATCAAAAGAGACCAAAGCAAACAAGAAATTCCTGCAAACTGGTGTTTTTGGGGGTATAAGGAGCTGCATTCCTTCCCCAGAGATTCCCTGAGCTGAGAAGACAACTCCTCCTTTCCAAGCTGTTCAACTCAAGAGTGCTGGTGACACCTCTGTGAAGATAAAGCTTCCTAACAACCCAACCTTTGCAGATTCCAGAAGAGAACCAGAAGATAACTCCTTCTCCTGAGAAGCCTGGAGGTTGCTCTGCCTGTGCTGGGGCTGCAGGGAGGACTCAGCTTCCCAGAACATGGAATAGGTGCTAAAATACAACCGCAAAGGGAACATCTCAAAAGAAGCTGATGGGGCTGTTCTAAAGTGCTCTGCAGACTTAAAAAAGTCCATGACAGGTTCAAACTCCAAGCAAAGCATCTTCTGGCTCATGCTGATTCACCATGAAAAAGAGGCCGTCTTAAAACGGGGGTGGAGAGACCAATAAGAGGATGTGGGAGAGGAAACAGAAGTTGGCCATGGTAGAAAACAGCCCATGTTGCACATAAACACAATGGCCTAGGAGAGCATGAAAGAAACAGAAATCCCAGGGCCTGCTGGGACAAGACAAGGGGTGATGGTTTGAAACTAAAAGAGGGAGATTGAGACTAGAAAGAAGGAAGAAATTGTTGATGCTGAGGGTGGTGAGAGCCTGTGCCAGGTTGCCCAGAGAGGTGGTGGCTGCCCCATCCCTGGACTTATTGCAGGTGAGGTTGTTTGGGGCTCTGAGCCACCTGCTCTAGTTGCAGATGTCCCTGCTCCGTGCAGGGGGGGTGGACCAGGTAGAATCATAGAATCATAGAATGGTTTGGGTTGGAAGGGACCTCAGAGATCATCTAGTTCCAACCCCCTGCCATGGCAGGGACACCTCCCACTAGGCCAGGTTGCTCAAGGCTCCATCCAACCTGGCCTTGAACACCTCCCGTTCCCACCAAACCATTCTATGATTCTAAGGGTAGAATTGAGGCTGGAGTCTTGGCTTCTCATAGAGGTATCTAAGTAAGGATGCTTTGAATTTGCTTCCAAAGGTAGAGAGCATTAACAGCTTCCCAAGCAGCACTTTGGAGGCTGGGCAGCTGAGCATCTTGTGTCTCAGGCTCAGGAGATGCAGGTGGTACTTGGAAATTACCCAATTGGGCATGAAAGCCCAACCTGCTCCTCCCTAGGGCAATCTCTGATGTGAGAACTTCTGCAGCACTCCTGCCAAGCAGAGCAGTTCTGCTCCTTGCTGAAGTTCCTCCTTGGTCACGAGCAGCAGTAATTAATACTACATTGAACTGATAAGTTTTTCCTTCCTGCTGTGATTCATTTTCATTCCTCGAGTGTTTATATGATGCTGCAGAGGATGGTGGCCACTCTTGTTCCTGGCAGAGAGGCATTTAAAAGCAGGATATTGCTGCGTGCAGCCATACGGGGAGTCAGATGTTATCTGGAGATTAGGTTGCAGTCATGTAGGGTCACAAATTTGCTTTACCACTGACAATGCTTCGTCTTGGGCAAGGAGCCTAAATTATCTTCCTGTGTTTTCTGCTCTGGAAGTCCATATTCTATCAGAAGAGCAAGAGATTTATTTCTCATAGAATGGGTTGGGTTGGAAGAGACCTTCAAGATCATTTAGTTCCAACCCCCCTGCCATGAGCAGGGACACCTCCCACTAGATTAGGCTGCTTAAGGCCCCATCTAACATGGTCCTGAACACATCCAGGGATGGGGCAACCACAACTTCCTTGGGCAACCTGTGACAATGTCTTACCATCCTCAGAGTGAAGAACTTCTTCCTTACATCTCATCTAAATCTCCCCTCTTCCAGTTTGAACCCATTACCCCTCATTCTATCACTACAAGTCCTTGCAAAAAGTCCCTCCCCAGCTTTCTTGTAGGCCCCCTTCGGATGCTGGAAAGCCACCAGAAGTTCTCCCCAGAGCCTTCTCTCCTCCAGGTTGAACAAGCCCAACTCTCTCAGCCTGGCCTCCCAGCAGAGGTCTTCCACCCTCGCATCATTGCTGTGGCCTTAAAACATGGCTCCTTCTACCCTCACGAGTAGCAAAGTCTTCACCACCACTTCCAACGTGCTTTGGAGCCCCATGGTGAAGTACAAGCTGAAGGCATGAACATCTCAGGTTATGAATCCACTGTTTGTATTAAGACTTGCCCCTATTGACACTAGAGAACCAGGTACACAGAGCAAATATTACATCAGCAAGAGCAGCACGTGCAAGGACTCCTCCTCCCACCCAGCTCTCCACCAGCTGGAGGTTACTCAGGGTAAAGCCCGGTGCTATCAAAGGTGCTATGAAATGAAGCCCTACCTTTTTTTTTCTTTCTTTTTTCAAATTAATATATTTGGGGGGGGGGAGTATTTCCCAGGGGGTGCTCCTGAACTTCTTGCAAGCTTCTGCTGGCAGATGCCTTTGTTGCAGAGCTCCAGCTGCTGAGCTCTCTGCAGCCAGCTTCAAGGAGAGAGCCTAAAGGAGAACCTCAGTAGAAATTATATAAGAAGCAGCAGATCGGTTTCACTGCGGTAAAGCAAAAAAAAAAGAGAGAGAGAACACTTGTGTTGGATAAATGTAGTGCTAAAAGGCTGCCCCAGCACCCTTGCCGGGCTCTTCTCCCTCCCCAGGGAGCAGGAGGCAGCTGCAGAATGGTAGGAGCTTTTCCTTCAAGAATGGAAAGTGGTGTTTAGATGTGCAGAAGGTTTGGGGTCACGGTTTGGAGCCGACTCTAGGGGCAGGTCTGCAAGAAAAACAAACAAAACCCCAAAGACCTAGAAAATCCTTCTGTTCCTCAAATGCATTGCTTGGCAGATCCACCCGGATGGAAGCACGGTGCTCTGGAGGGATCAAGGAGATAAACAGTGAGGAAAGCATGAGCTGTTTCCATGTCTGAGTGAAGAGCAGAGCACTGGGAGTGCTGGGATGTGAATGGCATCTCTTCAAATAACCTTAGAAAAGAGGTTTTTAACTACGAGGGTGGTGGGACACTGCAACAGGTTGCCCAGAGAGGTGGTGGAGGCCCCATCCCTGGAGATGTTCAAGGCCAGGCTTGGTGGAGCTCTGAGCAACCTGCTCTAGTTAGAGGGTCCCTGCTGATTGCAGGGGGGTTGGACTAGACCACTGTGGAAGGTCCCTTCCAACTCAAACCATTCTATGATTCTAGGTTTCTTGTAGCCAGGTGTGAAGGTTCCATAATAAAAAAGCTTGAAATTTAAAGTGACTGTTATATCCAAGCAACTGCCCTCTTTTTGTTGCTGTTTTGTGTTTACAAAGCTGTTTTACCCAGCTGAGGGACCTGGGGGTGTTGAGCCTGGAGAAAAGGAGGCTCAGGGGAGACCTTCTGGCTCTACACAACTCCCTGAAAGGAGGTTGGAGCCAGGTGGGGTTGGGCTCTTCTCTCAAGGAACAAGTGAAAGCACAAGAGGAAATGGCCTCAAGTTGCTCCAGAGGAGGTTTAGGTTGGGCATGAGGAACAAGGTCTTTGTGGCAAGGGTTGGGAAGGGCTGTGCCAGGCTGCCCAGGGTGGTGGTGGAGTCCCCATCCCTGGAGGGGGTTCAAAGCTGTGGAGATGTGGTGCTGAGGGCCATGGTTTAGTGGTGCCCTGGCAGTGCTGAGGGCACCGTTGGACTCAATGATCTTAAAGATCTCTTCCAACCTAAACCATTCTATGACCTGTGTCCTCTGCAAGCACAAGTGCTGCAGGCACGGTTGCAAACTCCCTCCCCTGCTCCAATCCTTAGGTTTTTAAAAACCTCAATAAGCATTAATAAAAGAAACAGAAGAATATCTCAGAAAGATGGAGAGATTCACACTGAAGTCCTAACAACGAAGAAATGGGACAGGGCAGCACCACAAATCACACTCAGGATTCAAGAACCTGCAGGAAAACGATGCACCCAGAGCATCTCCTGCCCTAAATACAGTGGGTGTGATAAAAAATTGTCAGAGTGGTGATCAAATATATTTAAAAAGGGGAAAAGGGCAAGTCCCCACCACTGAAATGGGTGCAAATGGGCCCCAAGAGAGGAAGAGCGAACGTGTCTCGTAAAGAGCTGGAGCATCAGCGAACGCCTGGAGGAAAGGGGAAAACCAGGAGGGGGTCAGGGGAGTCCAAGTCCCTCGTGGAGGGAACGTGAGGCTAAACTAATTAAAATGCAGAGCCCTTGGAGAGTTTTGGGAGGAAACTGAAGAAATAAGTCCAAATGGATGCTATTAAATCACAGATATTAATAGCAGGAGAGATCCACAAGTAGCTGGTCTGTTAAAATGGAGGGCAGGAGCTGCTGGAGCTGTTGCATGAAGCTTGCAGAGAAGCAACCACATTAAAACCCTTCATTGATACCGCTCAGTGCTCCTCAAAACTGTTCCTACAACACCAAAATAGGCAAGTGTCTGAGAAAACCCAGCAAAAGGTTTGGGCTGCTCCACATAACGTTCCCCAAAAGTAGGACATCTTTTGAAAGAGGCAGGATCCCACCGAGGTAACAAAGGGCTGTCAGCTATAAGTAACCCAGTGTCACTTGGGTTGAATTCTTCCTCCCCACAAAAAAAATTCTTCAGTGTAAAAAAGCTCCAGAGGAAGAACTTCTTGCTCTGTTTGATGAATCAGGAATCATCGTTCAAGAATTTTCTTCACTCTGAGGGTGGTGAGACCCTGGCATGGGTTGCCCAGAGGAGCTGTGGATGATCCATCTGGACGTGTTCAAGACCAGGCTGGATGGGGCTGTGAGCAACCTGGTCTAGTGGGAGGTGTCCCTGCCACGGCACAGGGGTTGGAAGTAGATGATCTTGAAGGTCCCTTCCAACCCAAACCATTCTATGATTCTATGAATTCAACAGTTCTCCAAAGTGCAAGAAATGCAAGCAGAAGACTCAGCCTTGTAAAGAAAACACCAGCTGGGCAATAAAAGAGGTGGAAACCAACCTGCCTGGCTGTAAATCCCTGGAACTCAAGGGAAGATAAAGTCTCTTCCAGCAAAACCTGGAAAAACTGAAGGACAGTTTTACATAAAACTTGTGCACGCAACAAACATGTCCCGTGGGTGAACGTCAAGTCAAGGTTGCAAGAACATCTTGCCCATTCACCATGATCTGTAGAAGACCAAATTTCAGGAGGGTGATGCAGTCATGGGTGCAACTCCTGCAGCTGCACAAACCATCCAGGTGAAGACAAAGCCTTGGGGCTTTGGTGGGAAGTTCACAAAGGTGCAAGGACATGATTCATTTTATACCTGTGTGGATGAAGAACCTGCTATGATGAAAGTCACCTCTTTGCTTTCCCCTCTGAAATTAAAGCCCATGAAAACAAAGCGATGAAAAGGCTCAGCTGTGGAGCAGGGGAGGATGAGGTGGAGGTGCTGCCTTTAGGAGATGACAGCTCGGTGACACCAGGGCAATCACAGCTGAACACCTTTAATTGTATTAATATTAAAAATGTTTGGCCTTGGGGGATCTCTTCCTAAGAAATAGAGGCAATTCATCCCCTTGCTCTAGAGGAAGGTGCCAGGGAAGGACATGACAAGCTGTCATGATGTCACCCTGAGTGGTGAAGTTGGAAGATGACACCCATCCTCTGATGGGTACCAGAGCCTGTCCTAGGCTGCCCAGAGAGGTTGTGGAGTCTCCTTCTCTGGAGACATTCCAAAGGTGCCCGGACACAACCCTGGGCCCCCTGCTCTGGGTGAGCTGCTGGAGCAGGGGGGTTGGACGAGATGATCTCCAGAGGTCCCTTCCAACCCCCACCATGCTGGGATTCTGTGATTCTGTGACACGTCAGGGATGGACATCTCACCATACTGGAAAAGGATCACTGAATAATGGAATGGTTTGGGTGAGAAGGAATCTTTAAAGGTCATCTAGTCCAAACCCCCCTGCACTAAGCAGGGACATCTGCAACTATCTCAGGTTGCTCAGAGCCCCAAACAACCTCACCTGCAATGGTTCCAGGGATGGGGCAGCCACCACCTCTCTGGGCAACCTGGCACAGGCTCTCACCACCCTCAGCAGCAACAGTTTCTTCCTGCAGAACACTGCAACCACCTGCAACACTCCTGAGCAAGACAAATGGCTTTGACCAGGTCTCCCGTCGAGGAGGACGCCGTTCCTACACAGCAGAGCAGACTCTTAGTGAGCTGTCATGAAATATTTATTAGTCTGATGATGAGTTAATTGAGAATTTTAATAAGATTTCAGCACTTACTGAAATTATTTACCCCGTGTACAGTCCCGCTGCTGACAATAGATGGGTAAGTGGTATATGGAGGGATTTTATTTTTTTAATGACTTATCTATTTGTCTGCAAATGTTCTAATCATTGCTAACAGCTGGAAAATATATCTGTCCTTCATATTTAACATGCAAAACAGTTGCTAGATTGCTTCTACCCTGTCATTCAGCCATTATTACTCCATCATTTCCAAAGACCACTGCAGCATCTCAACCCCAGACCTAATGGACTGATGAAATACTCCACTATCAACGCCCCCATTAATAATGGCAGGGTGGGAAAGGTCTGGAGCTGGACTGCAGACCTTACAGGGAACAACAGGCAAAACTTGTACTGAAGTATTTTCATCTGCTGGATGGGATTGCCATTGCACAGCAAGGACATTCTTCAGCTATATTCATAAATAACAGGCTGAAAGAATCTCAGAATCCCAGCATGGTGGGGGTTGGAAGGGACCTCTGGAGATCATCTTGTCCAACCCCCCTGCTCCAGGAGCTCACCCAGAGCAGGGGGCCCACGATCACATCCAGGCACCTTTGGAATCTCTCCAGAGGAGACTCCACAACCTCTCTGGGCAGCCTGGCACAGGCTCTGACACCAAACAAGTTTCTCCTCCTGTTCAGATGGAACCTCCTGGGTTCCAGTTGGTGACTGTTGCCCCTTGTCCTGTCACTGGGCACCACTGACAAGAGTCTGGCCCCAGCCCTTTACCCCCCTGTCCTGTAGCTCTTGATCAGCATTGATTAGATCCCCTCTGAGTCTTCTCTTCTGCAGCTCAACAGCCCCAGGGCTCTCAGCCTTTCCTGGGCACAGAGATGCTCCAGTCCCCTCAGCATCTCTGCAACCCTCACTGAACTCTCTCCAGTAGCTCCTTGTCTCTCTTGGAGTGGGGAGCCCAGAACTGGACACAATATTCCAGAGGTGGCCTCACCAGGGCAGAATAGAGGGGCAGGAGAACCTCCCTTGACCTGCTGGCCACACTCCACGAGACCACTGGCCTTCTTGGCCATGAAGGTCCATTGCTGGCTCATAGGGAACTGTTGTCCTCCAGCACTCCCAGGTCCTTCTCCACGGAGCTGCTTCCCAGCAGGTCACCCCTCCCCTGTACTGGTGCAGGGGGTTATTCCTCCCCAGGGGCAGGACCCTGCACTTGCCCTGGCTGAACTTCATGAGGTTCCCTCTGCCCAACTCACCAGCCTGTCCAGGTCTCACTGAGTGGCAGCAGCTCTGGTGTCTCAGCCACCCCTCCCAGTTCTGTATCATCAGCAAACTTGCTTGTGTGAAGTGGAAAAGCTTCCTCACCATTTTTCCATCAGTCAGGAGCAGCTGCGTTTTCCATCTAAAGATAGATGGAGTCCAGAGAAATGCAGAGCAAAGGGAGCTCATTTGTGACATTATACCAGTATATTTAAGAAAAAATGGCTGCAGCTGTATCTGTACATCATCCCCCCGGCACGTGCCCGGGTCTCTAATTACTCACTTTCATGAATTAAAGGCAGGGGAGAGAGGGATTAAAGATGAGACTGCAGAAAGGTGAGGAGACAACAAATGGAAGAAATTTGGAGGGGTCTCCCATTCAAGTGTAAGGAGAGGGAGCACAAGGAGAGGTTTTGCTTCCCTCTGCTCTGCAAGGATCAAAGCAGGGAGAAAGAGTCATGCTCTGAAGTACCAAGGGCTTCTGAAAACCCTAATGAGCATTTTGCAGAGCAGATGTGGGAGCAGAGCTTCGTGACACAACCAACTTGAAATCACAGAATCATAGAATTGTCAGGGTTGGAAGGGACCTGAAAGATCATCTAGTTCCAACCCCCCTGCCATGGGCAGGGACACCTCCCACTAATCACGTCGCTCACAGCCCCAGCCAGCCTGGCCTTCAAAATGTCCAGGGATGGGGCTTCCACCATCTCCCTGGGCAACCTGGGCCAGTGTCTCACCACCCTCATGGCCAACAACTTCTTCCCAACGTCTAATCTGAATCTACCACCTCTAGTTTTGACCCATTCCCCCCAGTCCTACCACTACCCAACATCCTAAAAAGTCCCTCCCCAGCTTTCTTGTAGCCCCCTTCAGATACTGAAAGGCCACAATAAGGTCTCCTCAGACCCTTCTCTTCTCCAGAATGAATAACCCCAACTGTCTCAGCCTGTTCTCGTTGTCCTCACATTTCTAAATTGCTTAAAACAGGCTGTCAGGAAGAAAGAACTTTATGTTCAATTACGGTTCAGTAACAAAAGGGATTTCAACCAGGAGTTAATGTCATCAAACTCAACTGTTGACCACTTACATGACCACGAGTAGTATCCTGCCCTGCTCCACAGGGTTTCTCCATACCTTGACAACAGTCATTCAAAGGTCTGGGCTCTATTTCCTATAAATTTGCATAAATTGCTATTTTCCTTGTACATTCACCACATGACTGCTTTACAAACACCATGTGTTTAAACACTAAATATTATGTAGAATCACAGGAAAATGAAGGTTGAGCTGTGGAGTGTGTCTGGTCCAACCTGCTCTGGGGTCTGTTCTTGTGGTGAAGAAGTTTTTCCTTGTGTTCACCTGAATTTCCCTTGTTCCAGCTCCATTGAGCAGAACTCCCTGTTTACTCTCATCTAATAAACTGTCAGTTTATCACAAAACAAAACACCACTGGGTTTTGTTTTAACCTTTGTCAAGGTCTGGGATGACCTTTCCTTGCAGAAGAACATCCCTTTTTCCTTTGCTGTTCTTTCATTTGTGCAATTTTGGGGCTTGACTTGCCCATTTAGATTTTTACTGGATTTCTTTAAGGCCAGGATGAGAGTTGGGGTTGTTCAGCCTGGAGAAGAGAAGGCTCTAGGGAGACCTTCTGGTGGCCTTTCAGGATCTGAAGGGGCCTACAAGAAACCGGGAGAGGGACTTTTTACAAGGGCTTGTAGTGATAGGATGAGGGGTGATGGGATCAAACTGGAAGAGGGGAGATTTACATGAGAAATGAGGGAGAAGTTTGTCACTCTGAGGGGACAGGTTGCCCAGGGAAGTTGTGGATGCTCCATCCCTGGAAGTGTTCAAGACCAGGCTGGATGGGGCTTGGAGCAATCTGGTCTAGTGGGAGGTGTCCCTGCCACGGTGGAGGGTTGGAACTAGATGATCTTTAAGGTCCCTTCCAACCCAAACCATTCTATGATTCTATGAATGTTTGTTAAAATTTTGTTCAGGAGACCTCCCACCTCAAGGATGCACTTTCCCTTATTTTCCATCTCTGGCCTCTTTACTATTATGATTGCCACAAATTTAAGGCCCTTCAAATCTGAATCTTATTCCAATATCATAGAATGTTTTAGGCTGGAAGGGACCTCTAGAGGTCATCTGGTCCAACCTCCCTACACAAGCAGGGACATCTCTACCTAGGGCAGGCTGCTCACAGCCCCATCAAGCCTGACCTTGAAGGACTCCAGGGATGGGGCCTCCAACCACCTCCCTGGGCAGCTCATTCCAGTGATCCATCACCCTCATGTTAAAGAACTTTTTTCTACTATCCAGCCTAAATCTATCCTAAACCTTAATAAAAGATTTTCCCTTCATTTCCCACACGTTCAGAGATGGGTGGAAGCTGCTCAGCTGCACAAACCCAGTGCTGGAAGATGCACCATCCATCTGATACTCCGTTACTTTGTTATTAAAATCTGCTAATTAGTTTGCCTTTTCCTCTTCACACTTGGGTTTAAGACAGTGGAGAATTTCCCCACAGATAAAACTGGTCCCTTCTTAACAAGCCATTCACGCTTCTGAAAGGAACAAGCTCCCTCCCTGGTGACATCTCCATACGAACTCTAACAAGCAACGGGGCAATTTTCCTTTGATTTTGAATTTCATTTTCACTTCACCAAATATATTTTAATATACATTCCACAGCTCATCTGGAGCTGGGATTTGTGACAGCTCCATTAAACAAATGTATGCCTTTCATTGTCTAGAGAAACTGCGGGATAACAAGGTAGAGGAAGCAGGGGTGGGGAGGGAAAGCACATTAAAGCTGAGGCTTTATGAACCTCACGAGACTGCTCAGGAATCGGTGAGGGGAGGCTGAGGGAATGAGAGAAATGATGGAAATGCTGTGAAGGCACGTGGAAAACAAGGAGGTGATTGGATGGCCATCATGGCTTCAAAAAGGGCAAATCGTGCCTGATGGAGCTGGTGGCCTTCTATGGTGGGGTTACAGCACTGGGGGATAAAGGAAAAGCGATTTACATATTCTACCTGGAATTGTAAAAAGCCCTATAAAGAAGAGCCTGCTGCAACAGGACAAGGGGTGATGAGACCCCTCTGCTGGGAGGCCAGGCTGAGAGAGTTGGGCTTGTTCAGCCTGGAGAAGAGAAGGCTCCACGGAGACCTTCTGGTGGCCTTTCAGGACTTCAAGGGGCCTGTCAGAAAGATGGAGATGGACTTTTAAGCAGGACCTGTTGTGACAGGACAAGGGGTGATGGTTTGACATTAAAGAGGGAGATTTAGACTAGAGAGAAGGAAGAAATTGTTGACACTGGGGGTGGTGAGAGCCTGTCCCAGGCTGCCCAGAGAGGTGGTTGATGCCCCATCCGTGGAACCATTGCAGGTGAGGTTGTTTGGGTCTCTGAGCAACCTGCTCTAGTTGCAGATGTCCCTGCTCAGTGCAGGGGCATTGGACTAGATGAGCTTTGAAGATCCTTTCCCACCCAAAACTCTATGATTCTATGAAAAAAGCATCTATGAGGAGTTTGCTATACATTTCTACATATTTTTTGCTGTATATTCCTAACATCTCCTCCTCTTGGCAACAGCAAGTGATCTCCTAATCCCTAACTCACCACTCCAAAAGGTAAGTAAGGTCAAGGAGGAGAGCAAGCATTGTAAATATATGGGGAAAGAAAGATATTTTATGGGAAAATGTCCCTTACCTTTCCCTGTCTATTAGCTACCTTAATACCACAGACCAGGCAGGAGGCTCTGGAGAGAGGCTTCTCCAGCCTCTCCATCCCACTCCAGTGGGACATAGGATGATGCAGAGAATTTCCACCCCAAGTTGATCAACATTCTCTGTAGTTTTAAGCACCATTTGAGGGGCTTTGAGATGCTGAAATGTCTGGGACAGGATGCCACAGAGGAATGCTGATCAAGGATGAGCAAAATTAAGGCTTGCCTTCCAACTCATCAGGATTCAAGGGGCGTTGTGCTCCCGAAACTTGCTTGTAATGAAAATTATTTACCAGTATTTCTGGTTCTTGGAAAGTACCATTATAGATGACGCTGCAAGACTGACTCAACAGTAAATAATAATTTAAACCAGTACTGGGGCAAAACTGCCAGGAAATACTTCACATTTCAGCCCTTTCCTGGGGTGTGCAGGCGTGAGCCCGTGTGTTTTAACGTGTGCACCTTCATCTGCAAACCACAGGAACTGGGTATCGAGAGTTGTCTTTCTGAGAAGCAAACAGAGCCACCTACTTGGGAAAACCTCCGTGGTGAAAGGTATTGGCCGACAGCTCAGCTCAGAAGTGAAAGAAACACCAGAAAAACTCTTCTCACTTGTTGTCAGCCAAGCGGTTTTGTCTTTATCTCTGGAAGGGTTACCAGGAACAGATCTTCCTGCTCTCCTGAGTTATTGACAAGCGGTTACACAACTCCCACCAGCTCCAAAAAATGCTCTCAGTGAGAACTGGCAGATAAAAATTGTAAGACTTCTCTAAGGAAAAGCACAAAGAGTCCTTCCTGAGGGTCTAACCCGCCTGAAATGTTTCTCTTTCAAAGACAAGAAACAACTAAAGAGGCAGTTCTAAGGCAGTTGGTTTGTTATTTTGAGAAGATAAAAGGACCTCCCTTTGCAGATATCCCACTGTGCCACATGAAGAGCAGCTCTGCCCAAGGTGACAATGGGCAACAAGTGTGAGTATCCAGCAGCAGAACCTGCCTCTTGCAGGGTTGAACTCACTCACTGGCCCCACCTCTACCCCACCATTGAAGAGGCTTCAGAGAGAAGAAAAAAGCTTGTGGGAGGAGGAAGAAACCCCTTCAGAATGGAGAGCTGTCAACCCATGAACACAGTCAGTGTGGTGATGCCCATGAAGATGTGTCACCACCCCCCAAGATGAATCCTCACCCTGTTTTTATTACTTCATAGTGTTTGCTTCCTTAAATACTTCTCCACTGAGTAAACAGAACCATGCTTCATCCAAAGGACTCAACGTTCAGGCAGAGATCACTCACAAGTGCTGTCCCTCAGCGGTCCATATGTAGATTGGTATTGTACAATATCTTCATCAATGACCTAGATGGTGGGATTGAGTGCACCCTCAGCAAGGCTGCAGATGACACCAAGCTGAGTGGTGCAGCTGACTTGCTAGAAGGAAGAGATGTCACCCAGAGGGACCTTAATGAGGTCAAGAAGTAGCCTCATGTGAACCCCAAGAAGATCAACAAGGCCAAGTGCAAGGTCTTACACCTGGGTTGGGGCAACCCAAGGTTGCCCCAATAGGGCAGGCTGGGCGTGNAGGAATCGGTGAGGGGAGGCTGAGGGAATGAGAGAAATGATGGAAATGCTGTGAAGGCACGTGGAAAATAAGGAGGTGATTGGATGGCCATCATGGCTTCAAAAAGGGCAAATCGTGCCTGATGGAGCTGGTGGCCTTCTATGGTGGGGTTACAGCACTGGGGGATAAAGGAAAAGGGATTGACATCTTCTACCTGGACTTGTAAAAAGCCCTATAAAGAAGAGCCTGCTGCAACAGGACAAGGGGTGATGAGACCCCTCTGCTGGGAGGCCAGGCTGAGAGAGTTGGGCTTGTTCAGCCTGGAGAAGAGAAGGCTCCACGGAGANCAGAGCCACCTACTTGGGAAAACCTCCGTGGTGAAAGGTATTGGCCGACAGCTCAGCTCAGAAGTGAAAGAAACACCAGAAAAACTCTTCTCACTTGTTGTCAGCCAAGCGGTTTTGTCTTTATCTCTGGAAGGGTTACCAGGAACAGATCTTCCTGCTCTCCTGAGTTATTGACAAGCGGTTACACAACTCCCACCAGCTCCAAAAAATGCTCTCAGTGAGAACTGGCAGATAAAAATTGTAAGACTTCTCTAAGGAAAAGCACAAAGAGTCCTTCCTGAGGGTCTAACCCGCCTGAAATGTTTCTCTTTCAAAGACAAGAAACAACTAAAGAGGCAGTTCTAAGGCAGTTGGTTTGTTATTTTGAGAAGATAAAAGGACCTCCCTTTGCAGATATCCCACTGTGCCACATGAAGAGCAGCTCTGCCCAAGGTGACAATGGGCAACAAGTGTGAGTATCCAGCAGCAGAACCTGCCTCTTGCAGGGTTGAACTCACTCACTGGCCCCACCTCTACCCCACCATTGAAGAGGCTTCAGAGAGAAGAAAAAAGCTTGTGGGAGGAGGAAGAAACCCCTTCAGAATGGAGAGCTGTCAACCCATGAACACAGTCAGTGTGGTGATGCCCATGAAGATGTGTCACCACCCCCCAAGATGAATCCTCACCCTGTTTTTATTACTTCATAGTGTTTGCTTCCTTAAATACTTCTCCACTGAGTAAACAGAACCATGCTTCATCCAAAGGACTCAACGTTCAGGCAGAGATCACTCACAAGTGCTGTCCCTCAGCGGTCCATATGTAGATTGGTATTGTACAATATCTTCATCAATGACCTAGATGGTGGGATTGAGTGCACCCTCAGCAAGGCTGCAGATGACACCAAGCTGAGTGGTGCAGCTGACTTGCTAGAAGGAAGAGATGTCACCCAGAGGGACCTTAATGAGGTCAAGAAGTAGCCTCATGTGAACCCCAAGAAGATCAACAAGGCCAAGTGCAAGGTCTTACACCTGGGTTGGGGCAACCCAAGGTTGCCCCAATAGGGCAGGCTGGGCGTGAGGGCTGGAGAGCAACCCTGGGGAGAAGGACTTGGGGGTGCTGGGGGTGAGGAGCTGGAGCTGAGCCGGCCCCGTGCGCTCCCAGCCCAGCAGCCAATGTCCTCCTGGGCTGCTCCCCAGCAGCGTGGGCAGCAGGGCAGGGAGGGGATCCTGCCCCTCTGCTGCGCTCTGGGGACACCCCCCTGCAGTGCTGGGGCAGCTCTGGAGTCCTCAGCACAGCAGAGCCATGGAGCTGGTGGAGCGGGGCCAGAGGAGGCCCCAGCAATGCTGGGAGGGCTGGAAGCCTCTGCTGGGAGGCCAGGCTGAGAGAGTTGGGCTTGTTCAGCCTGCAGAAGAGAAGGCTCCGGGGAGACCTTCTGGTGGCCTTCCAAAATCTGAAGGAGACCCACAAGAAAGATGGGGACAGACTTTTTAGCAAGGCCTGTAAGGACAGGACAAGGACAACGGTTTTAAACAGACAGAGTTTAGGTTTAGACTGAACATAATGAAGACATTTTTTCTGCTGAGGGTGGTGAGAGTCTGTCCCAGGTAGTTGATGCCCCACACATCACTGGAAGTGTTCAAGGCAAGGTTGGACAGGGCTCTGAGCAATCTGATCTACTGAAAGATGTCCTTGACCATAGCAGGGGAGTTGGACTAGACGAGCTTTAAAAGTCCCTTCCCACCCAAACCATTCTATGATTCTATGACTCTAATCCTGCCAACCTCTGGATCATCTTCTACGAAGAAAAAAGAGGCAGAATTTCTCATACTTCCCTGGCTTACTGAGGCAGCGACCACAGTCGTGTCTTGCAGGGAGAATCAGCAATCCCTGGTGTCTCACCTCCAGAGAGCTGACAGCCAACGGGAAGCCTGACACCAAAGAGGTGTCCTTGAGAAGGTCGGAGCAGCAGCTAACACAACCTGACAAAGAGGTCCCAAAATAGCTAAAACAATGGAAGAGAGTAAATAGGCACCGATTTATAACCTTCCATCCCCAGGAAGGGCTTGTACAGCAAAGAGTACGTGAGGCAAAAAATCCCTCATCGTTAAGTCCCCAAAGCTGCCGGGCTCACTTGAGTGTGGTTTTCAATTAAATGATACATCATCTTTGTGGCCCAGGAAGGAGAGATTCCTCGAGGGCAGCAGAGAACCCAGCAGACTAGGAAGCCATTAACACACCCAGTATCATTCACTGGCCTGTTGGATGTCGATTACAATTAGCTCAGCCAAGACACAAAGGTTTCCACCTCATCTCCTCATCTACGTACATGGTGGGGGTGGAGGCAATGATGAATTAAGCTTCCGTTGTCCAATGAACCACCAAAGATGTGGAGAAAGGGCTTCCAACCTGCATTCATGCTGTACACTAAAGGTGAGGATAAATTATCATCGAATCATAGAATGGTTTGGGTTGGAAGGGACCACAAAGATCATGTAGTTCAAACCCCCCTGCCATGGGCAATGACACCTCCCACTAAACCAGGTTGCTCGAAGCCCCATCCAGCCTGGTCTTGAACATATCCAGTGTTGGGGCATCTACAACCTCCCTGAGCAACCTGTGCCAGGGTCTCACCACCCTCAGATTGAGAACTTCTTCCTAAATTCTAATCTAAATCTCCCCTCTTCCAGTAGAGGTGGCTGTGACAGATTATGTTCCCATTGCCAGGCTGTCTGTGAAGAGGGTCCCATACTCACAGCCAAAGAGGTCACATGAGCATTTCTCACTAGCTTCACCAAAAGAAGCTTGAAGAGCCACTGGAGAGGGCTCAGCCCAGCCTGAAGGGCTCAGCAGCACTTCAGACCATAGAATGGCTTAGGTTGGAAGAGACCTTTAAGATCACTGAATCCAACCATTAACCCAGCACTGCCAGGGCACCACTAACCCATGGCCCTCAGCACCACGTCTCCATGGCTTTGAAACCCCTCCAGGGATGGGGACTCCACCACTGCCCTGGGCAGCCTGGCACAGCCCTTCACAGCCCTTGCCACAAAGAAATTGTTCCTCATCTCCATCCTAAATCTCCCCTGGCACAACTTGAGGCCATTTCCTCTTATGCTATCACTTGTTCTGTAGGAGAACAGACCAGCACCCACCTCTCTACCACCTTCTTTCAGGTAGTTGTAGAGAGCAATGATGAGGAGCGCTCTCAAGAACTGTGCTGTTGGATGAACTCATGGAAGCCACCAGCTTTGCCACACAGGTAGTCACTGACAGTGAAGCAACAATGACATTTCAGATCTTGGCAGGGTTTCTGCAACTGGTCACGGTCAAAGAATTAGGCTGGGTTTACACAGAAATGTGAAACCCTAAGAAAAAGGTGTATTTGCTTAAAATCTCAAGGAGTGAAGCAGATGGATGAAGTGGTTTGTTCCAGAAGATAAGCAAAACCTGGCTCTTAAAACAGAGTAGTCAAAATAGATCTAACCAAAGCTCCTGGGCAAGGAAAGTTTAATGGAAGATGGCCAAGTGCTCACTTCAGTATTTGAATTTTTAGAAGGAACTAAGAGTTCTACTTCCCTGGAGGTGTTCAAAAAACAGGTAGATGTGGTGCTTCAAGACATGGTCTAGGGGTCAGGGAGATGTTGGACAAAGGTTGGACTTGATGATCCTGGAGGTCTTTTCCAGCCTGACTGATTCTATGATTCTATGGTTCTTTGATTCCATGATTCTATGATTCTGGAAGAGGTGTGTGTCTCATGTACTTTCTGTATAAACAAAGCACCCAATCTGACCCCCCAACTATAGGATCTACATGTGAAAACAAGAGCATCTAACGGTATTTTTAGAAAAAGAGGAACAGAAAGAGTTCTCAGATGTGAAACCACCACCAGTTCCCACACCACAACAGCTCTTCCTCAGTGTCACATGGAAGAGCCCAAGTCACCAGCAAACAGCTGAAGTTCCATCAACTGTTTTCTTCTCAACATATGGCTGAAAATTCTGTCTTTAGCATCGTGCAGGTGCCTCCAACCTGTAAACATCTAACAAAAGAGGCATTTTGACATTACTCAAACGACTGCAGCAGAACCAAGCCACCACCAAGACAAACTAAAGGGAGACTCAGTTAAGTCTCAAACACCTTCTACAGGGTGAATGCTTCTAATATTAACTTTTTGCTACTGACACCTGTCAGTGGCACAACAAATAGGAAAAGAAATGTGTTGGGGGACTCCACATGCTCATTCTTACTTTTCTTCTGGGACTGGAGCATCTCTGTGCCCAGGAAAGGCTGAGAGCCCTAGGGCTGTTGAGCTGGAGAAGAGAAGACTCAGAGGGCATCTGATCAACGCTGATCAAGAGCTAAAGGTCAGGGGAAGAAGAGGCTGGGGCCAGACTCTTGTCAGTGGTGCCCAGTGACAAGACAAGGGGCAATGGGCACCAACTGGAACCCAGGAGGTTCCATCTGAAGAGGAGAAAAAACTTCTTTGCAGAAGCTTGTCCCAGGCTGCCCAGAGAGGTTGTGGAGTCTCCTTCTCTGGAGACATTCCAAAGCCACATGGATGAGATCCTGGGCTCCCTGCTCTGGGTGAGCTGCTGGAGCAGGGGGGTTGGACAAGATGATCTCCAGAGGTCCCTTCCAACCCCCACCCTGCTGGGATCCTGTGATTCAGCATTTGTATTTGGTAGACTCAAGAGAGAAACCCATCTCCTCTTGCTGTGGCCACGGGATGGCTCACAGAAGCACAAGAAGCCTAAGGTGAAGATGCAGTATTGCGGGCAAGTGTCCTCTGCAAAGCAGCAGAAGCTTCAGAGCCCTCCCTACACGTGGTCCACCAGATTCGTTCTTCACCAGGCAACCTAAAGAGCCATTTCCAGCAGGCAGGGAGGGGGTCTCTGGTTTGTTTGTTTTCTAAAACCAAGGTTTCAGGAGCACCCCAATGGCTTTAATTCACACGTGGTGAGACAAGAGTGGGATTTCTTCTTCCCAAGTCCCCAGAAGTGCTGTGTGCATCTTTGGGTCAGCAGGACTCCACTTCAAAAGCATGGCTGAAACAACATCCCTCTCCAAAAGTAACAAAAGAGGTAGAGGAGCAGCTGATCCAGAAGCACGGTGACTGCCAAGCCCAGCATCTGTGTCCTTCCAGCCCCACCAGCAGCCCCCATGGCAAGGCAGAGGTTAAGACTTCAAGGAAACTCACCTACAGTAAATACCTCTCACGAGATAGCGTTTATGAAGTGTTGCGACACTTGAAAACGCTGCTAACAGCAGGAAATCTATTTAAAGTGGAAGGAATATGATCATTAAGGAATAAAGAGGGAGCTTCAGCTCCACAAAGACCCCGGGGTAGGGTGGGGGAGGGAGCGTCGCGGCATTTACGCTTTTTCATCTCCGAAACAAGGGGATGGGAATTCAAGTCACAGCAACCTGGTTTCATGCCAAGCCAAAAAGTCCATTTGCTAGGGGAAAGAAGGAAATTTAATAAGATGGGTTCGGGGGGGGAAGGGGGGAAGGAAAAGTAAGGAAAGGTTGGAAGGTGGTGGGTGAGACGAAGGCAGCACTTCCCCCACCCAACCGCAGGGGCTCGTCCGCCAGTCCCTTAAATTCGGGGAAATCCAGAGCAGCCCAGGAGGAACCTCACCCTTCAAACTCATCTCGATCTCCCTCGCCCTCCCTGCCACAATATCCAATTTCATTGTGAAGAATTTAACCCCATAACTTGCCTGGGCTGCACCCACCAAGCTGCCTGACCTTAAGAGATGTCTCAGGTGAAGCCCGGCCACGAGATTTGTACCGATTGCTCTGGAGAAGGGTGAGGAAGAAGAACTAATTAAAGAAGAAAAGCTGAGTAGAGCCCAGCCTGGGGCACACTCCAGCCCAAGACCCTCAGTCTGCAGGATCCCAGCTTGGGAAGGTATGAATGGGAGCCTGGAAAGTAGGAGATCAGCAATGGGAGGACCCACCACCATCCTGCAAGGTCACCTCTGCAAAAGCTGAACCTCCTCAGATATCAGAGAGAAAAATAAAGATATGGAAAGAGCTGCAGGAGCAACGATTTTTTTTTTTGTGTGTGTGTGATCTGGCTCAACCAATTCCAACCAAAAGTGGCTCTTTTGTCCAGAGGGAAAAGGGACCTTCTTGCAGTGGGAAATCCTGAACCCAACTCTGCATTTCTTGGGTTAATAATTAACTCAGAGCAGCACTTCCAGCACTGCTCTGGGGCTCTGCTGGTTTCTTACCACTCACAGGCAGCCCCCAGCTCCTCTCCACCGGAGCCAGCAGTGGGACAACACGCAGCAAACCAGAAGGGATTTTATCTCCAAATTTTATAACCATGCCTAATTACCACCCTCATTTGTTCTCCAAATGGAATACATCAAAGCAGAGAGCAAAGAGCCTTGCCCAAAAACACAGGGCAAAAACTAGACAACCAAAGGATCAGGGCAAGAGGAGGTGGCTTCCCAGCTGCCACCAGCCTTGTGACCCATCTTAGCCACCCTCCGACCACCAAAATGATCAGGGGAGGACATCTAGAACAGGGGAATTGACATCTCTAAGCCACTGCAGTCCCTGCTACATTGATCATTCCACCACAGTCTGGGGAAGCAGCCAACTCAAGGACAGAAACCATTGAGTCCAACCATGAGCCCAGCACTGCCAGGGTACCACTAAACCATGGCCCTCAGCACCACATCTCCATGGCTTTGAAACCCTCTAGGGATGGGGACTCCACCACTGCCCTGGGCAGCTTGGCACAGCCCTTCACAAGCCTTTTGGGGTAGAAATTGTTCCCCATGTCCAACCTAAACCTCCTCTGGTGCACCAGAGGCTGTTTCCTCTTGTTCTGTTGCTTGTTCCTTGGGAGAAGAGGCCAACCCCCAGCTGGCTCCAACCTCCTTGCAGGGAGTTGTGGAGAGCCAGAAGGTCTCCCCTGAGCCTCCTTTTCTCCAGGCTCAACACCCCCAGATCCCTCAGCTGCTCCACATCACACTTGTGCTCTAGACCCTTCCCCAGCTTTGTTGCCCTTTTATGGACACACTCCAGCCCCTCAAGGTCCTTCTTGGAGAGAGGGGCCCAAAACTGATCCCAGGATTCAAGGTGTGACCTCACCAGTGCCTGGTAAAGAGGTACCATCATTTCCTTATGTAATTTACAGTATTTACAGCATTTAACACCACACTGAAGAGGAGCACAGGAACAAGCCACGCTCAGTCCAGAAGGAAATCTCCCATTTTCCATTTCACTCCAGCCAAAACCAGCTCTGATGCAGAAGTCTCTTGCAACACCAGCTGTCTCAGACAGGGAACTGTGATAGAAGCAATCTAAAATTTCATCAGACCAACACAGCTGCAGTGAGAGATGTCATTTCTGCCTCAGCTAGAAGCTGTTTTTCCAGGGAATTAGCAGGGGTACGGGTCCTGCCCTCTCCTGCACACTCATGGTCCACAGCAGCAAGCTCTGGGAGTCTTGATGGAAAGAGGCTGCAAACAGTAGCTGCAGCCAACCCATCATCCAACTGCTGCTTGTTTGACCATTCTGCTCAGTTCTAACCCCATTCTGCTGTCTCTCTGAGTTCCCACTCCATTACAACAGCTTTCCTTGAAGATATTACTGGCTGGGGGCAAACCACAGAAGTGTCCCTGTTGTTACACACATCAGCTTGTAAGGATGCTGAGCCCAAACTTCTTCTCACCCTGGCAGCTGCAGTAGCCCTTGCCATGAACCATGTTGATTTCTCAAGTTGGTAGCTGAAAATCCTCTATGTATGGACTGGATTCACCTGATGAACACTGAGCCAGCCTGCAGTGTAACCCTGACCTGCCACACTTGTCATTCTTTGGCACAGACCCTTCCCAGGCCATTCTGTCAGCACAGCAATTAGCTCCTTGATTTTGCAAACCATCTTGAGAAAGCACAGTTGGTCCAGCCAAGAATTTCATCTTTATGAGCTTTTCATAGAATCATTAAGGTTGGAAAAGACCTCTAAGATCATCAAGTCCAACCATCAACCCAACACTACTACAACCACTAAACCATGTCTTGAAGTGTCATGTCTACACATTTTTTGAACACCTCCAGGGATGGTGACTCCACCACTGCCTTGGGCAGCCTGGTCCAGGGCTTGACAACTCGTGTAGAAAAGATGTTTTTCCTAATATCCAATCTAAACCTCCCCTGGCACAACCTGAGCCCATCTCCTCTCATCCTATTGCTAGTTACTTGGGAGAAGAGACCAACACCCACCCAACCTCCTTTAAGGGAGTTGTAGAGAGCAATAAGGTCTCCCCTCAGCCTTCTCTTCTCCAGACTAAATGATCCCAGTTCCCTCAGCTGCTCCTCATAAGACATGTTCTCCAGACCCCTCACCAGCTTGGTTGCCCTTCTCTGGACCCACTCCAGCACCTCAATGTCTCTCTTCTGCTGTAGCACCCAAAACTGAACACAATACTCAAGCTGTGGCTGTAGCACCCAAAACTGAACACAATACTCAAGCTGTGGCCTCACCAGCACCAAGTAACACAACCCACGTAGCTACCAAGGCCCTACAGCCAGACTGAGCATCTCGTGTATGGAAAACAACCCAAAGGATGCCAAGGACAAAGGAACAGAGTGACTTCTGCTTTCAGCAGCTTCAGTAATTAATTCCACGTGAAGAAGTGCTCCAGCAAAACCCACCTCCATGACAGGTTTCAACATTTGTCACCAGAGGAAAGAAGAAACAGAGACCTGTGTCCTTACCTCTATCTTCTCGAGGTGAAAGATGGTTCATGGGAAAAACTGGACTCTTCAGTTAATTAACCACCAGAATCCTAAAGCCTCAGCAAATGCTGGCATCGACCGTCCATGGGCAGCCTTCACATGAACTCTTCTGGTAGGAGCCCAGCCTCAGCTACTGAGTCCTGCGGAGAGAAGGACAGTTTGTTTGCATCAACTTCCATTTATCTGTCTGAATTATTCTTCACAAGATGCAATTTTAAAGTGTTTTGAGTAGAAAAGTCGTGAAGTTGTCAACTATTAAGTCACGGCAGCATCATGAAGAGCTCACTGACCTTCTCAAGACTATCAACTGCGAGGCATCTTTTCATTTCATTGGAAGAGAATTCATTGAGGTTCCTCAAGCTTTATGGTACTTGGGGAAATAAAGTAAATGAATGTTTAATGCTCCAACCAGTATTTTTTCACAAATTCTCCTCTCTGTCTTTGCCAACATCACTCCTAAGAATCACAGAATCGTTTTGGTTGGAAGAGACCTTTAAGATCATTGAGTCCAACCATTAACCCAGCACTGCCAGGGCACCACTAACCCATGGCCCTCAGCACCACATCTCCTCAGCTTTGAAACCCCTCCAGGGATGGGGACTCCACCACTGCCCTGCCCAGCCTGGGACAGCCCTTCACAGCTCTTCCCAGGAAGAAATTGTTCCAACATTGCTTTTGAACTTTTATTTGTAGTAGCCACAGAATGCAACTCATCAGAATCAACCTTAGACACTGGTTTGACACTGGAGGGGTAATTCTGGGATCCCTCTTCAGTAATAGAATTATAGAATGCCTTGGATGGGAAGGGACCCTCAAAGCTCATCTGGTCCAACCCCCCTGCACTGAGCAGGGACATCTGCAACTAGAGCAGGTTGCTCAGAGCTCCAAACAACCTCACCTGCAATGGTTCCAGGGATGGGGCAGCCACCACCTCTCTGGGCAACCTGGGACAGGCTCTCACCACCCTCACAGTAAAGAATTCAAGAACCAGGTCCATGGATCTCCCCTTGGAGATACTGGATGGAGATGTTCACAGGTCCCTGGCTGCCCAACCAGCCCCAAAGTCTCCTGATGCTTCAGCAGATCAGGTTTGGCCTCCAAGGAACCACCAGGTTAGAAGTCCATATCAAATTACTTTCAGGATGTGTCTATTTTCTTTCTTTGGAATCACAGAATGGTTTGGATTGGAAGGAGCCACAAAGATCATCTACTTCCAACTGCCCTGCCATGGGCAGGGACACCTCCCACTACACCAGGTTGCTCAAAGCCCCATCCAACCTGGTTTTGAACACATCCAGTGGTGGGGCAACCACAACCTTCATGGGCAACCTGTGCCTCCACGGGCAACCACCACCCTCCGAGTGAAGAACTTCTTCCTAAACTTCTAATCTAAATCTCCCCTCTTCCAGTTTGAACCCATTACACCTCATCCTATCATTACAAGCCCTTGTAAAAGCTCCTCCTCAGCTTTCTTGTTGGCTCCTTTCAGACACTGGATGGCTGCAGTGAGGTGTTCCTGGAGCCTTCTCTTCTCCAGGCTGAACAAGCCCAACTCTCTCTGCCTGGCCTTATAGGAGAGGGGTTCTATCCCACTTTCATAGGGTTACAGGATTTGGGGGTTAAATTTATACCTCTAAACCCAAGCACCTGAAGGTAGATGGGGGCAGTACCAGCATTAGCTCAAAACCTGCCTGTCCCCATCGCCGCTCCTGCTATTACAAAACAAATTCCTCACTCAGACACAGTCATTAGAACATCATCTTAATAATGCACCTGTCATTAGCAACACCAGACTCTTACAAGTCCCTCGGTGCAAATTATTCATGAAAAATCAAGTAGGAAAAAAGGAGGGAGGAAAATTCAGATGGTTGCATCATCTCCAAGGCTCTGGTGAACAACTCCAGGAGCTTATGGGTCCCGCATCCAAATGGAGAGGAGAGACTTGAGTCCATCCCTCTGGGAGAGAGATGGGATATCTGCCTTGTTAAACATCCATTTTTATCCACAAGTGCATGTAAATGAACCCAAAATATGCAAAATCTGCTCTATCACTCAGGCTTCCAGCCTGAAAGCTGCATTTTAACAGCAGGAGGTAGTCTAAATAATTTCTAAATAATATATATACAAACATCCCAGCTGCTTTTATATTCTAAATAACATATATACAAATGGCCCTACAATAAATAGACCAAATGATGCTAAGGAAGGAACATTAAGAACAAAAATACCACATAAATATTAATGGAAACTTTAAGAATATGTTTCCGGGTTGGAACTAGATGACCTTGAAGGTCCCTTCCAAGCCAAACCATTCTGTGATTCTATGATTCCCAGGGTGAGGTGTGTGTCTGGGAAGGGAATAAGATCCCAAGGAAGTTGATCCTTCCTTCCAAGAAGGAAGATGATCCTGTTTTAAAAACGTATATGTAAATATATATATTTTTTTAAATATATAAAATAACCCTTCTCAACCTGACTCTCATGAAAAGGAAAGCAAGAATTAGAATTTAAAAAATATATAACAAAGAGAAGAAAAAATGAACTGCTGACATCTTAAAATATATCAAAGGGCTACATTTACAAAATACATTTAGGGCTACAAAGATGATTAAGGGAGTGGAGCATCTCCCTTATGAGGAAAGGCTGAGGGAGCTGGGGCTCTTTAGCTTGCAGAAGAGGAGACTAAGGGGAGACCTCATTAATGTTTATAAATATATAAAGGGGGAGTGTCATGAAGATGGAGCCAGGCTCTTCTCAGTGACAAACAATGATAAGACAAGGGGTAACGGGTACAAACTGGAACACAGGAGGTTCCACTTAAATATGAGAAGAAACTTCTTCTCAGTGAGGGTAACAGGACACTGGAACGGGCTGCCCAGGGAGGTTGTGGAGTCTCCTTCTCTGGAGATATTCAAAACCCACCTGGACGCCTTCCTGTGTAACCTCATCTAGGTGTTCCTGCTCCGGCAGGGGGTTGGACTAGATGATCTTTTGAGGTCCCTTCCAATCCCTGACGTTCTGTGATTCTGTGATTCTGTGATCAAATCATGGCTTGAGTTG
>VYZX01021014.1:0-46273 GCA_013401335.1 Brachypteracias leptosomus | reverse complement strand
GGACACCTCCCACTACACCAGGTTGCTCAAAGCCCCATCCAACCTGGTTTTGAACACATCCAGTGGTGGGGCAACCACAACCTTCATGGGCAACCTGTGCCTCCACGGGCAACCACCACCCTCCGAGTGAAGAACTTCTTCCTAAACTTCTAATCTAAATCTCCCCTCTTCCAGTTTGAACCCATTACACCTCATCCTATCATTACAAGCCCTTGTAAAAGCTCCTCCTCAGCTTTCTTGTTGGCTCCTTTCAGACACTGGATGGCTGCAGTGAGGTGTTCCTGGAGCCTTCTCTTCTCCAGGCTGAACAAGCCCAACTCTCTCAGCCTGGCCTTATAGGAGAGGGGTTCTATCCCACTTTCATAGGGTTACAGGATTTGGGGGTTAAATTTATACCTCTAAACCCAAGCACCTGAAGGTAGATGGGGGCAGTACCAGCATTAGCTCAAAACCTGCCTGTCCCCATCGCCGCTCCTGCTATTACAAAACAAATTCCTCACTCAGACACAGTCATTAGAACATCATCTTAATAATGCACCTGTCATTAGCAACACCAGACTCTTACAAGTCCCTCGGTGCAAATTATTCATGAAAAATCAAGTAGGAAAAAAGGAGGGAGGAAAACTCAGATGGTTGCATCATCTCCAAGGCTCTGGTGAACAACTCCAGGAGCTTATGGGTCCCGCATCCAAATGGAGAGGAGAGACTTGAGTCCATCCCTCTGGGAGAGAGATGGGATATCTGCCTTGTTAAACATCCATTTTTATCCACAAGTGCATGTAAATGAACCCAAAATATGCAAAATCTGCTCTATCACTCAGGCTTCCAGCCTGAAAGCTGCATTTTAACAGCAGGAGGTAGTCTAAATAATTTCTAAATAATATATATACAAACATCCCAGCTGCTTTTATATTCTAAATAACATATATACAAATGGCCCTACAATAAATAGACCAAATGATGCTAAGGAAGGAACATTAAGAACAAAAATACCACATAAATATTAATGGAAACTTTAAGAATATGTTTCCGGGTTGGAACTAGATGACCTTGAAGGTCCCTTCCAAGCCAAACCATTCTGTGATTCTATGATTCCCAGGGTGAGGTGTGTGTCTGGGAAGGGAATAAGATCCCAAGGAAGTTGATCCTTCCTTCCAAGAAGGAAGATGATCCTGTTTTAAAAACGTATATGTAAATATATATATTTTTTTAAATATATAAAATAACCCTTCTCAACCTGACTCTCATGAAAAGGAAAGCAAGAATTAGAATTTAAAAAATATATAACAAAGAGAAGAAAAAATGAACTGCTGACATCTTAAAATATATCAAAGGGCTACATTTACAAAATACNGTTGGAAGGGATCTCAAAGATCAGACACGTGGTGATAGGAAAACCTGAGAAATGCAGTGATAGGAAGCAGCGAGATGCAAGATGCAGCAAGAGGAACCACAACCCTCATGGGCTTGAGCACACCAGGTTACAAGCATGACCTTGGAGCAGCAAATTCCAGGCACGGCCGAGGAGCTCCTCGGCACAAAAGCAGAGCAGCCACCAGCACGTTACAGGAACGGCAGAAGAACGCAGCGAATATTTCTGCTCATTAATTAAGAAAGAAACCAGATGGTCCAGTCATGCCACAGGAAACGTTTTCTATCCCAGACAGCAACGCAAGCAGATGTGGAACAAGAGCTGGTCGGATCTAAGCCAGGAGCTCTCCAGCTGCATCCCCAGGGCTCTGACAAAGCTGGACGAGAAAAGCTCTGGAGTGTTTCTCGTGGTGTTAGCTCGGGAGGTTTGAGAGGGTTGGAGGACACGTGGTTGTGACAATATTGTAGAGGTGTGAGAAGGATGATGGAGCTAATGAAAAGCCATCGGTCCAGTTTACAGCTCAAGAAGACAGGGATAATGCTGGTATAAAACCTAATTAGGAGTTGTAGGAAGTAAATAACTGATGGATCTGAAGGGGGCTACAAGAAAGCTGGGGAGGGACGTTTTACAAAGACTTGTAGTGACAGGATGAAGGGTAATGAGTTCAACCTGGAAGAGGGGAGATTTAAATTGCAAATTAGGAGGAAATTCTTCACTCTGAGGGTGATGAGACACTGGCCCAGGTTGCCCAGGGAAGTTGTGGAGGCTCCATCACTGGAGGTGTTCAAGACCAGGTTGGACAGGGCTTTGAGCAACCTGGTCTAGTGGGAGGTGTCCCTGCCCATGGCAGGGGGGTTGGAACTAGATGATCTTTGTGGTCCCTCCCAACCCAACCCATTCTATGATTCTATGTCCATCAAAACTTGGGTCTTAAATCAATTGTATGTGGCTTTATTAAGATGACGAGATTGGCTGCAAACTGCAACAGCTCTGAGGCAACATACGTGGAGTTCAGTAAATCATTTAACTCAGTAAAGTCTGATTTCTCAAGGAATCACGTTACATAATGAGGAATATATGGAACAGATTAATAATTAGCCAAGTGACGAGTCATAAAGTATAACTAGATCATCATTAATCATGTGCCCACGCTGCAGTCCCAGAAGGAGCAGCTCTTGTGCCCTACATTACTCATCCTCCTGCATGAGCAAGAGCCACTGCAACTCCGACTCACACCAGCTCCAAAAGCTGCAGATAACAAAGGACATGAGATCTGGAGCTTCTACCAACGTGACCACAAGTAAAGACCTTGCACATCTTCATCAGCAACCATAAACTTGGAGCAGAGACTCTTCCTGATCAAGATGGGATGTAACAGGGGAGGGACACACCAGCAGCCTCTGAAGGCAGCAGCAGTTTGCTCAGTGTAAGAACAAGGAGGTAAGAAATGAAAGTAGCGGGTGGCAGGTCCAAAACCAACCAAGAGGCAGTGGTTTCTTCACACACAACCCAGCCAAGTGGTTTAGCTCCTTGTGCATGCTCAACATCTGGGCAAGCTCAAGGAAAGACTGTTGGTGTCACAGAGCAGGCACCCATGATGGTTACTCATAAGATGGATGGACGGAGGGTTCCCTGCCATGGCAGGGGGACTGGAACTAGATGATCTTGAAGGTCCCTTCCAACCCAAACCATTCTATGATGCTATCTGTGGCTGCAAAAGTCCTGGAGATGTTGACTGATCAGAGGGAGGAGAGCTGGGAAAGAGTCATACAGGGTCTGCCCAGTTCTCACATCCTTCTGGAGGCTCCACTTTTAGGAACAGGGCCCAGATCCATCAGTGCTATTCTTATATTTCTACCTAAGAGTAGAGGACAAAGTGCTTCAGAAAAGATCTCAGTGATGGTGGACCACCAATCACCAATGGCTCCCCAGTGCAGCTCCCTTTGGCAACAGTGCTGCATTGTCCATGTGCCTAGACATGGGAGCTCAACCCACAACTGAACTTGAGGAGGTCCTACTGCCTCTCATGCAGGTGACTACATCAGGTACTATGAACAACCTCTCCTTCTCCAGCGATGCTGAAACCATGGCTTTTGAACCACAAGTAGCTTACAGGCAGCCCCAGAATCACTGCTGGACTGCAGCAGAGTTGCACAAGAAGTGGTGGGGTGGTGCCATCTCAGGGTCATCAGATGATCTGAGCCCACATCAGCAGAAGAAAGCAGGTTTGAGAAGCAGACAGAAGCACATGTCTCATTTAGAGAGCACCAAAGATCTTCCAGACAAAATTCCCTGGCAGAACTGCTCCATCTCCTCAAGCTCTCCCATGTCCCACACTCTTTTTTCTTCTCAATCATGCAAAGATTTCACTAAGCTTTCCCAGGTCATGGCTACACGACCTCTCTGCAGACCACCATAAATCCCAGTAGGAAGCCAAAGGAGCTGGATCTTGGCTTTTCTTTCCAAAACATAACTCCTTGAGGCCATAATAAGAGTTGTTTTACAAGTGCTATTATGCACAAGCTTTCAGTTTAAAGCATAAAGAGATCTGGAGGACAGATAAAAGAAATGAGTATCCATAGATTATATACATCAACAGCCCAGGATATTTTCCCCTTTCATCAGAAAGCTTTTTAATTAGTAGGAAAATGCCCTGAGAAATTTCCAACGTTAAAAACCCGAAGCCCTTTCAGCAAAGCTTGCACTGACTGGTGACCTTTGCTCTCCTGCTTTCCTCCCAGATCCTGCATTCAGCATTTCTTGCTCAAACTACTGTCAGTTTTCACTACATGGTTTGAAGTTTAGCTGTAGCAACTTCTCTCCAACAAAGCATCAGAGTCAGGTCGTTCCCTGCAACCCATCAAAGCACAACGAAGAAAATGTCCCACACAAATTGAGGGATTGGACCCTGGGTTTAAACAGTTGAAGCTGAGGGCAAGAATGGGTTATCCACGATCTTGTTAAGCACATCCTCTGAAGCTGCTTTGAACAAGGTTCTGACCAGATGACCTCCTGACATCCTTTCCACCTCAACTATCGCGCATTAACTAGAGCAGATTCAGCATTATCAAAAGTTCTCCTTGCCCCATGAAACGTCTCCAAACCCACAAAGGAGAGGCTGGTGTGTTGCTGACCCCACCAGCCTTTCCACCCTTATGTCTGCTTTGAAATTCTACTAATCAGTTGAGAAATTAGCAGAAAGGCTGAAATCAAGCAGGGTGTTCAGGCTCAAGATGAACTGCGAATATATTTTTGAGTTAAATATATCCACTAAACCATTTCAGACTTCCTGCCATCCCTCCTCCAAGCTAGATCTCACCCCAACCCTTTCATCTTTAGCTTCCTACAACATTTTCCAACCCCTCCAAGTCATATGCTTTCTTCAGCCATGGACCTACAAGCCATGAAAGCTTCTCAAGTAACTTCTGACGCAGCCCGTGATGGACCGAGCCACCACAGCACCTTTGAAGTGGTCATGTGAAACATGCATCTTTCAATATCTCCCTTGTTATATTTTACTTAAGGCTCTAAATATTTTATTGCCGCCTGTTTAATATTAAAATGCATCAACGAGGTCCCGTGGAGGGAGAATCAGGAACACTTCACTCAATGAATGGGCAGAAGAACTTCAACATGAAGACAAATATGGGTTTGTCCCATGCTGTGACCACAGGATCATCCCCTGTCTGTCAGCAGCAACAGTTTGTTCCGTTTAGCCCAGGGAATCAAAGCTAATAAACGATGCCCAACTATAAAAAGCAAGTGGAAAGGAGTTAGGAGGGATTTAATGTTTCTTGAATGTTGACAAAATCCATAATTTATTTACTTGGTTTTCATTTCTGTGCTATATATAACAAGGGCACGCTACAGAGCAGCACTAAAAGGAACAGCTTTGTTACAGGAATCACAGAGTCGNGATGCTGGTGGCCTTCTTGGCCACCTGGGCACACACTGGCTCATCTCCAGCAACCTGTTGACCGACACCCCCAGATCCTTTTCCACCAGGCAGTTTCCAGCCTGGAGAGCTGCCTGGAGAGGTTGCAAGGACCTTCCTTCTCTGCCCTGCAGCACCAAGTGTGTTCCTGCAGCTCCTCCACACTCCAGTGCTCTGGGCCGGTGGAAATGCTGCATTTTTAACAGGGATATTTCATCTCCCCTGAGTAAAGACATTTAGGGAAGAGTTTCAAGGCAATGCTCATTCTCACAAAGTCCTCCGTCAGATTCCCTTTAAATTTGATTTTGCTTAAGAACTTCTACACATTTCTGGGCATCTGGGACGCCTGTTTTCCTCCTTATCTGCTTTTCCATGTCCTGCTGCCTGATTTATGCCCAATCCCAGAGAAGTGTTGCAGGAGAGAAGCCGTTTTGCAAGAGGGCTAAATCTGTTTGCCAGGGAAACTGTTGCAAATTAAAAGGTCAGGAAAACAATCGCTGTATTTGGAAAGAATAATTTTACACAACTAAGGCCCCAACGAAGTTAAAAAAAAAAAAGAAAGCTGCATTAACTTTGCTCCAGTAAAGGCAGTTGTCTTATCTACCCGTGAGGAAGTTTAATAAACAGTGGTTTGGAATTCTAAGGTTTGGAACATGTGGCAGGTTGTGCAGGGATCTTGCTCGGCCCAGATGAAGCTCAAGGGCTTGAAACAAAAAGCAGAAAGTGTAAAAAGGATGTTCTTCAAAGAAATCTGAAGGACAAAAGGACAGGGGTTGCTTGTTGAGCTGATCGGTAACTACAGATAACTCTCATACTCACAGCCACAGAGCGTAGAATCACAGAATGGTTTGGGTTGGAAAAGACCTCAAAGATCATCTAGTTCCAACTCCCCTGCCATGGCAGGGACACCTCCCACTAGACCAGGTGGCTCCAAGCCCCATCCAACCTGGCCTTGAACACATCCAGGGATTGAGCATTCACAACGCCCTGGGCAACCTGTGCCAGTGTCTCACCACCCTCAGAGTGAAGACTTTCCTCCCAATTTCCAATCTAAATCTCCCCTCTTCCAGTTTGAACCCATTATCCCTTGTCCTATCACTATAGGCCTTTGTATAAAGTCCCTCCCCAGCCTTCTTGTAGCCCCCTTCAGATACTGGAAGGCCACCAGAAGGTGTCCCTGGAGCCTTCTCTTCTCCAGGCTGAACAAGCCCGGAGGCAGCTCCTGCTGTTACAGATCAAGATGAGAGAATTAACCTCCTGGTTCCCAAAGCCCCCAAGGTGCTCCTCTAAGACAGGAGAGGGCCATCACAGAGCTCAATTTAGGAGCTTTGGCTAATTCAAGACTAGGGCAGCTCCAGGTGGAAACATCTGGGCTTATGCTGGAGCCATCCAGGGAGAGGAGAGAGGCTGAAGCAGCTCCAAGTTTGGGACAAAGTAGAGGTAACAGCATTTTATGGACCACTGTTCAACTCAACAGGTCTTGACCCTAGCCCAAGTTGCCCAGGGAAGCTGTGGATGCCCCATCCCTGGAATTGTTCAAGGTCAGGTTGGATGGGGCTCTGAGCAACCAGGTCTAGTGGAAGATGTCCCTGCTTATAGAGGTTGCTTGGACTAAATGACCTTTAAAAGTCCCTTCCCACCCTAAATCATTCTATGATATGTTCATGAATGCTCAACCTGCCATACATCTCCTACATCACTGTTGGCTTTTCTTCATCCACCCGCCTCACCACAACACAAAGCCCAGAGCTCCCAGTTTTGATGCTTATGCAAATTGCTGTTATTTTGAGCCAGCTCGAGATTTCACAAGTGCTGTGAAGCCATCAGAGCACTTTGCTGGCAGAAGTCCCCAGCTGGACACTTCAGGAGCTTCAGGCAGTGGAAATCACACAAGTCAAAATCTCTCCCTTGCCGACGTGACCATCATTAACTCTGGAGAACACTGAACCTGCTGCAGGATCCTGCAGTGAGAATAAACCTGAAAGCTCTTTAGAAGATGATATTTCCCAAGGGTGTTTCAGCCACCCTTGCTGCAGGACACACAAGCAGGACTCCTGGAAGCAGAATTGAGCTTCAAGGGGAGAAAATAAAGCCCCAAAACCAAACCCCAAAGTGGTTTTCTATCCACACACAACCCAACACCCCAGGTGCTCACTCGCTGCATTTCACCAAACTAATCCATAGCTTGCTCCGAGCCAAAGCAATCATTAGATTTGGGTCCAAAACCTCTCAAGTCATTAACGGCCTTAACTGCAGGCTTTATATGAGTTTTTAATAACTTCCTGATATAGATTAGATCCAACTTTGTTCCTCCCTCACCGGCTGAACGTGAACTCCACGAGCAGCCTGATTTCTGGAACAGCCCCCACATTCCCAGCATATTCGGTTTCTCTCATTAGGGCAAACTTGGGATCAAGCCAAGTGACATATAAATAATTATTTACAGAGCTCAGTACCCCTGCACTGCTCAGGTTCCTGCTCTTCCAAAGCCTCCCAGTTATCTCCCAAAGTGTCTGCACTCATTGGCAAACTATTCTGTCAGGCTGATGCCAAAGGGCGATAAGTGCTTGCTTGATGTCAGCTCCCTGGAAAGGCTGAAGTTGTGTGATGTTTCCAAAGGGCTACACTCAAAGTTATCTCTGAGTAATCTAGGAGAGATGATCTCGTTCAGAAGAGAGTTGCTGGTTTTGAAGAGCTGTGCAAATGCTAACTCCTCGGGCTGGGAAGAAGACGTGCCTTTGAAAGTGGAATTTAAGCTGTCACAGGTTCCCTGTTCCAACAAAACCAGCTCCTACCACACGTTAAAAATAAATCCTTCATCTGACATCTCCTGCAAAGAACGATCTTGATCTCAGGAACGTGAGGCTGACTTTTAATTCTTTCCTACTTTTTTTTTTCTCTCTACTCAAAGCTAGTGAGGATGATTAAATGCTGACAGACGGGTTTGTATGGGCACCATGGTGGAAGACCATGGTGGCTGCTCAAGTAAACCTTAAGAGATGCACAAGGAGGCTGTCACCCCAAGCAATGCATGGACTCCGTGGTGGCCCCAACCCTTCGGGGCTACTGGGACAGCTGGGAGCTGGATTACAAGTTTGTGGTGCAGTACTTTAAACTGTTTACTTTCTTCCTCTCCATCATTACAATGTGCTCAACAACAAGCACCAGCAGCCTGGGACAAATGTTCTTGCTTTTTTTTTTTCTTCCACAACAAAATGCAATTTAAAAATAAAAAAAAAAATAACAGAGAAGGATATCAGCTAGAAAATACATAAAGGATATTGTACAGAAAATCATGGAGTTCAAAGGCTTTGAACAGTTTGCCCAGGGAAGTTATGGATGCTCCATCACTGGATATGAAGATCTTCACTCTGAGGGTGGTGAGACACTGGCACAGGTTGCCCAGGGAAGTTGTGGATGCCTTAACACTGGAGGTGTTCAAGACCAGGCTGGATGGGGCTTGGAGCAACCTGGTCTATTGGGAGGTGTCCCTGCCCATGGCAGGAGGGTTCGAACTAGATGATCTTTGAGGTCTCTTCCAACCCAAACCATTCTATGATATTCACTAATATATTAAAAGAGAGAAGGAGAACTAGAGTCCAACAGTGACAACTTGGCTATTAATCCCTATGGCTGGACTTCCAGCTCTTCATGATCCACTTTTAACTCTAAAGATACTTTATTGTCCTTGCATCAAAACAATGACGGGGGAGGCATCAGACATTCTCTTATTTCAATGAATTTGGAATTTCCATGACATTAGACCTCAAATTTCATTTCATGAGGTCCTGGGTTATGCTGGATAAAGCTGAGGAGTAAGCAGAAGCTGAAGATGCAAAGCACTCTGCACCATCACGGGGTACACATCTCAAATATAAACATCCCTGTCCTCAGGCCCGTGATTTCAGCTCTGTAGCTCATCATCTCCATTGAATCCAAGCTGTGGCAGAGCTCGTTATCTCCAGAAGCCAGTGAGAACTTTCTGAGAAGCTGACTCAATAGCTTGCTTTAAAAAGTAAAGCCAATGGAGTAATTTTAGAATGTTCTCTGATGCTTCTTGAGTGCCGTGTCTTAACGATTAAATATATTGGGATGAGGAAGGGGGGAAAAAAGAAACGAAGACAACATTGAAGCAATGGCCACTTCAAGATCTGAAAACTGCTTTTCTCCCTCTGCCCTCGGTACTCAAGTTGTTTTATTTGAGATTTTTATACCAAGCAGATAGCTCAGATCAGCAGGCTGGATGTGAACGCAGAAGTGCTGTGCTTACTATAATCCCTGGCTGATAATTAAATAACACAAAGAATATTAATACTAAGAAAACAATTAGAGGGGAGTTATAGCTCCATATATTACAGAATGGCATAAATCCATATATGTGCAATGTCAGACTGTGTAGCTACAGCTACGGGAAGGAAATTCAGTAGTAAAAAGGTAATTTTGAAGATTCTAATGAGGGGAAAAAGCCTGTAAAGATAAATCATCACTGCTGCAACACTGCACACTAAAGTACAACGCTGTTCAAATGCATGTTTATTGTTTTTAATATGAATAGAATGGGTTGGGTTGGAAGGGATCATCTAGTTCCAAACCCCTGCCACAGGCAAGGACACTTCCCACTAGACCAGGTTGCTCAAAGGTGGGGTCAGACTCTTGAGCAGGGCCTGCTGTGACAGGACAAGGGGTGATGGTTCTAAACTACAAGAGGGAGATTTAGACTAGAGAGAAGGAAGAGACTGTAGATGCTGAAGGTGGTGAGAGCCTGTCCCAGGTTGCCCAGAGAGGTGGTGGCTGCCCCATCCCTGGAATCATTGCAGGTGAGGTTGGGTGGGGCTCTGAGCAACCTGCTCTAGTTGCAGATGTCCCTACTCAGTTGGACCAGATGACCCTGAAAGGTCCCTTCCCACCCAAACCCTACCGTGATTCCATGAGCCTATAAACTATCTGTGACTGGGCTCTGGGTGGAGGAGCTGCTCCAAAGCAGTGATCAGGGGACTGTACAAGGAAACAGAGACAACTCAAACAGAGAAGTCAAGGGTTAACCACCGCTGCAATGTCAAATAGCTCGTGAAATCTCCTACCACTCAGCTACGCTGCTCTAAGCCTGTTTTCCAGTAATTTTAGAGCAAAGGGATTCCAGCTGCACATGCAGACCAGCAAAGTGTCAGGGCTAATATCCATCCTCCCACTCCCTTCTCCTGCATCCATCATGTCCTACCATCGGTTCAGAGCCACACCAGAAGTACAGAATCATGCTGGTTTTCTATGTGGTCTGGGCAAGGGCAGGGAAGGAAAAAGACTTTTAAGAAGAAGATGACTATGATGTGAATGTAACATAAAAGAGAAGGAAAAAAAAGCTGTTTATAAACTGCTTTAAATCAACCCATCGAGATGTGTTTTCATAGAATCACAGAATGGTTTGGGTTGGAAGGGACCTCAAAGATCATCTAGTTCCAACCCCTGTGCCGTGGCAGGGACACCTCCCACTGGACCAGGTTGCTCCAAGCCCCATCCAACCTGGCCTTGAACACCTCCAGGGATGGAGCATCCACAACTTTCCTGGGAAACGTGTCTCTTGCAGAACTCCAGCTCCTGTGGGCAAACCAAGCCCTTAACATTCAAGTTTCTCCTGTCCATCAACCCGGAGGCCAAGCTCCCCACTGCTCTGCTCCTGCCAGGGAAACCAGCTCCAGCAGCAGAGGCTTTGGCTGCGAACTTCCACCTGTGGCTAATGGCAACGCCAAGCAGCCTTTTCTCTGCCAAGCTCCTCAAACCCTTCCCAAACCGCTGCTTTTCCTTTCCGGAATGAGAAGCAGATGGTAAACAACTCCAAGGGCAGTTATCTAAACAGTTGCTGAGATTCAACGTCCCCCTTCGTTATCCAGCTGAAATCTGTTGTTTTCACATCCCTGCTCCCAAACTCTGACCCGTTTATTGGTTTGGGATGGTGGGGAATTTCCTCCTTCTCCTCCTCCAATAGCAGCTCAGTGACCACAGAACGTTTGGGCCATTTCTTAGACAATCTTCCCTTCAAAGCGTTAACTGAACAGGGTTGGAAATGAGAAACAGCTCTGATGGAGGTGGTACAAAGAGGCACTCCACTGTAGGAACTCCAGTGGAGATCAAGATCGCCTGAAATAACTCCTGGGTGTCTCCATTGGAGGGGAGAATTTGATATACCCTTTTCTGACAAACAAGCGAGCAGCCAAGCGAAGGACTCGGAGGTGTCACCTCCAATATCCACTCAAAACCTGTACAACACGCAGCCTCCACATCGCTTTGATCCACCCCAGAACGGCACCTTTGGGGGGTGAAGCCACCTTAAAGCAACCAGGGGGCTGCAGACCTTCAGGTGGGCATGTACATCCCTGATGGGTGCTCCTCTGCCCCATCCCACAGCACTCAACCCTCCTGGCAGATGGACCATCAAACTTTGGATGCTGGGGGCTTTTTAATCATAGAATCATTGAATCTTAGGGGTTGGAAGGGAGCTCTAGAGATCATTGAGTCCACCCCCACTACCAAAGCAGGATCACCTAGGGCAGGCCACACAGGAATGCATCCAGGTGGGTTTTGAAAGTCTCCAGAGAAGGAGACTCCACAACCTCTCTGGGCAGCCAATGCTCCATCACCCTCACAGTTAAGAAGTTTCTCTTCATGTTGAGCTGGAACTTCTTATGTACCAGCTTATACCCATTATTCCTTGTCCTAATCCAGACCCATGTCCTAAAGCAGAGGGGATCGCCAGAGTGAGAACCAAGGCATATTTGGGCAGAAGACACCAGGGTGGAGAAGAAGCATCCCAAGGTCTCAAATAGTCCACAGGTCCTGAACTTGTCACAGTAATTCCTCCATTGAGCTCAGAAATTCCAATTATACTTCACTCAGGTAACAAGAAATGGAGCATATAAGAAAATACAGAATCACAGAATGGTTTGGGTGGGAAGGGACCTTCAAAGGTCATCTAGTCCAACCCCCCTACACTGAGCAGAGACATCTGCAACTAGAGCAGGTTGCTCAGAGCCCCAAACAACCTCACCTGCAATGGTTACAGTAATGTGTGGGGCATCAACCACCTCTGAATCTCTAAATCTCCCTCTTTCAGTTTCAAACCATCACCCCTTGTCCTATCACAACAGGCCCTGATCAAAAGTCTGTCTCCATCTTTCTGACAGGCCCCTTCAAGTCCTGAAAGGCCACCAGAAGGTCTCCCTGGAGCCTTCTCTTCTGCAGGCTGAACAAGCCCAACTCTCCCAGCCTGGCCTCCCAGCAGAGGCTTCCAGCCCTCCCACCATTACTGGGGCCTTCTCTGGCCCCACTCCACCAGCTCCATGGCTCTGCTGTGCTGAGGACTCCAGAGAGGGACACAGTGGCCTCAGTGGTCTTAACTGAAGCATCCATTATAACCAATCCCCAGATTCTCCAGTGATGTTCATACTCTAACACAAGAGCACTCCAGCTGCAATTTGCTCTATGGAAACACGACCAGGAGAGAGAGAACATCACAAATGCAGCAAAAAACCTCCAACCCCTCCATTATATGTATGAACTAAAACAATCTCCTCACCCATCAGCCCAACCTCTTCATGTCAACACCACCCTGAGCTATACAAGTGGGTTTGCTGACCAGGCTTCCAATGCTGGATGGAAACACTCCCTTGTCTTCTCCTCAGCAACGAGGTGGTTGCAGCAGCCAAGCAACTCAACGAGATGGCAAATGTGCATAAAGCAGAAGAGAGAAGGAAAACTGGGAAACCTAGACAAGCTTCCTCCTGCTCTCGTTTCCACGGGTGTAAAATGGGAATGATGGATGGAGACACCTTCTGTGAAGTGCTATGGGCTTTGCTTATTGCACCTTCTAAAGCCTCAATGTCTCCTGCACAAGCAACTTCAAAGGAAGTGTCAGAGATCTGGAAAAGGAAATGATGTGAAGCCAAACAGATGCTAATCAGAAGGTTGGCCTCTGGTTCTGCAGCCAGAGGAAATAATAAATCATATAAATTAATATAAACACCAGTAGTTTAAGACAAAATAATAGTTTAGGTCAATCTGGACTTAATACCTTCAGCATTGTCCTGCTAATCTCAGCATTCCTGACTTTCAGCAGCTGAGCTTTAAAGTCTTTTAAGTCATTTTAGGTCTTCCAGGGTCTTGTGGTGCTTCTGCAGCCACCTCCTAGGGTGACACAGTTTAGAGGCCCAGCAGCAAGGACTTCTGGTCACACTCCCAAAATGTAAATGGGTACGAAGAAGAGCATCTGTGTTTCATTTTGGTAGCAAGGTTTTCATTTATCAGCAGCCAAAATTGCTGGACTATCACATAACCCCAACTGTGGGCTGGAGAAGCATTTTGGAGTTTGTTTTCTTGGTGGGTTTTTTTTCCCAAATGCACAAAATTGGAACTGACAGCACCAAAGTTNCCAAAGCAGGATCACCTAGGGCAGGCCACACAGGAATGCATCCAGGTGGGTTTTGAAAGTCTCCAGAGAAGGAGACTCCACAACCTCTCTGGGCAGCCAATGCTCCATCACCCTCACAGTTAAGAAGTTTCTCTTCATGTTGAGCTGGAACTTCTTATGTACCAGCTTATACCCATTATTCCTTGTCCTAATCCAGACCCATGTCCTAAAGCAGAGGGGATCGCCAGAGTGAGAACCAAGGCATATTTGGGCAGAAGACACCAGGGTGGAGAAGAAGCATCCCAAGGTCTCAAATAGTCCACAGGTCCTGAACTTGTCACAGTAATTCCTCCATTGAGCTCAGAAATTCCAATTATACTTCACTCAGGTAACAAGAAATGGAGCATATAAGAAAATACAGAATCACAGAATGGTTTGGGTGGGAAGGGACCTTCAAAGCTCATCTAGTCCAACCCCCCTACACTGAGCAGAGACATCTGCAACTAGAGCAGGTTGCTCAGAGCCCCAAACAACCTCACCTGCAATGGTTACAGTAATGTGTGGGGCATCAACCACCTCTGAATCTCTAAATCTCCCTCTTTCAGTTTCAAACCATCACCCCTTGTCCTATCACAACAGGCCCTGATCAAAAGTCTGTCTCCATCTTTCTGACAGGCCCCTTCAAGTCCTGAAAGGCCACCAGAAGGTCTCCCTGGAGCCTTCTCTTCTGCAGGCTGAACAAGCCCAACTCTCCCAGCCTGGCCTCCCAGCAGAGGCTTCCAGCCCTCCCACCATTACTGGGGCCTTCTCTGGCCCCGCTCCACCAGCTCCATGGCTCTGCTGTGCTGAGGACTCCAGAGAGGGACACAGTGGCCTCAGTGGTCTTAACTGAAGCATCCATTATAACCAATCCCCAGATTCTCCAGTGATGTTCATACTCTAACACAAGAGCACTCCAGCTGCAATTTGCTCTATGGAAACACGACCAGGAGAGAGAGAACATCACAAATGCAGCAAAAAACCTCCAACCCCTCCATTATATGTATGAACTAAAACAATCTCCTCACCCATCAGCCCAACCTCTTCATGTCAACACCACCCTGAGCTATACAAGTGGGTTTGCTGACCAGGCTTCCAATGCTGGATGGAAACACTCCCTTGTCTTCTCCTCAGCAACGAGGTGGTTGCAGCAGCCAAGCAACTCAACGAGATGGCAAATGTGCATAAAGCAGAAGAGAGAAGGAAAACTGGGAAACCTAGACAAGCTTCCTCCTGCTCTCGTTTCCACGGGTGTAAAATGGGAATGATGGATGGAGACACCTTCTGTGAAGTGCTATGGGCTTTGCTTATTGCACCTTCTAAAGCCTCAATGTCTCCTGCACAAGCAACTTCAAAGGAAGTGTCAGAGATCTGGAAAAGGAAATGATGTGAAGCCAAACAGATGCTAATCAGAAGGTTGGCCTCTGGTTCTGCAGCCAGAGGAAATAATAAATCATATAAATTAATATAAACACCAGTAGTTTAAGACAAAATAATAGTTTAGGTCAATCTGGACTTAATACCTTCAGCATTGTCCTGCTAATCTCAGCATTCCTGACTTTCAGCAGCTGAGCTTTAAAGTCTTTTAAGTCATTTTAGGTCTTCCAGGGTCTTGTGGTGCTTCTGCAGCCACCTCCTAGGGTGACACAGTTTAGAGGCCCAGCAGCAAGGACTTCTGGTCACACTCCCAAAATGTAAATGGGTACGAAGAAGAGCATCTGTGTTTCATTTTGGTAGCAAGGTTTTCATTTATCAGCAGCCAAAATTGCTGGACTATCACATAACCCCAACTGTGGGCTGGAGAAGCATTTTGGAGTTTGTTTTCTTGGTGGGTTTTTTTTCCCAAATGCACAAAATTGGAACTGACAGCACCAAAGTTTGAGAGTCATAGACTGGTTTGGGTGGGAAGGGACCTTTAAAGGTCATCTAGTGCAAGCCCTGGGTAATGGCTTTAAAGCAACAAAGGGTAGATTTAGATTAGATGTAAGGAAGATCTTCACTCTGAGGGTGGTGAGACACTGGCACAGGTTGCCCAGGGAGGCTGTGGATGGTCCACCCCTGGAACTGTTCAAGACCAGGTTGGATGGGGCTCTGAGTACCATGGTCTACTGGGAGGTGTCCCTGCCCGTGGCAGGTGGGGTNATGGCCAGGCTGGATGGGGCTCTGAGCAACCTGATCTAGTGGGAGGTGTCCCTGCCCGTGGCAGGTGGGGTGGAACTAGATGATCTTGAAGGTCTCTTCCAGCCTAAGCCATTTTGATGATTCTCTGACATCTTCAATGAGAGCAGGTTGCTCAGAGCTCCATTCAACCTCACCTGGAATGGTTCCAGGGATTGGACATCAACCACCTCTCTGGGCAACCTCAGCCAGTGTTTCACTGCTGTCTTGCTTTGTTACTCCTAGAGTAAATCAAAGAATCACAGAATGAATGGTCTGGGTGGGAAGGGACCTTTCAAGGTCATCTAGTCCACCCTCCCTGCAGTGAGCAAGGACATCTGCAATGAGAGGAGGTTGCTCAGAGCCTCAACATCTCACCACATGCCATCAGAGCATTGTTAAGCACTGGACTGCAGCAAGAGACAATGTTAAGCAAGCTCTTTGGAGATGAGCTTTATATATAAAATTTCCATGGTTACCTCCATGCAAGTTACCATGGATCAGCTGGGATGAGCACTTCATTTTCCACAGCCGTTTTTAAGTAGTTAAGAGATTTTTTTCCATTCTCTTCTCAAAGTATTTCATACCATCAGCCACTGTTTTCCTGATCAGATACATTAAATATTAAGCCTTAACCAAAACTTAATTTTCTCCTTTTACAGTTTACAGGAACTGCAGTAGAGATGGGTAAGATAAGAAGATCTACGTTTGTATAAAACATTGAGCTGATACTAACAGAGAATTAAAGGCTACAAGGAAGTATTTTATTGTTCCACCAGATGAAGCAGCTGTTGGATCAAACAGATTTTTCCAGATGTTAGAAAAGAAATCAGGGGTTATACTCACATTGATGAGTGACTAACACCTACACAACTGCATTTAAATGATTATACTGATGATTCTCGTCATGATGGAAGAAATTGTTGGAAAGGAGGTTGGAGCCAGGTTGGGTTGGGCTCTTCTCCCAAGGAACAAGTGACAGGATAAGAGGAACCAGCCTCAGGTTGCACCAGGGGACATTTAGGTTGGCCATAAGGAACAATTTCTTGGTGGCAAGGGCTGTGAAGGGCTGTGCCAGGCTGCCCAGGGCAGTGGTGGAGTCCCCATCCCTAGAGGGGTTTCAAAGCCATGGAGGTATGGTGCCAAGGGACGTGATTTAGTGATGCCCTGGCAGTGCAATGGTTGGATTTGATGATCTTAAAGGTCTCTTCCAATCAAAATGATTCTATGATTCTAATTCAAGCTAAAGTGGTGGCATTTTCAGTCCAAAGAATAAAATCCATAAGATTATCCAAAATTAGAGCTTTATCTGCTCAGCATCTCTATGGAGAAACTCTTATCTGGAAATAATTTCTTTAATTGTATTTTAATAAAACATTGGAGGCTGTAAGACTCTACTTCTGTGATGCCACCCACAACAACTGAAGTACAGCAAGTCTTGGAGCTGCAGATCTACATGAACATCACCCTCTACACCCAACCCCATCACCTGCCTGGTTGAGCAACAAACACACAACCGACCTACCCTAGAATTTTCTTTGATGGAAAACTGTGAGAAACAGACTTTTATAAGCATCTTTGAGATTTATTTTAAATACTACACCAAGTAAGATAAATACTGTTTCACACAGGATGTCAACACAGAAGATCCCAGCTGAAAAGCCAACTGGTCAACGAGAAGGAGACCAGTTGAGTGAAACAGGTCCTGTCTTTCATAACCTGCAATGCCTGAATATGACAAAGCAACAACCAGAGTGACACAATGGGTTTTATTTCCACCACAGAGCCAGCCTTGCTTCCCATCACACACCCAGAACAGCCAAATCCTCACAGCTCCTGTTCCACCACCCCTCAAATACCCAAATCTTGGCTTTTCTTTCTTGGGCATTAAGATAATGGCCACAAATGTAAGGCAGAGCAGACAAATAATTCATTTAAAAGGTCTTGGTCCCATCTGACTGGGACTCCGGGTGTGTTATAATGGAATTGAGATACAGAAAATGAGTTACACACCCCTGCTATTTGCAGTCCTACTTATCTTCTTCAAACTGCCAGAGGCATCCTAATCCTCTGCTTCAAGAGAATCATTTCTTCAAAACGAAAGGAAAGCAGTTTTCAAACCCACCCCACTTGGCAGAAGCTTGGACACAAGGCACCATGGGTTTGGCTCAATGGAGCAACTCTGTCCCCAGCACTGGCCAAAGCCAGGGTGCCCTTTGCCTCCTGACACAAAACTGGGGGTGAGGAGCTGGAGCTGAGCCGGCCCCGTGCGCTCCCAGCCCAGCAGCCAATGTCCTCCTGGGCTGCTCCCCAGCAGCGTGGGCAGCAGGGCAGGGAGGGGATCCTGCCCCTCTGCTGCGCTCTGGGGACACCCCCCTGCAGTGCTGGGGCAGCTCTGGAGTCCTCAGCACAGCATAGCTATGGAGCTGGTGGAGCGGGGCCAGAGGAGGCCCCAGCAATGGTGGGAGGGCTGGAAGCCTCTGCTGGGAGGCCAGGCTGGGAGAGTTGGGCTTGTTCAGCCTGGAGAAGAGAAGGCTCCGGGGAGACCTTCTGGTGGCCTTTCAAGACTTGAAGGGGCCTGTCAGAAAGATGGGGACAGACTTGACCAGGGCCCATTGTGACAGGACAAGGGCAACAGTTTTGAACAGATAGAGTTTAGGTTTAGACTGAACATAATGAAGAAATATTTTATGTTGAGGGTAGTGGGAGCCTGTCCCAGAGAGGTGGTGGCTGCCCCATCCCTGGAACCATTGCAGGTGAGGTTGTTTGGGGCTCTGAGCAACCTGCTCTAGTTGCAGATGTCCCTGCTCGGTGCAGGGGGGTCACACTAGATGACCTTTGAAGGTCCCTTCCCACCCAAAGCACTCTGTGATTCTATGAGAAATGACAAGCTCCTGTTACATCCTGGATTTCCACCGGCTTCATGTGGCACCATAACAAGCGCAGGGGCAGCCAGATGTGCCCCCCAGCTGTTGTTGAGGAGCGATCCCCAGGCCCTGGGAGGAGACACAGCTGTGGACACGTGACCTTCTGCTGGATCAGCCACTCCATTCATCCCCATCCTCCCTTCGGATCTGCTATTTGAGCTCTGCCATCACTGGGCACGTCGCCAAGAAACAGCAAAGACGATTTAATTTCTGGAGGAGCAGCAGGAAAATTGCAAATCTGGGATGTTAGGATAAAGACATCATCTTCTTTGTGCCACGGAATCCACAGATCTCATACCCAGATACCTGTCACTAAACGGCTTCTTTTCACGGGTTTATCACTCGCTCAAGCAAAACTTCAACAGATTGCCAGGACCTGGCAGAGCTGGAGGTTTCAACCATTCCCTTAAGTTAAAACAGCTTTCCATGAAGTTTTACAAACAAAGTGTCTTTCTTTTAATTTAGACACTGTAAAATGTCCAAATTTTTCCACCTCAGGGCATTTTTTGAGCAGGAGAAACAGATAAATGGTGATTTTTAAAAATACCCAACTGAACCATAGTATATGCAGGCTAAAGAGAACTATTTTACGCTGGGGTGCACGAAGAAGAGTGTGACCAGCAGGTCCAGGGATATTCTCCTCCCATCCTCCCCCTCTCCTCTGCCCTGGTGAGGCCACCTCTGGAGTATTGGGTCCAGTTCTGGACTCCCCAGCTCAAGAGAGACAAGGAGCTACAGGAGAGAGTCCAATGGAGGTTGCAGAGATGCTGAGGGGACTGGAGAATCTCTATGCCCAGGAAAGGCTGAGAGCCCTGGGGCTGTTGAGCTGGAGAAGAGAAGACTCAGAGGGGATCTGATCAATGCTGATCAAGAGCTAAAGGGTGGGGGCAAAAGGATGGGGCCAGACTCTTGTCAGAGGTGCCCAGTGACAGGACAAGGGGCAACAGGCACCAACTGGAACCCAGGAGGTTCCATGTGAGCAGGAGGAGAAACTTGTTTGGTGTGAGGGTGTTGGAGCCTGTCCCAGGCTGCCCAGAGAGGTTGTGGAGTCTCCTTCTCTGCAGAGATTCCAAAGATGCCTGGACATGATCCTGGGCACCCTGCTCTGGGTGATCTGCTGGAGCAGGGGGGTTGGATGAGATGATCTCCAGAGGTCCCTTCCAAGTCCCCCACGCCGGGATTCTGTGATCCCCAAAGAAAAGACATTGCAAGGCAATAATGTATGCAAAATACACTTCAAAAATTAATTAGTTTCCCCAGATCCATCTTAAACAATAGTGTGATGAAAGCCATGCAGGAACCTAAAAATATCTGGCCAGAGGTATCACCAAACAGAGAAGCAGCCCCAGATTTTTTGTTAAAGGGATTTATTCCCTTAGCAGGACACAAACCACCAAGAAGATCCAGACCATTCACACCACAAGCTACACGGTGAGTGTCCTCATCTCCAGGTGGGTTTTTGTTCTGCTTCTCAAAGCCAGGCTCAGCACTATTGATGGGTAAGACAACTGAAATCTCACCCATGCCAATCTCCACCTGCACGGGGACAGGGTGCTCCATTAGAAACAGCTCTAAAGCACGTTAATAGCTGCTGAAAAATCCTTCATCTCGGGAGCAGCCCATCTACAAACAGTTTGTGTTTTCAACCACGTTGGAGCAAATTAACTCCCTGGTGTTTGAAGTCTGAAGGGAACTCGCTCCACGGTAATTACCTCCTGCTCTCCTACAAGTAGCTGCTTGTGCCAGCCCAGCTCTGGCTTCCAGGAGCAATGCTCCAAAGCGCTGCCCTAGTGCTGGGGCTGTTTGTGTTTCTGAAGACAAGCCCCAAGAAGGTTTCCCCTCCCTTGTTTTACAAAGCTCTCTCCAGAAGAGCTGGTTTAGCAGAAGACTGCGGAATTTTTCAGGAAAAAAAAGAGTGACTCTGACAAACCCCATTTCCAACCTGCTTCATAGAGCGAGCTGGAGAAAATGATCTGGGAGATGTTCTTTTCCCACCTGGTTAGGCCAGGCTGCAAGGGAGAATTCCCCAGTGATTCAGCACGGAGATGGAAAACGTGATGCTTTTATTAAGCCTGAACAAAGAGAGGCCTCTCCAGGAGGCACTTGGTTCCTGAGCACCTGGAGACATTGAGGGCTTTGCCAGGAGCTCGGGGTGGGTCCACACGTGATGTCCGCACGGAGAGCAAAGCTGTGCTGGTGGAGGTGTGAGCTCACAGGTACTGCTCTAACACTGAGAGCACCTCCATGGACAGGATTTACTGGTATAATTTGGTCCTGTGCAGCTCAGCAGCAGCTGATGGCTTTTCTGTTCCCTTCAGTTCTCACCAGAAGATCACAGAATGGTTTGGGTTGGAAGAGACCTCAAAGATCATCTAGTTCCAACCCCCCTGCCATAGGCAGGGACACCTGCAACTACACCAGGTTGCTCAAGGCCCCATCTAACGTGGTCTTGAACACATCCAGTGTTGGGGCATCTACAACCTCCCTGGGCAACCTGTGCCAGGGTCTCACCACTCTCAGAGTGAAGAAATTCTTCCAATTTCTAATTTAAATCTCCCCTCTTCCAGTTTGAAGCCTTTACCCCTCTTCCTATCACTACAAGCCCTCCCCAGCTTTGTTGTAGGCCCCCTTCAGATCTTGAAAGGCCACAGTGAGGTCTCCCAGGAGCTTTCTCTTCTCCAGGCTGAACAAGCCCAACTCTCTCAGCTTGTCCTCACAAGAGAGGGGTTCCAGTCCTCTCTTCATCTTCGTGGCCCTCCCAAAATAATCCCAAAACGCACAGAAATTAGCCCAAAAGTCCTCCACAAACCTGATGAAGCTCTTGGCATCTAAGAAAGAGCCTCATGGTCCTCATCCAGGTCTTGTTCTCCAAGTTCTCATCACTGCACTCTCACAATTTATTTCACAAACTTTAAGGATGCACAATATAAAAGGCAGAAACATGGAGAATGAGACCAGAGATCAAAGACTGCCCCAGCAGACAGAAATTAAACTTCATACACCTTGAGAGTGTTCTCGTCTAAGAAAGTATTTTGAAGCTGACCAAGTGTTAAAAAGCATTAAAGTGCTGAATATTATAAATATCTGCTCACAGGAAGATAAAAAGATCAGCAAGGATTTGGCCATTTCCTAAAACGAGCAGATTAAAAGAAAATATTTTTACTTGTTTCCATGTAGGAATGTGATCTCCACGTTGATTGTGTCATCCCTGGAAAGCTCTCAAAGTGGGCAGGGAAAACTGGAGAAGGCAGCAAAATTCATCTTGGAGAAAGCCCATAATACTGACCCAGGAGTGTTTTCTCCTGTAAGAGGGGGCTACATGGAGATCACCAAGAAGAATCCACGTCAAACAGCAGCTGGAGGGTGAGCCATGCAAACTATGGCAAAATCCAGAAGCTAAGTTCCATCAAATAAATTCTATTTGCTAAAAATGCAGATTGAGATCCTGTCCATCTGGCAAATGTCTGAGACATCCTCTTAAAGCTCTCTTGGCTCTGCAAGAGCAGGACTTTATCCTCTAAGGAAAAGAGATGGGAAACAGCTCACAAACCTTCTCCGTGCAGAGTCTGGTCCCTGCGGGGATGATTTGAGGAAACAGTAGTTTCTTCTCTTTATTCCCAGCATAGGAAATAACAGACTGGGAGATGAGGTTCAACCAGGCCAAGGGCTGGGTCCTGCCCTTGGGTCACAACAACCCCCTGCAACGCTCCAGCCTGGGGGAAGAGTGGCTGGAAAGTGCCCAGCAGGAAAAGACCTGGGGGTGTTGGTCAACAGGCGGCTGGAGATGAGCCAGTGTGTGCCCAGGTGGCCAAGAAGGCCACCAGCAGCCTGGCTTGCAGCAGCACTAGTGTGGCCGCCAGGACTAGGGCAGGGATCGTCCCCCCGGACTGGACACTAGGGGAGGCCACACCTCGAATCCTGGGGTCAGTTTTGGGCCCCTCACTCCAAGGAGGACCTCGAGGGGCTGGAGCGTGTCCAGAGAAGGGCAACGAAGCTGGGGAAGGGTCTAGAGCAGGAGTGTGGTGAGGAGCAGCTGAGGGACCTGGGGGTGTTGAGTCTGGAGAAAAGGAGGCTCAGGGGAGATCTTCTGGCTCTCCACAACTCCCTGAAAGGAGGTTGGAGCCAGGTGGGGTCGGGCTCTTCTCTCAGGGAACAAGCAACAGGACAAGAGGAAATGGCTTCAAGTTGTACAAGGGGAGGTTTAGGTTGGAGATGAGGAACAATTTCTTTGTGGCAAGGGTTGTGAAGGGCTGTGCCAGGCTGCCCAGGGCAGTGGTGGAGTCCCCATCCCTGGAGGGGTTTCAAAGCCATGAAGATGTGGTGCTGAGGGCCATGGTTTAGTGGTGCCCTGGCAGTGCTGGGTTAATGGTTGGACTCAATGATCTTAAAGGTCTGCTCCAACACAAACCATTCTACAATTCTGTGTTATCTTTTCCAGTCTGTATAATAAAACAGCTAAACCTCCTTTAGCATCTAAGAATCATCATCTGGCTTCACCTTCATGTGCCTGGGATTTGGAAAGTGATACACACACATTTGATTCCCCCCAAAATATGCAACTGTATGAGGCAAGCGGGGTAAGAGAAGTACCTCCAGGACAGAGGACACACAGAGGGGATAAGGGATGTACACTTGGAGTAAAGGACACAGGACTTGGCAGTGAGGCAAAACCAGCGAATGGACTCGGGACAAATGCCTGTAACGCGTTAACTCTCCTGGCAGAAGTCACCATGGCCAAGAACTTCACTTAACTGATGAAATAAAGAACATTTGCCCCAGGCTCAAATGGATATTTCATGAATTATGTGAGAATTAAGCTAAGAGGAAGCGGGGATAGAGACCTCTCTTGTGAGAGCACAGGTCAAGAACCAGGAATTTGTTTAATTTAACGGATAACAACCAAGTGCCATCAATAAGAAACAACGTCTAACGAATGCACTCTTAAACACAGCCTGGGATTTGGTAAAGCTAATATTTGTGTATGGCCTGGATCTACTGAAGCAATCCCACTAATGCCTCCCACTTGATGAACCTTCTCCATCTGGGTAATAACATCTCCAGTTTACTGGAAAGTGCTGGCCCCCACTAGAGCAAAGGATGTTTCCAGTGGTGTTTATGGATTTCACACCATGGCCAAGGAGCAGGGTATGCATGGGAGCATCTGCCACCTGCCTGGGGTCATGCAGTGATGACCATCTCGACCTCACCTTGTTTGACAGGTGAAGAGCATACCTGAGATGGAAGCTGTGCCTCACCACACCATTTGTAGTGATAGGACAAGGGGTGATGGTTTGGCACTAAAAGAGAGAAATTGAGACCAGAGAGAAGGAAGAAACTGTTGACACTGAGGGAGGTGAGAGCCTGTCCCAGGTTGCCCAGAGAGGTGGTTGATGCCCCATCCCTGGAACCATTGCAGGAGAGGTTGTTTGGGGCTCTGAGCAACCTGTTCTAGTTGCAGATGTCCCTGCTCAGTGCAGGGGATTGGACTAGATGACCTTTGAAGGTCCCTTCCCACCCAATCCATTCTGTGATTCTATGACTGCACCAAATTAATTTCCCATTTAATATGTCACTTTCAGTGGCCATTCACTGAGTTCCTTGCCTTTAATCATTTTGCTTAATCCATCTATCAAGGCTGGCTCTTCTCTACACTAAATGTGAGGCCACAGGGCTCTGAGCAAGCCTGAGGCCAAGACCTCCACAGCCCTGGTTAGCTCCCCAGGAGCTGACTTCCAAGCACCAGAAGCATTGCTGGAGGCTGTTGCTCTGCTCAGGACACATTTTTCCCAGAAAGGTGTTGCTATTCCATGAAGCTGGTGAAAGGAGCATCTCCCTCCCTAGTCACACAAAGCATTAGGGGTGCCTCATCTTTCACGCTGTGAAAACGTGCTAAAACCTTGGAATGTAGACATTAATAATATATAAATACATCAATTATAGAAAAATACACCATAAATATATTAAGAATGTTCTTTCAAGGGGGTTTTGCTGACCCCAGACATCAGATTTCCAGCTGTAGGATGGCCATACAAGTACATGGAGGACTACATACCTTGCAAGCAGTGGCCTCCAGCTTTCTGATCATAAACCCTCCTGTGACACAACCAGTCCAGGAGCTGACCCCTCAAAGCAGCAATTTTAAGCTGTTTGCAACATGGGGTTTTTTCCCAGGTAAAAACATTCAATATTTTTGCTCTGTCCAAACAAGCCCAGGTATGAAACCCTCTTGGTTTAGGTTCTGAGCGCAAGGAATGGTTTATGAATCTTCAAAACATAAAATAAGAGCTTTAATGGAGGAACTCAGTCTGAACCTGACCCTTCCCTACTTGGCAAGTGCTTCCATTTCAATGATCTGTTCCTAAATGGCTCCATCCAAGAGCTGAGGAGCAACTGCATCCAACAGCTGAGGAACAGCTCTATCCAAGAGCTGGGGAACAACTCCATCAAAGAGCTGGGGAACAACTCCATCCAAGAGCTGGGAAGAGGAAAAGAAGGCTTGGATGGAAATGCATCGGTTATTACATGGAAACAGCAATTTTCAAAAATATTATGCCTCCAATAGTTCTGGCATGAAGGAAGGAATTACATCATTTCTTAGAATCTGGGAATTCTGAACTCCTGAATGCCTTGGACTTCCAATCCTAACAGGTCCTCTCCTTAAAACTGATCTGCTCTGGGGAGACCCCTCTGCAGTGCTGGGGCCAGCTCTGGAGTCCTCAGCACAGGAGACTCATAGACCTGTTTGGGGAACGGGTCCAGAGGAGGCTACAGCAATGCTGGGAGGGCTGGAAGCCTCTGCTGGGAGGCCAGGCTGAGAGAGTTGGGCTTGTTCAGCCTGGAGAAGAGAAGGCTCCAGGGAGACCTTCTGGTGGCCTTTCAGGACTTGAAGGGGCCTGTCAGAAAGATGGGGATGTTCTTTTGAGCGGGGCCTGTTGGGACAGGACAAGGGGTGATGGTTTTAAACTAAAAGAGGGAGATTTAGACTAGAAAGAAGGAAGAAATTGTTGATGGTGAGGGTGGTGAAAGCCTGTCCCAGGTTGCCCAGAGAGGTGGCGGCTGCCCCATCCCTGGCACCACTGCAGGCGAGGTTGTTTGGGGCTCTGAGCAACCTGCTCTAGTTGCAGATGTCCCTGCTCAGTGCAGGGGGATTGGCCTAGATGACCTCTAAAGGTCCCTTCCCACCCCAACCATTCTGTGATTCTATGATAAGAATCCACAGCAGATGCTGAAAATGATCTATCCCTTCACGACTTCTTACTGAAAGTGCCTCCTCTTCCATTGAAGAAGTAGGCAAAGAAAACCCAGCAGAGCTTACTTGTTCCCATTTCACGGGAGGAAAGGGCCTGAACCTCTTCAGCCCCTCTCCTTCCTCCTCCTCTGCACAGAAGAGCAAGCTCCACACCTGGAGCAAGCCCCCGTGTCCATGACCAGCTTGGCAGTGGTGCCAGAGCCTCTCCAGGCAGGAGTCAGCGCGTCGCTCCGAGAGCCAGCCCAGCTCCCACCAGTTCTCGAGGACAAATACGCTGGGTAAACACTAATACCATAATCTACTTAAAAGCCCTATTACTGATGATACTGAACCGCCGTGAATTTTCTAACACAAAGATAAATGGGAGCACAAATATTTGTTTAGCGCCGCACGGCAAGACCTGAGCAGAAGCGATTCTGGCCCAGAGCAGCTCCGGAGCTGCCCGAGCCCCGTGATTGTTCCATCAGGGCTTTAAAGAGAGGGAGGAGGGGGGAGGATTTAATTTTATAAAGCACTATTAATATTTTATGATTGCATTCTTCTGCATTCCAAACATATAAATAACTCCAGATTGCCAAACGCTTCCACCGCCAAGAATATATTTGGCTTTACCCTTTTCTGCCTCTTTGTGTTGCAGGGGTCGGGGGGGAGAGAGGGGGGAAAAAAAGTATCCTAAGTATGATGAAAATGTAACCTGACATCATGAGTAATTCTGGGCTTGTTCAAAGACTTTATATCCCTCCAAGAATACGAAATCAAGCTCACAGTCTGTGTGACAGGGACGTGTAGTAATGCAGAGATAATCAAAGAGTAAAAATCAGAAAGGGTGTGCAGCTGGAGGACCCCACTACAATCATCCCCTAATTTCTCCTTCAATTTTATTCTCTGTAGATGTATTCCATGGTCAACTACTTGCAGGCAAGCAAGAGAAGCATTTCAAGGTTGTCATTGCAAATTACAGCCCAGGTGAACCTGGGGGTGCTGCTACCAGGAGCTTTCATGCTGAGTTCTCTGCTATTGCAACCAGCGAGAAGGGGAAGACAGGAATGATGTGATTCCCAACGAGAACACCAACACTGGAGGTGGTCAAGACCAGGTTGGATGGGCCTTGGAGCAACCTGGTCTAGTGGGAGGTGTCCCTGCCCATGGCAGGACGGTTGGAACTAGATGATCTTCGAGGTCCCTTCCAACCCAACCCATTCTATGACTCTATGACTACCCCCTGAAGTTTTCCACCAAAGCCTAAATTTTTGAGGTCATCCTCCAGTCATCCTCATCTATTCAATTCTCAGTATCAGACACTCAAACAATTCCATTTTTAGATGGGAAAAGAGAAACAACCCAGAAGTCTCATCTCAACCTCAGTGCAGTATTTCCATCCTTCTCCCCTAAAATACTTCAACTCCTGCAACTAGTTGCTGAAAAATATCAGCCACAAACACATTTCACTTTAAACGAAGAGAAACCACACAAAAAAAGTCCTGGAACTGCAAGGATGAACAAACCCAGCTCTCCCCATCTTGTTGTTTCAAGCTGCTGTTCAACATTTCTATTTTTGTAGGACTTTCACGTTCATAACCAGGCATCAAATATTTTGCCCCCAGTGCATCACGTACCACCAGCCCCTCACAGCCTCACCCCCACTGCTGTATGTCTTATGCCACTGGAAACTCAACAAGTCCTTCTACAGGCAACAAAGATTCTACTTCAAACTTATTCATCAGAGAGATACTCACAGAGCTGGGACAGTGCTAAGATGCAAAACATCAACCTTGTGTAAAGAAGTGCCAGGGCCTCTCACTCCAAAAAGGACTTTGAGGGGCTGGAGCGGGTCCAGAGAAGGGCAATGAAGCTGGGGAAGGGTCTAGAGCAGGAGTGTGGTGAGGAGCAGCTGAGGGAGCTGGGGGTGTTGAGCCTGGAGAAAAGGAGGCTCAGGGGAGACCTTCTGGCTCTCCACAACTCCCTGAAAGGAGGTTGGAGCCAGGTGGGGTTGGGCTCTTCCCCCAAGAAGCAAGTGACAGGACAAGAGGAAATGGCCTCAAGTTGCGCCAGGGGAGGTTGAGGTTGGACATGAGGAACAATTTATTGCTGGGAAGGGCTGTGAAGGGCTGTCCCAAGCTGGGCAGGGCAGTGGTGGAGTCCCCATCCCTGGAGGGGTTTCGAAGCTGTGGAGATGTGGTGCTGAGGGCCATGGTTTAGTGGTGCCCTGGCCGTCCTGGGGGAACAGTTGGACTTGATCTTAAAGGTCTCTTCCAACCAAAAAGATTCTAAGTGGAGGGTTCAGGTTAAGTCTGTGTGAGGCAGCCCCACTTCTGCAGGAGAACCTCTTGGATGGTGGACTACAACACATACTGGTCTTTCAAAAAAAAAAGCTGTTGAGCAAAGACAGGAAAAATGGAAACCACAGCAAAGCCATTTCACAAAACAGACACAACCACCAAGGCTCTTCAAGAACATAACTGCTCTGCCCGCCGACTTCTCTTATACCCTGTTCTTATTCCAGATAAATCACACAAATCAAAAAATCTTGGTGCAATTGAACTCCAGCAGAAGTTCCCCTCACCAGTTTATCAGCACACCGAAAAGGAACGACACCAGGAGGAGGAAACAGCTCGTAGAGCAGCAGACCGGTTCTACAGCACAACGTTGTATGTTTTTCTAATACATAATAGATCAAACAGCTTAATAAAAAATAAGCTCATTTCTGACAGAACAAATATTCAAGGGCATGAAATACTGTTTTAAATTATTTCGGTTATAGAGGAGAAGGAAAAAAAAAAAGCCTCTTGGCTGAGGCAGCTGCATGCGAACTTCTAATGCTGTGCCAGCAGCTGCGGGGCTTCAACACGAACCCCACCAGCAGAAGACTATCAGAGCTCCAAAGCCATGTGATTGTCTCTTGTTCTTCCCATTTTTAAGCTACACTTTCAACAGAACCCCACAACACCAAGATATCCTCAAGCCCAAATGCATCTGCAGCTCCCATCAGGCCAGAGCACTTTTTTTTCCCCCTCGTCTGGTTGATGAGAACCACTTTGGTTGAGAGAGAAATTCTTGCTTCACTGGAGGGGTAGTAACAGATCCTCTCCTCTCCACAGCACGAGAATTTTGCGTGGTTAAAACTGATGAATGCTCATCCTCAGTGCAACGACAAGAAAAAAGATCATAGAATCACAGAATGGTTTGGGTTGGAAGGGACCCTAAAGATCATCTCGTTCCAACCCCCCTGCCATGGGCAGGGACACCTCCCACTAGACCAGGTTGCTCCAAGCCCCATCCAACCTGGCCTTGAACACATCCAGTGTTGGGGCATCTACAGCCACTCTGGGCAACCTGGGCCAGTGTCTCACCACCCTCAGAGCGAAGAACTTCTTCCTAATTTCTCATCTAAATCTCCCCTCCTCCAGTTTGAGGCCATTAAAGTCAGATCCTGACGTTTCCTTGAGAAAAATCCTGAAGACTCTTTCTCCAGTATAGAAAAAGAAACTTAATATGCAACCTTATGTTCAAACTTATGTCAAATCTGCTCAGCTTGCAAGTCACTTTTATTTCTCCTTAACTGCCTGCCTTGGGAAGTCACCTGGGAGCTAAACGTCAATATAACTTGTGCTTTGGAACAAAGCCTCTGCAATTAAGAATATTTCATTGCGGTACCGGGTATATTAAACATATTTATGCCTTTTTCTTTTCTGTTGTTTTACTTACTTCAACTGGTAGCTTTGTCTCTTCTTACAGAACGCCGATAAGGTTTGTGTCTCTAGTAAATAAAACATTTGAAACCATGTCCTCCTCAAAACAGATCTCGGTCGTTAACACAAACCAGAAGTGAGCTTATTATACTCCCCTTAAAAAAAAAACAGGATATTTATAGGGAAAGACACCAGCAAACGTGCACCGGGGTACAGGATGCCGCAATATGTATTTCTCTCTTGAAAATCATTGAACAAATCCACTTAAAAAATACCAAGCGTAGCCCCAAGGCCAGGAGGAGAAGAAAGTGGTTTAGCAGGTAAAACGAGCCAGCCCCGTGCCAGAGGAACCCAACCTCGACTCGATCTGCTCACTAAGTGCTTTTCTAGCTCCCTATCACCCAGCAAAACAAACCGGCCACGTCTTGGACGTGCCAGGACCTCCAGCAATTACCCCCCGACATCTTAATTGACTCAGTGACTGGAGGTTTTCATTGCTGAAGCCTCGGCTCCGCAGTTTGCCTTGATTTAATTTCCCATAATCTCCAGCAATAAATTACTTCTAGCCGGGCTCTGCCTCTCTGAGATTACTCACATGGAGGTAAAACACGGGGAAGGGTGGAAAAAGAACTTGGGGGAGAGTTAGCAGGCAGGTTGGAAAGGTTGTCATTTACAACAAATTACGCTGCCAAAAAAATTAAAATAAAATAAAAGCCTCGCACGATGAGTCAGAAGATAAAGGTGAAAACCTATCACGAGGTCTGGAGTCAGTATTAGCAAAGTGAGGTTTTTTGTAGTCCCTTATTATTAAGACATTATTAAGTCTCTGTATGGATACGCCGTGAAGTTTTCATCTTTTTACAAGTTTCTCTGCTTCTCATTTGGGGTTTCAAAAACACCAAAGCCTGAAACCCCAAATGGAGAAAGCAAATCCTTCAAATCAAGCCCTGCAGCGAAACACACCCGGGCACAAAAAAAAACCCCAACCAGACTTTGACAGCAGCTTTTCCAAAAGCCAAAAAGACCATTAAAAACGGATTTATCTGGAAACGAAGCCCTGGCTCCACGTTTTGGCCGCCGAGGCAAAGCCAGCCCGCAGATAACCATCCCGATGAATAAAGCAAAAGCCCTTTTCCCCAGATTTAGCAAGCCTAATAGGTTAAAGTACGAGTCACACCCTTTCTCTACACCCACTACATAACTCCCGGCTTTGTTATGTAGACAAGCAGGCAACCAGCTTAGTAAGCATCTTAGTGTATTTACAAAAGGCCCCTACATTAGCACTCAGATATTATGTAAACTAAGCCTCTGCGAGAGACAGATCCATTGGAGAAGGGAGGAAAACAGACATTTCCCAAAGGGATCACTGTTTTGAAACAATACTTTAAAGGCTCTGCCACATGCTGCTGACCCGGACAGACAATGAGAAACACAAGCTCCCCAAACAATCCAGGGTTTGGTTGGCATGAGGAGAAGGGGAAGCCATTCGAAAAGCACATGTCGGCCTCGCAGGGGCATATATGGTGATTTGGAGAGGAGAAAACGCGCCCGGCTCCAGCCTTCCCCATGCCATCTATTTTTGGGATGAGCTGGTAGGGATGGAAAGCAAAAGGAATAAGGGGCGAGATCCAGCGGGATCAAAAGCAGGAGAGTTCACGGCGATGCTGCAGCACAACCCAGCCCTCTCCCACCACTCCCAAAATCCCCAGGGAATGCCAGACCCTGCATCTCCTGGGCTCCAGAGATGAAGCACACGGTGAGGGAGGCCAGCTAGTCAAAAAGCAAGTGTGCCTCACCCCAGCCTTACCTCAACCCTCCTCGTTTCCTTCAGGGGATGAGCCTGGAAGCTCTCAGGGTGAGGAGCACATACCTGTGAAGCATTGATTTTGGGTGCTTATTCCCAATGTTGTGCTCTTCCTCATGGATTCCCAGCGTGGTCCAGACAAGGAACAGAGAAGGACAACAGCCCCAGAGATCATGCACTTCATAAACTAGGTCATTTCTATTTTTTTTAAATGAGGTGTGGACTGCAGCACCATCCCTACAGCAGGCAATGCTGAGCTCCACGTGCCTCCAGAAGCATTCCTCCCTCCTCGTGCTCCTCTGGGTTATAATTATGGGCGAGAACCACAAACACACGCTCAACCTTCCTCCTCTGCTGGGTTCAGGTGACCAGGCTACAAACAACACTGGTATCCCTCAAGACCCACCTTCAGAAGACAGTGTCATGGACATTTCTAATTGATTCCTGCTTTGGAGCAGAGCAGGTAGACCCCTAAGAATGATAAAAAGCTGCAAAAGCTCAGGAAAAAAGGCTTCTTCCCCCTTTTGAAGGAGGGGGTTTTCTGGTTCTATTATTTTCATCGTTCTGACTCAACACAGGCGTTTGCACGCGTAGCCACCAGGCAGAGATGGAGCTGCTATTAACAGAGAGGCAGCCTCCTGGAAATGACAAAAGCTTCGTTTCTACTCATCAAGGGGTCTCATACAACACCAGTCAGCGCTGGGGCTCAGCTCTCCAGCACCAGAGCAGGGCTGTGCAGAGGAAAATGCTCAGCAAACCAGGGCTGTTGAAGCCTCACGCAAATGCCAACTCCCTAGCAACACGAGCTTCCTATTCTGGAACAAAAGCTCTCCAAGAAAGAAAAAAGCTCATCCTCCAACGAGGTCAGAGAAAGCCTGACATCACAGGAAGATGCTACCACTCAAGGTACAGGAATGTGCCGAAGCAGCATCAAAAAGGTGCATAGAGAAGCTTGTTTTCTTTTGAAGTGCAAGGTGGGGAGCTGGGTGGAAGCGGCAGCAGCCCCCAGGTGCAGCTCTGCTGGATCCACACAACATCAACTGCACATCTCCCGGTGCCCATCTGGCCTCTCCATCCCAACCAGCTGTGCTCAGCGTAATCCTGAACGTTTCAAACACAAGTGGGATCTGTCCTGTGAACCAAGCAAGACTAGGAGTGGTGGAGCAAGAATTCTGCAGTATTCAGAGAGCAGAGAGAAGAAACGTCAGATGCTGNCCACGCTGCTGGGGAGCAGCCCAGGAGGACATTGGCTGCTGGGCTGGGAGCGCACGGGGCCGGCTCAGCTCCAGCTCCTCACCCCCAGCACCCCCAAGTCCTTCTCTCAGGGCTGCTCTCAATAACTTACTCATCAGAGATCACCAGAGAGACACATTTGTCCCTCTTTTCCATGCTTTTATCCTCACCCTGGTGCTGGAGCCGTGTCCCTTTACTCCTGGTGGTTCAGAACCCGGGGGCTGGCAGCTCCAGCACTGCTGGTTACACAACCTTTGCGTCGCGCTGCTTCGCCTCCTTTCTACACGTTCTTTGGTTCAGCCTCATTTAAAGCCTTTCATTGTCACAGGAGGTTTTGTGGCAACTTTCTTCTGGTTACGACTTGGAGCTTCAGGCTCTTCAAACATCTCTCTTCTTAATTCCTCCTTTTGTAGCGAGCTCAGCACCGCTCATTGTTTCCCCACTCGCTGCTTATTATCAGTCATCCAGATCCCTCAGAAAAGGGCTTTTTCTAAACCAGTTGAGCAGATCACAACGACGTGAGAACGGCTTCAGTTACAATCTGAAGCCTTCTGAAGATTAAAGCCAATTATTTCTAGACTTTTACTCTGCTTTCTGTATTTTCTCACTGAGGTTACACAAGTTTGTTAAGGCTCGTGGCCTCCTGCAAACCTCACCTGCCTCTTTTTAACTCTTTCTGGCTTGTTCTCGGTGTTAATTTTCATCCATGAATGGCCTAAGAACAGTATTTATCTCACAAAATGCTCTTGCTACCTATTGACAGGGTAAAGGAATATTAATCCCATGTATGCAGTATTCTTTATTTCATTTTATTCTGACAGGGACAAGCAAAAGCTTGGGATTAAGCCTCCTTTTCTCCCAGTAACCCAGAAATCATGCTATGTCAGAAGTCTTCATTATTTTATCAGCAACCAGCATGGCATTAAAAATAAATCTGGCAGCCTTTAGATGGCTGGGTGCACAGACAAGGTTGTTGAGGAAGTTTTTAAGCAATAAAAAGCCCAAGTAGAAGCCCTGACCACAGCACAGAGCCACATCTCTAGCAGGGGATTGGAATCTGAAAATGAACTTGAAAATTTAACTGCTTCTGTAAAACTACTTGATAATGTCAATAGTGAGGTGCTTCTATCATTGAAGCATCAAATCTTTCCACATTTAGTGCCCAGCACAGGACAACCAAGCTGAAGAACAGCTCTGGTGTGATCAGAGCAATGGGAGCAGCTTCGTGCTGCTTGGGACTCCCTGTGTTGGGCTACACAACCCCCAGCTCGCTGGTCAAATCAGCCAATTTCACTTCCTGGCAATTTTTTTGCCTTCTTCCAGAACCCTTCAGGTCTGAACACGAGCTGCAGATGCTTTTTCAGCCTTTAGCTGGAAGCCAGATCGCTTTTTAGGGAGTGCTGAATCAGTCAAAGGAAATGTTAGAGAGATCTCAATGAAGCAGTAATTAAAAGAATTCATAACATCTCAATTTATTCCCCTTTACCGCCTTCCTATTCCTCTTTTTTTTCTTTTTTTTTTTTGCAAAATCTTGGCTGGCTGCTCATTTTTTCCGTGCATCTCATCTCTATTCTGCAAGCAAGAAGGCAACTGAGCTGCCTTTTGTCTGGTCAGCACAAACAAGCTGAAAAGATCTGGGTTAGGCAGCAGGCTGGGGCTGCAGAAGTTCAGGCACATCGCAGGAAGTTGACTGCGCAGAATTAAATCCCAGTTTCCTCTTTAGGACGTAAATATGGGCTGGAGAGAAAACGTTGTGGGGTTTGGGTTTGGTTCTGCAATAAAAAATGAGGGGTGGGGGGTTGCACATTTCGCTTGGGAGGCATTAGGCCAGCTGATGAAAGGGATCATCAGGATTTTCATCATGGTTGGTCAGTTGAGGACACCAAAGCAGAAGATTTTTGAGGTATTTCTTTGATTTTGAGGTATTTCTTTGGTGTTCTCCCTTCCTCACAGCTTCTTTTTTTTTTTTTAATACAGCAGAACAAGAGAATTCAGAGGAAGCAGATGCGAGAGGGGGAATTTCTATGAACTCATCCTGCATGCCCCAAAATCAGGATTTGGTAGACTTGATAATCTTAAAGGTCTTCTCCAACCTCAATGATTCTATGGTGGGTCCTGCAGCTTTGCTGAACGAGGTAGCAAAGCCCCCACCACCACCCTGATGAAATCACCTCTTTGGAAACATTTACTTTATATACTTCCAAGAGAGTATGAAAGATTTTTGAAGGCTACTCCATGCGAGCTGATTGGGTTTTCTTCCAAATCCACACAACCATACAGACAAAGACTCAAAATTATTATTTTTAAAGTAATAATTAATTTAAAATCAATTTTAAAAAAAAAGGGTTCTCCAGCCCCTCATCCCCAGCTTGTGCTGGTACCAGCGGTTGCCCCAACCCAGGTGCAGGACCTTGGCCTTGGCTTTGTTGAACTTCACGAGGTTGACCTGGGCCCACCTCTCAAGCCTGTCAAGGTCTCTCTGGATGGCATCCCAACACCTCGTCTGCTTTACATTGTAATTTACTCCTTAGGCACATGGGCTCTCACAGGTTTGACAGTTATGAAATATCTTCTGTGCTGCTGGTCACAACCAAATACCTCCTGCTGAAAAATCACTCCTGGCTACAGCTCCTCGTTAGGGAAATCAGAGGCCATTGGTAGCTCAGGCACGGTTTGGGCTCCAAGGTGTCCTCACACCCAGTGAAGCTCCCTCCATAGAAACCAGCACTTCTTTTGCAGTGGCTTCATGGGTTTTTTACACCGATTAAAAAATAAATAAATCCAAATCAATCCCGTTCACTGCTGGCATCACATCTGCTTCCCCTTCTTGCGACCTCCCTTTCAGAGCTTTTTCCTAAATAAATAGTTTTATGGCCTTATTCTAGTTGCAATGGTCCAAATCACCTCATTATGCAACCTGTTGAGACAACGTTTTGAAAGCATGACAACTGGAAGCAGTGATGATGTACTAATTATTACACCAAGAATAAGTCATTTCATTTTCATCTTTCTGATGTCCAAGGATGGGACTTTACGTAACTTTTAAAGAGCTTGGGAAGATTTCCATCCTTAGATTGCTCTTCAAGAGGCTTCTCCTGAAGTTCTCAAGTCTTGGCTCCTACTCTGCAGAATTCCACCAACAACTTACTACAATCTCCCAGGCAATTTATGATTCTGGCAAGACTTAGTGCAATCTATCACTCGGGTGACAGACAGAACATAAACTGTATCCTGGCTGACATCACTGCTGTAGTCTCTAGTGAAGTCAGAAGAAACTATTACCAAATGAAAAACAACACTCTCACAAGTGCATGTTTTCTACCTCTCCAAATTTCCCATAGTTCTTCCCCAACACAGGTTATGCTGTTTAAAACAGAGCTGATTTATCAAAGAGGACTTTTACCATCGCTATCAACCGCAGCACTCAAATAAAAGACTAAATAAAAGGATGAAGCACGACTGAAAGCAGGAAAAGGGACGTTGTTGGAATTCTCAAAGCAGCTACATCAAATTTAAGTAGATTTTTAGTAACTAGTAAGGCCTTAACATAATGAAGTGTTGGGTTGAAGGTACTAGAAAATGAGTCAATGATTTGATGCTACCATGAAAAAGACAAACTGGAGAGGACTAGAATTTGCTAAGGGCCTTGAGCAACCTGGTCTAGTGGGAGTTGTCCTTGCCCATGGCAGGGGGGTTAGAGCTAGATGATCTCTGAGGTCCCTTCCAACCTAAACCATTCTATGATTCTATGAAAATATGTTCTGACTCTCCTATAATGAAGCCAGGCTTTTATTTGGATCTAATTCACTAGAACTCACTACACAACAATCCAGTCTTGTGACATAGACCTTACAAAACCTCACAGAAAGGTAATTAAACCAGGTGGACTCTGCATTCCCTCACTCCATGAGCAAGGTACAGCAGGCAGCAGAAGAAACACATCCAACCCCCAAGGGAAAGATGCTTGTTAAAATATTCCCAAAATGAAGAAAGCCTTGGGTAAATGCCCTTCATACATCAACATCTGAGGCAGGTCATCAGAACTGGATATTAGAAAAAAGTTCCGGGCGATAGATCAGTGGAATGGGCTGCCCAGGCAGGTGGTGGCGGCCCCATCCCTGAAGTCCTTCAAGGTCAGGCTTGATGGGGCACTGAGCAACCTGCCCTAGGTAGAGATGTCCCTGCTTGTGTAGGAAGGTTGGACAAGATGACTTCTAGAGGTCCCTTCCAGCCTAAAACATTCCATTCCATTCCGTTCTGTTCTGTTCTATTCCATACTAAATTCCAGCCTTTCCTTGAGGATAATGCCTCCTACCCAAGAAGAGGTCTCAGTGAGGCTCAGCATGAACTACAGCCAAGCTCTCACACAAGCGAGGAGGATCTTCCCACCAAGCCACCCGCGATGAGGACAATCAGCTTATCAGCTGAATCATCAAGGTCACGGACATCCTCCCATGTTCTCATTCCTCAAACAAACCAAAATGGAAGACAAATATTTGCACAGAGCTGCTAAACCCAGAGTGTCGATGCCCATTATTAAACCCAAGTACATAGCAGCTCATTACCACCAGTGAGCATCAGGGGTTTGCTCAGGGATTAGAACTTCCAGGGGTAAAACTGCACCAAGTTGTCAGCTCCTGCAGCACGTTGTGTCAGTCCCTCCAGCGCTGGAGAAGACTTGCATGACAGCAGACTCCAGGAAGATTGACACTTCTACCTCCCACCAATGACTGCAGCAGCCAAGGAACTTTTCCCCGAGTACCTGCTCTCCTGACAGACGTTCGTATTATTACCATATTCCTTCTAAACAGAGCAATTAATGCAACGCCGACTTGGCAACTCAATCAAACACAAAAGAAACCTGTCCCATTTAGCTGCCTCACACATCCCAGCACGAGCAAAATCTGCACCCTCCTTCCAAAGCCTCCCTTCCCACCAGGAGAGGAACAATGAGAGATTTTTTCTACAGAAATTAAATAACTTAATTGCTGTGCTGAAGTACTTACATTTATCCTTTTGCCTTCTGCCCCCCATTCCAGCCTGCTCTCATCTTACCTCTCTTCCACCCCGTTTTCCTCCTCCTTCTTTTCTTTTCTTTGTCCCTTATTTCCCCTCTGCAAAGAGAAGGGCTCAAAATATCAACACATCATCCTCTCCTCCGTGGACACTGCTCCTTCTGTTCTTATAAATGGCTTTTAGAGTTTTTCTTCTCCTGCAACCAAGATTGAGAGGTCCTCCCTTCAGCAGGGGCTTTTAAAGGAGAGATGCTTTGTTGAAACATCTCCTGCCCAGGGGCACGTAAAAAGAACTCGGAGTACCCACCACACACACAAAAAGGTTTACCTTTTTTTTTAATGTTATTCATACCAAAAGAATGCAGTCGAAATCAGGGGATAAATGAGGACCAACATTAAAATATTTGTGTACTTGTTTACAGCTCTTGCTAATGGTCCTAATTATGGAGGCTACTGTGGTTTAGGAATTTACCTCTCAGGGTACAAAAATTATTTCTAAAAACACTCAGTAATGCCTAGTTAGAAAACTTTTTTTTTTAAAAAAATAGGCTCAGATTAAAAGAAATGCACCCAACCTGCACCCATGCCCAGGAAAGCAGACTGCAACAAAGGCAGCCCATGAGGACACAGGGATTTTCTCCACTACGATGCTACACGTTGATTTTCTCCACCATGATGCTACACGTTGAAAAGTTGAAAGAGCTGAGTAAAGATCATAGAATCATAGAATGGTTTGGGTTGGAAGGGACCTGAAAGATCATCTAGTTCCAATCCCCCTATCATGGCAGGGACACCTCCCACTAGACACCAGGCTGCTCAAACCTGGCCTTGAACACCTCCAGGGATGGAGCACCTACAATTTCCCCAGGCAACCTGTGCCAGTGTCTCACCACCCTCATGGTGAAGAACTTTTTCCTAATTTCTCATCTAAATCTATGCTCTTCCAGTTTCAAGAATGAGCTGAGGGAGCTGGGGTTATTCAGCCTGGAGAAGAGAAGGCTCCAGGGTGACCCAATAGTAGCCTTCCAATACATGAAAGGGGCCTACAGGAAAGCTGTAGAAGGGCTTTGTACAAGGGCCTCTAGTGACAGGACAAGGGGCAATGGCCTGAAACTGCAAGAGGGTAGATTTAGATTACAAAAAAGGAAGAAACTCTTCCCCATGATGGTGGTGAGACACTGGCACAGGTTGCCCAGGGAGGTTGTGGATGCCCCATCCCTGGAAGTGTTCAAGACAAGGTTGGATGGGGCTTTGAGCAACTTGGTCTAGTGGGAGAGAGATGTTCCTGCCCACAGCAGGGGGGTGGAACTAGATGATCTTCAAGGTCCCTTCCAACTTTAACCATTCTATGATTCTCTGAAGCCATCACCCCTCCAATAGCATTTCAAACCAGAGGGAATACACTGCAAATTGTATCAGCCACCGTGGCTCCTCATTTAAGAGGCTTCTGCTGCTGCTGAGGTGTGCCAAGGAGCTCAGGAGAGCATTTGAAGGCCTGATGGATCACATTACAGACAGCACTTTCATACTGCAGTAAAGATGGGAGTTCAACCTAAATATACATCCACTTAAAAGTGACTGTGATCCTTTGGAAAGTAAAAATACCTTCTGGACTTTTCTAGAAGTCTTCGGAAGTGTTTCAACCGTGCTCGCAAAACTTTCCCAGCAGCCTGGTATCAGTACATGGGGCTCCTGTGCTGAAGATCATGTTTGAGCCCAAGTCTAGCTACACGTCCACAAGGAATGGGAACACCAAGCCTGGAGATGTACTGCAAGGGGCTTTTTATCTCAATCACTAAATAAATAGAATTTGCATCTGCCTGAAAATAGGGTAGAGATAACAAGTATTCGTGACACATCAGTTGCAAAACCTGCACCCCATGATGTGAGACTTGTTCAAGGCACCTGAATTCTAGTCTCCTCTACAGCCAACAAGCACCTTTGGCTCTGATTTCTTCTTTGGCTCTGACTTCTTCCAGCAAGGTGGCCTATGGCAAGAGCCCTTGCTGGCAGGGCTAACACACTTGATTCATGTTGGACATAATGGTTTTCAGACAATGTTTTAACAAACTCAAACTCCTAAACTAAGCACTTCTTGAGTTGTGGTGAAGGTGCAGAGGAGAAGCAGTGGCAAGGGAAGAACCTCAATTCATTGTAATTTACCCCCAAAATCTGCTCAGATGATCCTTTGATTCCATTTTTCATTCTAGTCCCACAATATATCTAGAATGGGCAAAATACCAGGTCAGAGGCATCTATAGCAGTACTAAAGCAGAGCAACCAAAGGTATCCTGCATTCAGAGCCTTCTGCAGATGATCCTTAGACTAAAAAACATTATAATCTGATCAGCAAAGAAAGTCAAATGGAAAAAGAAAAATGAACAGAACACAGGGAAAGAGAAAACCTTGAGGGCTGGAAACCCTCTGCTGGGAGGCCAGGCTGAGAGTTGGTCTTGTTCAGCCTGGAGAAGAGAAGGCTCCAGGGAGACCTCATCGCAGCCTTCCAGTATCTGAAGGGGGCCTACAAGAAAGATGAAGAGACATTTTTGACAAGGACTTGTAGAGATAGGATGAGGGGTGATGGCTTCAAACTGGAAGAGGGGAGATTTAGACTGGAAATTAGGAGGAAGTTCTTCACTATGAGGGTGGTGAGACCGTGGCACAGGTTGCCCTGAGAAGCTGTGGATGCTCCATCACTGGATGTGTTCAAGACCAGGCTGGACTGGGCTTAGAGCAACCTGGTCTAGTGGGAGGTGTCCCTGCCCATGGCAGGGGGGTTGAACCAGATGATTTTTAAGGTCTCTTCCAACCCTAACCACTCTGATTCTATGAAAAGCAAGCTAAGACTTGCAGTATTGTGAATAGCCCCAGTCAGCCCACAGCAACTCGTGATGGCTCTTGCAAGGCTGAGCACCACTAAGTGCCTAGACCTGCCCAGCTGCAGGTCCTATGACCAACACAGGAGCTCTGCTACAGGTATAATCCATTTAACCCAACATAGGCTGGTGAGAGGACATTGACGCTGAAGATCACCATGGTTTTTCTCCAGGTTTATATGAACAGGGCCATCACAGACATGAAGAGCCATCATTAGCTTGCACAAAAGCAGCTCCCACTTGCTTCCTCCTTGCTGGCACAAGCCAGAGAAGCAGCCCTCCTGACAAGGGCTTCTCTCCAACGATGCATACAGTGCTTGTTCTTAAAGCAATTACACGGGCTACGAGCTACTCACCATGTCAACAACAACGTCTCTCCTACGGACCGCAGCGGCTTAGAAAAACACTCGGCTTGAGTCAGCTCCCCTCCTCAAGAACATCCCTCCACCTGAGCACACCAGACCAGCACCAAACAATGGTTCTGCTCCGCTCTGCTTCCAAGGCAGAGGATGGATGGATGGATGGATGGATGGATGGATGGATGGATGGATGGAGAAAGTGAAGCTTCTCTGTCCACCTCCAGGTAGTAAATGCTACACAAGAAGGGTAGTAACCACGTTCTAAACATCACTTGTCTCTCCAGAGCTGATGCAAGGCTATCGCTGCAAGCCTCACAAGATTCTTTCAGTTTTAGTGCTTTCTGGAAATAGCTGGTGAAGGGACTGAGGCTCTGACAGCTCCAGCTCCTCACAGATGCATGTTCTGAGCTGTGGTTTCCTGTTTGTTATGTTTTCCAGTAGACTTAAGACACTGACTTGAAATAAGTTACTTTGCCCCTGCCCACCCCCCCACCAAGTCGAGATCAAACCCTGTGAACATCTGTTAGAGGTAACAAGCCCATCTTGCTTTCAGAAGCCTGAATTCCAGCTCTTCAGCACACCCCTTTGTAACTCTGCACCTCCTGCATTATTTTCTTTAGTAAACCACTCCTCAATGAACACTGAAGTGTTCGAAAATACACCAAGAGAAAGCTCGAAACTCATTTTAATTACGCTTTGATAGAAGAGTCAGCCCCTTTCTTGCTGCACTGAAAAGCAGTCATTTAAAGCCTGTCATCTCAGCCAGGGAATTAATTTTCTGGGAGCAAGCGAGAAAACGAGGATGATTTAAGCTAACGCCAAGCACGGAGCAAACGCCGGCGGCATTTACCCAGGTCCTGAGTTATTACCATCCTTCCCAGAGGGGGAAGAGGTCAATCAAGGAGTAAAGGCAAAAATACTGTTGAGTCAGGACACCTGCAATCCAGCACCAGCTCTGAAACCAGGCAGCTGCAGGTCCCTGGCCACATTGCTGAAAGCTGGTGACTCCCTGAAGCCATCTGCAGAACGACACGATGGGTGACACCAGCAGAGCAGGTCTGTGCAGGTGTGGGATGGGTGAGCTACAGGCAAAGGGGCTGTAGAGACACCACAGCTCAGCCCGGGGGGTCAACCAAGAAGGGCCAGGTATTGTATGTGGTGTTCAGAAGTGAGAGAATCACAGAACTGCCTGGATTGGAAAAGACCTTTAAGATTGTCGAGTCCAATCATTAACCCAACACTGACAAGTCCTCGACTAAACCACATCCCTCAGCACTACGTCTACATGACTCTTAAATACCTCCAGGGATGGGGACTCCACCACTGCCCTGGACAACCCCTTTCAATGCCTGGTAACCCTTTCAGTAAAGAAATTATTCCTAATGTCCAATCCAAACTTCACTCAGCACAACTTGTGGCCATTTTCTCTGGTCCTATCTCTTGTTACTTGGTTGAACAGATCCATCTCCATCTCTACAATCTCCTTTTAGGGAGTTGTGGAGAGCCAGAAGGTCTTCCCTGAGCTTCCTTTGCTCCAGACTCAACACCCCCAGGTCCCTCAGCTGCTCCTCACCACACTCCTGCTCTAGACCCTTCCCCACCTTTGTTGCCCTTCTCTGGACACGCTCCAGCCCCTCAAGGTCCTTCTTGGAGTGAGGGGCCCAAAACTGACCCCAGGATTCATGGTGTGGCTTCCCCAGTGCCCAGTCCAGGGGGATGATCCCTGCCCTAGTCCTGCTGGCCACGCTAGTGCTGATCCAAGCCAGGATGCTGGTGGCCTTCTTGACCACCTGGGCACACTGGCCCATCTTCAGCCATCCATCAACCAACACCCCCAGGTCTTTTTCTGCTGGGCACTTTCCAGCCACTCCTCCCCAGACCTGGAGCGTTGCAGGGACTTGTTGTGGCCCAAGAGCAGGACTTGACACTTGGACCTGTTGAAGCCCGTACGATTTGCCTCAGCTCATCAATCCAGCCTGACCAAGTCCCTCTGAAGAGCCTTCCTACCCTATTTTAGGGTAGGAAAGGGTCTTCCTGTGAGCACAGATTATTTGACACAGAGTGGAGGATGTGTCAGTGTAAACCACGATTTTCTTCTTCTCTTGGAAACATTACCCAAAAGAAAACCCCAAACCCAACCCCAGCACAGGCAAAAACTCTCTGCTGAGCTGCTTTTTATTGGACAATGATGTTCTGCTGCTCTACAACACACGGCAGATCTAATTACCCTAATGGAGACACAGTAGGGATGCACCAACTATATCACCTCAAAGCAGGCTGCCAGCAGGAGCTCACCCTCCCTCTGCCACACCAGATCACTCCCAAAGCTGTGGAGCAGCACTAGCTGGCCAAGGAGCATCCCAAGCAAGCCAGAGGAGAAGCCACCGTTGGTCAAGTTGGGGTGGTAACAAGGAAAAAAGCATTTCAACCCAGCAGGCAGGAAATCCCTGGCTGCGTGCAGCCAAGCTCAGTTCAGATGTTATCTGTGATCCTTGCATGATGAGATAAGCTGAGATAAAATGGAAGCAAGGGAGCTGGAAGGAACCTCTTCATGGTGTTGTAAACCCCGTAGCGTGATCCCCTTTCCTTTGACAAAGCCGGGGTGTGAGGTGCTTTCTTTTCCTGGGACTCCAGTTTTGGGCTTTCCAGGTCAAGAAGGACAAGGAGCTACTGGAGAGAGTCCAGAACAGGACTACAAAGATACTGAGGGGTCTGGAGCATCTCTCTGCCCAAGAAAGGCTGAGAGCCCTGGGGCTGTGGAGCTGGAGAAGAGAAGACTCAGAGGGGATCTGATCAATGCTGATCAAGAGATAAAGGGTGGGGGCAAGAGGCTGGGGCCAGACTCTTGTCAGTGGTGCCCAGTGACAGGACAAGGGGCAACGGGCACCAACTGGAACCCAGGAGGTTCTATCTGACTAGGAGAAGAAACTTGTTTGTTGTGAGGGTGTCAGAGCCTGTCCCAGGCTGCCCAGAGAGGTTGTGGAGTCTCCTTCTCTGGAGAGATTCCAAAGGTGCCTGGATGTGATCCTGGGCACCCTGCTGTGGGTGAGCTGCTGAAGCAGGGGCGTTGGATGAGATGATCTCCAGAGGTCCCTTCCAACCCCCACCATGCTGTCATTCTGTGACTGCACAGGCATTTGGCAGACTGAGAAATCTGCTGTACTTCTAATACTCCAGTGTATTAGTATCATTTTAAAATGTATCTGCTGCCAGAGCCCCATTATACATAATTTCACAAAGTCTTTATGAAGACAGGGTGTGAAAAGTGATATTTGAGACAATTTTTAGCTTCTCTCCCTTTTTTCCTAACAAGTCATTCTTTACTATCTCCTTTTCTATCAAACTCTACAGAACACAGACTTTAACCAACTGTAAGCAAAATGTATTCTGTGTAACTACACCCAAGATTTTATACTTGGAGATGATGCTGGTAATTAATTCCTCTCTAATAGCTACTGTAGACATCAGCCACCCCTGGCCTGGTGCTGACAGATGAGGTGTATGAGGAGTCTGCCTCCTAATAAGCTCTCACAAAGGCCCAGGTCAGGCAGGCTGGTACACGCGGTGCCTTCACCAACCCCAGGTGTGAAACACAAGGAATTCATAGAATCACTAGGTTGGAAAAGACCTCCAGGATCACCAAGTCCACAGAGCACGCACTGGGGTTTCCAGTTGTGGAAGCTCATTGTATCCATAATCCTGCTTAATGCCCAGTCTGGCTTCAGTGATTATCACCAATAAGGTTTTTTTCTGTTGATAAGGTTATCACAGCTCTAGGGGTTTGACTTTGAAATGGCCTTGAAATACCAGGAGTGAGAAGTTTCTTTAGTAACAAAACTAGTAAAAAATACTCTCCTGGAAACCAGGAAAACGGGGGTCACAAGGAAACAGAGAGAACTCAAAGTAACTCACACTATCTGAAAATGTAATCTATGATATAAAGGTATAAAAGAAGTTTGAGACCTTCTTGCTCTCTACAACTCCCTGAAAGGAGGTTGGAGCCAGGTGGGGTTGGGCTCTTCTCCAAAGGAACAAATGACAGGACAAGAGGAATCAGCCTCAAGTTGTACCTGGAGAGGTTTCATTTGGAGATGAGGAACAACTTCTTCCTGGCAAGGGTTGCCAAGGGCTGTTCCAGGCTGTCCAGGGCAGTGGTGGAGTCCCCATCCCTGGAGGGGTTTCAAAGCTGTGGAGATGTGGTGCTGAGGGCCATGGGTTAGTGGTGCCCTGACAGTGCTGGGTTAATGGCTGGACCTGATGATCTTAAAGGTCTCTTCCAACCAAAACAATTCTACAATTCAATGAAATGAGAAACAAGAAACCTCATTTCTTACAGAGCCCTGTACATTAGTCACGACAACAGCTGAAATCTTTATTGCAGAAAGCCCTAAAAATTCAAACTTATGGTTTTTAGCATGAAGATGGAAACAGGTAGGAGCCAGCAGTGGCAGCTTTTAGGTTTTTTCATTCCACCAGGAAGCTTTTATGTTTGCTGTGCTTTCAGCCTGTGCCAGAACTGGGCTCCCAGCATGACTCACCACTCAGCTCTCTCCAAGGAGATCCAAGCAATTCCTGCCCCCCTCCCATGAAAACATCAGGGTCATTCTCTCAGCTGAGTATCCAACACAAGAAAATCAATTATTTACGTCATTCAAAAAAGGAACCGTCTTCACTGTGTTTCCACAGCACGTGCATCTCCACTGCACTTGGAGCAGAAATGTTGTTTCAATCATTCCAAGCAGAAATTAGACTTAATTCCAGAGATCCTGATATATGGGTATAATACCCTAAACAAATGTTGTCAAAACAGGAAAAGAAAACCCCAACGGATCCCACGTGGATGCTTTGGAAGCAAGCAGAACCTTGCTCAGGATAAAAATCTTCATAAACAATAAAATAAAGCCTGGCATATTTTTAGCTTGACTAAGAGGATTGCACAAGGGGCTGCTGAAGACATCTACACCAGGATTGACAAGCTCTACACCCACTTGTGTCACTGCGACACGGAGAGCAGCCGTTCCTTTGGGAATGAGTTCAAACAACGAGAGAAAATGGAGCTTCCTTCTCAGGTCTTACCTGGCTGGAGGGAAAAGGTGCCATGGGAGTGTCATGACAGAGCTGTCACAGCCAGCAATGCTCATTTCCATAGTGCCATGGGGCCAAGGACAGTACTGAGAGAAAGTCCCAAAGACAAGTGGGCTGGAGTCCTCAGCACAGCAGA
>VYZX01021013.1:13154-26307 GCA_013401335.1 Brachypteracias leptosomus | reverse complement strand
CAAAACCCCAAACCCCATAGACCAAATTTGTTGATGTGATGTTTTGAGGTTTTTTTTTTTTACCATAAATCCTCAAATGATCTTACTGTAGTTTGCATTTTCCTAAAGGATTACAAAAGCTGAAAGGGACTATTGAATAAATGTTTACTTTATCATAAACAAAAAAATTTGGTCTCCAGACACATAACTACATTATTCTTACTCTAAAGGTTACAGGTAACTCATCTTAAGGTCAGGATTTAGCCTTTCTATAAGAGAGAATGATTCTTTGCTACTATCCAGTCACAATATAAAATACAAATATAAATCTATAACATATAAATCATACATTGTAAATAGAAAGCACTCAGTACCCAATTGTGGTTTTTCATTTTTTTTTCTCCTTTTGTCTATCAGAAATCTCTTCAGGCTTGCCTGGAGTCAGCTGCTTTTCATTTAGAAACTGACTATTTGCATCTTGGTAATTAAATTGTTTAACTTATTGGGGAGATATCCTAATTTACAGTTTCTAAAGCAGTCATATCATTATCTTGGACACTCTCAGGTATCCAGTTTTGCCTCTGACTGCTGCTAGAGAGTGTGAATCTTTTGCAGTCCCTGTGTCACACTTACCAACAGCAGGGAAATGTCTTGAATAGCCTCAGGTGTTTCTGATAACATTAGCTTTAAGCAGATAAATGAGTTCTTGTGTGTCTGCCAGAGGATAAGTTGATTACTGCATAAGGTAATGTGGTCAAGGGAAAAAAAAAATTTTAAAAAAAATCATCTTTCTTTTCTGCTAAGGTTTATGAAATGGTGCCTCTGCAAACTGAGATCACTTGGGGAAGGCTAACTGCAATTTAAGGGATTATTTTTTCATCCCTTGTGAAGATAATATCTCAATGTCTTACTCATTAAAGTAGGAAGAGGTTTTTTTAATTATTATTTTATTTTCACTAGGTATTTTATGAAAAATGTGGGGTTACCTATTAATTCTTCTTCTTTACTCAGCTCTGATTAGAGGAAAGATAGAAAACCTACATATTTTTCTCCTGCTTTATAGATATTTTCTTAAGGTGCTATTATGAAGAGTTTGAAGAAGCCGTATCTTAGAAACACAGATAGTTTAGAGTTTGAATTCTCACTCACACACATCTCTACCTTTGTGGTCATGTATTAATGATTTATTTCTTTGTTAAGCCTATTTGATATGGCTTGTTTTTTTCCTCTTTCCTAAATATAACCAATCAATTCCACCTTACTTCTGTTAAACAGGTTACTATAAAAGCAGCTATTGTTATACTTTAACCTGTAAAGACATAATATGTTAAAATACAGTATTTTTACACATGTGTGTTAGTTTTATACAATAATTTCCCCTATTGATCTTCTGTCCTTGAATGTTTTAGACTGCTGTTTGTATCTCATGAGAAGAGAGAATTTTACTCCCTCTTTTACCCAGTTTGCTGTACTATCAGATAATAAAACATTAAGAAGTCTTATCAGAGTATAAAAAGGAGATATAAAAAAGGGAAATGTTTAATTTTAAATAATTCAAAAACATTGACACAAAAGCAAAAAATTAAATAAGAATCTGCCTTGATGTACTTAGTGCTAGATTTTTCATGGAAAATATGAGCTATGGTAAGTGAATTATTCCACAAAGAAGGCTATTTGAATCATGTTTTGCATTTTCAAAGTTAGGCTTAAGCCAGGATATTCAAATTCAAATTTGCTTTAAAGTCACTATGTGTTTTTGCAGTTAAATGTTCTAAACTAGACAGAAGTGTTGTTTGGGATTCTATTTTTCAAAATCAATCACAAAGATGTACATTCACTTATGGATATCATCACTGTCTCATCTGAATCTTTTTAATGTCATAATGATAAACAGAAAATAATAAACCAATATGAGTTGTGTTTGAAAAGAACTTAGTCTTACGTTGAAGATATATTCTACTATGTATCTATATCATTATAATATGTTCTGTTATATATCTATATTTTTAAGATTTTGCTATCAGAATGAAATGTAGAAGTTTGCTTACACTAAACAATAATATGAGATGTTCAGACTCATTCAGAACTGTATCTTTAGAAATAGATAGATAGATATGGAATATGTCTATTTCAGTCATAAAATTTTTTACCAAGCTCAGTTCCAGACGCAGTATAGATGCCATGGCGAAAGACCTGCATCAACAACCTCTTGTCAGAGATAAGTTAGTCATATGCAACTTCTTGCCTGCACTCTACACCACAATTCTTCATGTTCCAGGTCCCAAAGCATTTCTTGGGTTGTCACACTGATCAAGAAACGCAGAGACATCAGCTGTAGTGATATTCCAGAGTCAATAAGCACTCTTAAATTACAGAGTTGAAGAAGCTACAGGAACCAGTTATGCTACATTTAAGCTAGGTGTAACAGGGATGCTACTAAGCCGACATTTTGAACATTTTGTGTGGTTCTTTTCCATGCTTCTCAGAACATTTCACAGTATCCACATTATTCTTAGTGAGATTTTTTGAGGAAAAAAGTTTTATGTGTACTTGGATAAAGAAAAGGTGCTCTGTAGCCATCTTCCAAACTGATGGTGGAGAGGAAGCTTTTCCCCAGCACACAGAGTTCATCTGTTTGTGATTCAGATGTGCACTTTCAGATTTGGCTCATACATAACATGGATGAAGTAGTTGTAATTTAGTGGGGAAATATTTTAAATGGAGTAACTGAAGACAAGGTTGTGCACTCAGTGCTGACCAATGTGGGACCAAGACCACTTATCTGTGAAGTTCTGCCCAGTTTCTGTACTTTTTGATACAGAGAGAAGATTCTGTTGCATCCTAGAAGCAAAAAGAAAAGCAACTATTAATTCAGAGTCTATATTTGCTGCTGGTTTTAAACCTCTATTGTTGCTTTATTGAGGATAATGTAAAGCTCTTGGAAGGAAACTAAGAGCTTAACCCAACAGTATATATACATTGAAGTACAACAGAAACTGGGAGACTCACATATGTAAAAAGTTTGGAAGGAGAGCATAAACAGAATAAAAAGATTCTGAAATAAAATCAAAAATACTCTGTTCATATGTTGAATTAATTCTATATAGGCTAATGTCTATGTAACAATATATATAATATATATTATATATAGTAACAATATACATATGTATACATAGTAATGTATGTATATAACATATGTATATAATATGTATTATATGTATGTTATATATATAATACGTTATATAACACAGACATAACCTTGACTCAGCGCACACAATATTTTACAATAATGCATACATATTTTTTGCTTTATATATAAACAAATCTGTGAAAGTATGAATTTCCAGTATTGTCTCAAAGGTTACTTATCAAGAAATATCAAGGTACTCACTGGCAAGGTCTAGCAGAGGGCACCTGGAACTAGTTTTTAATTCCTGGTTTTGGCCATGTCCTTCAGGCATTATCTGTTTCATAGTAAGGAGACACTCAAGTAGCATTAGACACACTGCATAAAAAGCCTAAGTGCATGGTCAGATAGGCACAAATGATGTCCTCTCTGAACAATTTTGAGGGTAGGATCATGGGACAAAGCATTTTGTGACAACTTGTTCAATTAATGGAACATTTACAAGGTGCTGAAATACAACATATTGCTATGCAACAAGCCGTGCCTTAATTGTGAGGCTAAATTGCATTTCCTTCTTTTTCTTTCCCTGTGAAATGTCCTGAAGACGTATGTCTCTTTAATTCTTCCCCAGGTAAATGAGCTAAGGTGTGGAAAAGAGGCAAACTTTGAAAAAAAATAACGTGTCAAAAACTAGCGTTTTTACCTAGCAAGGCTACTTATAACTAGATGCTGAAGACTGAAGTGGTGTTTCTCCTTGATACTGACTGGAAAGGGAGATGCCTTTGAGTTTCAGTCAGTGCTGGAGGTAGGTTAGCTCTTAAAAGAAGTCCACATATTGAGAACTTGCCTTTTCTCTAGTAATCTAAATAGAGTTGTATGGAAGGAAGAAATTAGCTTCTCATGAAACCTGTGATTTCTCAGAGGTCCATTCTATTTTCAGGCAATATTTATTTATAAAAATTATTGAAACCAGAGATCTTGGTGAGACTTATGATGCATAAAACCTTACTTGGCTGCTAAGATTAAGTTGCCTGAAGGTAATCAGCTAGTGCACTCTGAAACATCCCAGAGGATAGAAAGTCATTCATATGGAATAATGGACATGGCACAGGGTCTATGCCTAATATCCTCTTGTTGCAGCAGGTAGAGGCCAGGGGGGATCCCCTTGTGCCATCCCATTTTCTAGAAAGCTCTGTGTGGGCATCTGAATAGAGAAATAGGCATTTTTAAGAGTAAGATGAAGCTCTAAGCTATGCTAGCTACAATGGATGTATGAAAATCAACATGTAGAAGTAACTGAGTCACATTTTTTGTGATTTATCTTTTTAAGAAGATAAGGGAACCCAAGTCTCTGTGTATTTACTATTAAAGATAACAAAGGAGTGTTTGCATTAATGATACAGTACTATGTTACAGGTACTGTTCATCACTTCATACGTACATCTTTTTTACTTACAGCTACTCATGTTCACTCACTATGGTGGTTGTAACACTTTTATAGATATTGCAATGGATAGAAGAAGCTATTCTTTCAAAATAAGTGTACAGAAAGTGTTTACTTTGTAGTATTCTCAGAAAATAACTTCATGTATTTGTGAATTTTGAAATAGGCTTTCTTTATAAAGGATTTTTTTAAAAGCAGTTATCAGAAATCGACAAGAAAAGAAACACAGTAGAAAAGGTATAAATTAGAAGATCAGCCTACAATACTTGCTAACAAAGTAAGTTAATCTGTTGGTATGGATATTGATGAGAAAGAATGATTTTTTTTTTTACTTCTGATTTAGTTTAGAATGTGTTTAAACTTAGAATTAGTATGTGTTTCTGTGATCCAGAGATGGCTCTATGTTAATTTTCCAAAGCATAGAAACTGGAATATCAGCTGCATTTGTACAAATGCTTATTTTAATGCTTTCTATTTCAATTTCATTGCTGAGACTGATGAACAGAAGATGTCGTGTTCATTTTTGTAATCTTAACTTAGATGCATTAAAAATAATTTGACTTGTAATTAACATATTGCAACATTTATATACATAGAAATTGCTTTTCTTTTTGTTATGATTTCCATATCACTGACTTAGAAATGTCTGCATTCTTGTTTCAATTGCAAACAAATACTGTTTTCTTACTCAGAGATTGATTTCCATACCAAATGATGTGAAAAACAGTAGTCTTTCTTTTTTCTGATTCCAAACCAGGTACACATGTATAGTTAATGTTATATTTCGGTATTTTTTCTTTTTAAGCAGTCTATGGGATTTATAGTGCTTCTTAGTAACCTGTTGTGATTGATTACTATACTAGCTTTCAAAGAGGAACCCAAAATGAGTTGTGGGCATTGAAGTGTGATTGTCAGTATGCAAGAGTTATATGAAATGTAGTTTTTATTCTGAGAAAATCTTAATGTGAACTGCAGTGTAGTTATGCCACGTAGGTAAAAATTTTTCATGTCCAGCCGGATTAATAATGTTACTAGTTTAAGTGGCTGGGTCACATCCCATTCTGAAATAAGATGTCTTTAGGACTAGCTTCATTCATTAGTCTTGTACCGTAATATACTACACTAATAATACGCTAATAGCAATCAGTTATGACAAGATTCTAAACATACTCAAGTGGTGCCATAAAACTGGTTGATGGGTTAAAACTGTTTCTTAGGGTTGAATTTGTTTATCTGTTTGTTGAGTGGTAATTTCTATTTGTGGNGTGCCGTGTGGGCACTGATAGTCATAACAAGGGTGTGTGTTATCAACACTCTCTGGGTCCTAGTACTGCAGCATGAAGGCTGTATGGGGAAAATCAGCTCAGACAGACCCACTACATCAACATACCTTACAACAGAGAGAATGAGATATAACAACAAGTACACTTAGTCTAAAGGAACTTCTATTCCATAATAACAACCTGGGTATGCTAGACTTGTAAGGTTTATACAGTGATAGCTTCATGGCTAGCTGAGCATTAAAGAAGATTATCAGCTAGATAGTAAAGGAATCTTGTATCTATAAATCTTGTATCTAGATTTTTTTTTGCTTGTTTTACTTGTTTTTTTCTTTTAATCTGCTTTAAAAATATGTATATTTTCTTGCAAATTTTGCATAATTTTCATTTTTCACTTATTCAGATAAATGATGAGGNTATTTATTTATTTATTTATTTATTATGTCCTTTGGGCCCCTGGTATCATACTGTGGCTGTGCTCTGCTGAAATCTTGTTCTTAAACTATTGAGGTTCTTACTATTACCTCATTATTTTTTTAAACCCTTCAGGATATGGCTTCCCAAATATAAGTAATATCTTATAACCATTATCTAGTCAGGTATATGTAATTGTTCTGGTGTTATTGGATATTTCACTATATGAAAATAACCATGCATAAGGAGATATATCTCTAGATATGATATCATAGCAACTACTTCTTATTAATGTCTTAAACAACATAACATATCAACTNGAAGATTATCAGCTAGATAGTAAAGGAATCTTGTATCTATAAATCTTGTATCTAGATTTTTTTTTGCTTGTTTTACTTGTTTTTTTCTTTTAATCTGCTTTAAAAATATGTATATTTTCTTGCAAATTTTGCATAATTTTCATTTTTCACTTATTCAGATAAATGATGAGGCTGATTTTAAAGCATTCCATCACTCTGAACATGGAGACCCCTTAAAACTGGACAGCTTTTACAACACAGAACCATGCTGTAGATTGCTTCAAGTATCTAAAAAATATGGTGGTCCAACTTGGGTCATACTAGAGTTTTTCCAAATGTTTTTCAATGTGCCAAACAGTAACAGTACAATATAAAAATATCTTAAATATTTTAAACAACAAAAATAAGTATTTTAAAGAAATTTGCTTAATAGTCTTGTTAAGTCTGGGTGACACAGGCCTCATGCCAATAGCTATTCCGTAAATACATGTGTGAAAGCAAAATATTGTCCCTATCACTGATTACATTACGACATTTGGAGTATGGAGTCATATCTCGCAGCTAGAAACTGATAATGTGAGGTATTTTTAGATTCAAAAGCTGCACACAATTATTCAAAAATCTATGAATTAACTTCATGTAAAAAAAAATGGATTTTAGCACCTATCTCTTGTAAAATCACACAGGGCCACTTGTATTTCTTTCCTTCCTTTGAAGAAGTAATCTATTTTATTCTACCAGATATATTGTTGGGAAAACAGCCTTGATTCAGATATGATACTAATATTTCCTTTATTCAGGCATTGCACTTAATATGCTAGCTGCTCCAAGTACCCATTAGGAGTCTGCATTATATTCAGCAGCTTTTGATTACCATCACCAAGATTCCTTTATTCTCCTGCTCCTAATAGTAACTTTGATACCAAGAAGTATGGCTTTTCCTCTGGATAAATTCTATACCACCTTGCCTACTAAATAATATAGCATTCTCTTTCATAATTCCTGGTGGCTTCATTTATTACTGAATAGGTCAGAACTTAAAGCATAAATTTTTAAAATCCAAAATATGTGCTGAGGATTTTTCATAAATGCATAGGAACATATGTCTGAATATCACATGCATATTTTGGGGTGTAAATAAAAAATTTTAGCATCCATTCTTTCCTTCTTTTTTTAAACTTTACTGTACAAGTAATGTAATTTCTTCTCTGTTTTCTCAAATTTCATTTCCAACTGCATTTTAAAACTTTAGACATTAGTGTTTGCCCTAATGTCTAGCTTTCCCCTGTTTTTATCAATTATGTATGGACCTTGCTCTCTGATGATCAAGTGATGAGAAACATCAAACTAAGTTTTTATTGTGCTAATGAGATAGAACTATCTGACATCTAATGACTTCTATGTCTCCTTGAATTATTCTATATCTCACTTCATGTACAGATAATTTAGCTGATTGATAATCATTCTTCATTATTTTTGCATTACAAAACCTCTTCTCTCCTTTAGTCTGTAAGTATAAGTTGATAATTGAATTTAGTGAAGGTCTCTTTTCCTTTTTTACTTACATTAAGGGATGTATTAACAAACTCAACTCATTTTGAATTCATGTATAGCCTGAATATCATCCAAATTCTACTTCAAGTATGCTAGCATTGTACAATTGCTGCCAATGCTCAGTATAAAATATATGTAACCACAAGTACAAATATTTGAAAGAATTTAAAATTGAGGGATAGTTTTCCATGTTATTTTTCAAGTATACAAATGCCCCTTGCACATTCCAATTAATCTCAAAATAGCCAAGGACACAACCTGAGGTGTTTAATCTTGAGTAGCATGTTTTATTTTGTCTTGGTGATGTGGTAAAATATAAAGTAAATATCATACTGGAAAACCATTGGCAGCTGCTGAAAGATAAAGATGAAAGGATGGTGGATTTGAGCTAGAGAGAAGGGGAAAGATCAGTTGAGATAATGCCAAGATTGTACTAGTCAGAAATAACATCATAATGATAGTTGGCAAATGGATCTCAAAGTTCAGGTCCATCTCATCCAACTTTATCTATCTCATGGCTGAAGTTTAAGTTAATTGGTTAGGTCCCTTTAAAAACAGAGAATTTACTACTTGCAGAGGATTTTTACAAAAATATGTTAAGGAAAAAATAGACCTTTTGAAGCACTTGTCTCCCTTTACTGACTGAAACAAGACCCCATATAAATGGATGCCCTTAGGTGAGTAATGGTAAAGTATGTTAGATAAGACAGAAAATTGAGAAAAGAAATTTGAGAATCACAGGTAAAGGAAGAGGAGAAGTCTGCAGTTTTGATTTAAAAATTAAAAAAAAGAAAAAAAACAGTTTCCCAAGTTAATGACAAGAAATCAGGATATTATGCATGTAAGAAAGTGGAAGTTGATTAAATGTGATGATTCTGAATGAGAAGAGGGATAGCAATGATACTGTCAGTATAATTCTTTGACATCTTAATCCTCATTAAACCAAACTATTTTGCATAACGGCACAACTTTCCTCAAATGAAATAGGAAAATAAATATGGGCCACGTTTTTTTCAAACAGCTACTGCAGAAGTAAGGAATTATGCCAAGGGCCATCCACTTTACCAGTATTTGTATTAATATGACAATGATGAAACTTCAATACAGTCTTTTGTTCTTCTTATCAAAACATTCAGCGAATTACTTATTAGAAAAGTCTACAGCTGTTAATGGGAACTAAAAGTTTGGTTAGAAGTAGGATTTTCTGAATGCTTATCACCCTCCTTAGTCACAACAATGATTTATTTTTTTTTCTGGTCTTTCACTCTATTAATTTATTAATATAAATTCAAATTTTCAAACCATGAGGAAGGAATCTTTCATTTTACACATTCACAATTAAAACTCATTTTGATTTGTCTCAATGTAAAATATTTTATAAGTAAACTTATGTTGTTGTTTTTTGAAGTTAAAATTATTTTTTTGGAACTCCTCATAACTAAAATCTTTTATTCAGTCCAAGGTAAGTGTCTTCAAGATCTCTGGATTCTTTGAATTCTTAGACGAGGAAACAAGGGAAGCTCCTCCAGTATACGCTTAAACTACTATTCAGTAACATTTTCCATGTGCACTGGAATCTTTATAAATTGGCAAGAACATTAACTACACAGAGACTGCGTGGTAAAAAGCTCTTCCAAGATTTTACAAGAAGCATTGATTCAGATTCAATTTTAAAAACTACCAGAAAAAAAAAAGGGAAAGAATTCTTAAAAATAAAAAACTTGAGTTTTCAATGATTCAGGGTTGTTCAGAAAGGATTTTTTTTTCCTAAAACTGGATGTATCCCTGCCCATTATTATTCAGGTTTTCTGTAGGTTTGTGTTTCCCTTTTTGTTTGTTTTACTTAAGCATCAGGGATTGACAACAGCCAGGAGCAGAGTATTGGGTTCAGGACATGATGCTCAGATGGGAGATGGAATTGTATTCCTGCTCCATTTCTCTTCACATACCATAGTAATTGCAAGGTTTGTGGAGAAATACCCTCTTCCCAAATTGTTACTATATTGGCAATGACTTCAATAATTTTTGTTTTCACTAGGGCCCGCGAGAACTTTGAAGGCTGTCTGGCCATATCTCTGCTAAGTATCTCCTTGCCATTGCTGTCTCTGAAAGTGTCTGTGGCATCTTGATTTCCCAGTTCCAAAGGCACCTAGGAGTTTAGCCTTTTGAGAACAGCAGTGGTTTGATCTCTTCACTGGCTTAGCATAAAGAATTAGAAATAAATTAGTCTTTTCCTTCGGGATTTAACTCTAAAACTGAGATTGACAGTGTCCAAGGAAGGAAAAGGCATGGTCAGTCAAGTGTGCATTCAGTGATCATAAAATGCCATCTCCACAGGTAACTGTTTCCCAGTGGGTGTTCCAGAATGTCTATTGAAGGACAGCCCTTCTTTAACTATTACTGTAAATGAAATTTTGTTATATAACATTCATTTCATGTTATAACAATATAATTCAGGAATCATAACAATATCCAGTGACTAGTGCTTCTTGAGATAAATCCTATTTCCACAAAAATAAAATACCGTGTATTTTTATATCATGAAGTAACACAGCTCCACCACTGTCTACCTTCTAGACACCAGATTTTACTACCTAGTGCTGGAATCATGAGTTGCGGTGAACAGCTCAATGTCCAAGTGGAGACCAGTGACAAGTGGCATTCTTTGGAGTAGGTACTAGAATCAGCGCTGTTTAACGTTTTCATCGGTGACATGGACAGTGGGATCAAGTGCACCCTCAGCACGCTTGCTGATGACACGTAACTATGTGGTGTGGTTGACACACTGAAGGGAAGGGATAGCATCCCAAAGGACCTTGACAGGCTTGAGAAATGTGCCCGTGTGGACCTCATGAAGTTCAACAAGACCAAGTGCAAAGACCTACACATGGGGAAGGCCAATCCCAAGCACAAATAAAGGCACTCCTGCAGGAAAAGATTTTAGGGTGTTGATTAGCAACAAGCTCAACATGACCTNTATTTTTGAAATCCAGCTCATGTAAGGAAAATTCAGCTTGTTATACAAAATACTTAAGTTTCTAATTAGGAAAAACGAATTGCAGTTATAGTACAGCCCTGGATTGTATTAATATTTCATTTCTTAACTTCCTACATCAAGGATTAATCAGAGAAAAACTTGTTCTGCATACTAATGTGTCAAAATAGGAAACATTTCAAAGCTATTTCTAAAATGCTTGTAAGGGCTATATTGCCATGCAAACACCCTGAAAACTAATGTATCTCATCTGTCTGTAAAAGAAATATTTTCATCTCTCTAAATCTTACTGATAAAAAAGATCTTTCACTGCAGCATTCTAGGTGGTAATTACAAACAAATACAAACTTTCAGATGAATTCTTTGTCCTCTAGTTGATATGGCCACCTATGACAGATATGTCTTCACTTTTATTTCTGCATAATCTATACTGGCAACAATCTTGAGGTACCCAAATTTCCATTACTATGGCTTCAACAAGGTAGACATAGTCACAGGAATTTTCCAATTTACATAGTATTCTATTGAGAATGTTTGATTTTTATCAGCAGGCAATATAATCCATGGAGATGTCTGTCAGAAAGCTTCTTATTGTCACCTCACCTCTCCCTCTTGGCAGTCATCCTGGAAGACTGGTTAGGCTGGCCTAAGCTTCTAGCAGTAACAGGTATATTATGCTGCTTCTGTTTCAGAGTAGCTGGGGTAATATATTTCTTTGTTGCTCAGGAAATATAAAGAACTAGATTCTACTTGTAATTAACTAGCTGAGAATTCATTCATGTAAAATTCATGTCAAACTGACATTATCTAATGAATCTTCATTCAAAATGAGCATGTTGGAGAGAAGTGTAACCAGGTGATGTAATTTATAGGTGCTTTAATTTAACCCAGTGGCAGCAGATCTGTCATCTCCCCATGATATCTTTCAGCCTAAGACTTGAACTTTAAAAGAAATGGAAAGATTTTGTTTTCTTTTGGTTTTGATTTACTTATTTATGTCCTTTCCAGTTTCCATCGCTGTAAGGACATCATTTAGGCTTTCGTAATGTGTTCCGTATGTAGGCAAAATATTTGAAGAAGACACAATACAAAAAGTTTTGGCACTGCAGAAATAGAGAAATATATTCTTTTTTGTCTTCCTCTGTTCAAAATGTACTAAACAACTGCTGCCCAACTGTTGGACATCCATTGCTAAGTGTCCTAACTTTTAAAGCCCATTTTATTTATCTGCTGCAATTTAAATTAAACAAGTGTTCTGTTCAGTTCACATGTGAGCTAAAAAAGGCTAGGCAAAAATATTAGAGCAAAAGAATTGAGAAGGAATACACTTTACCAGCTCAGTATCATGAAATAACAATAATGAAAATTGATTCAGCCTATGGGTTATTCAATATCCAGATAAGAAAAACCATGGAAATGTCAATTTCATGTAAAACAACAGAATTCAAGTAATAGCCCTAACAGTACTGATTTTATCAGCAAAAGAAAGGTAGACAGAATCAACAGATAAAGATATTTTAAAATTATATTCTTCCTATTACAAACTCAAGTGCTGTGAATTCTTTTTTTTTAGTCTTTCACCATTAGTATTTTGGTTCAGAAAACAAGAAGGAGAAATGGAAAAGTTAGATCTAACATTATGGAATCAAGGATTTCACAAAACTCAGGGCTGCTATGATGAGCATGATCAATGGAAAAAACATTTTCTGCAATCCTTTAAACAAATACTTATAATGCAGTTAAACTACTTTTAACACACATGCTTATGACAATCTGAGAAATAATGGAATTATATTAATAACTTCTAAGATTAGATACTGTTAATAAGGGGGAAAGTGAGTGGCTGGTCCTCAAACTCACTGTAAGGATCTGTATTTTTATGTTGATGTGTTGAAAAATGGCAGTTTTCAATGTTCTGTGCCCAAACAACCTGCTGTAAAATAACATATGACACATCTGAAAGATCATTAGTTCATACATTCCTTACGCAAGATCAACATCTTTTTTTAAGTAACATATGCATTTTGAGGTGAGTTGATACATATTTTACAGAAATAACTC
>VYZX01021012.1:26965-46053 GCA_013401335.1 Brachypteracias leptosomus | reverse complement strand
TTCTGTGATTCTGTGATCTGAGAAAACTAAACTATTGAAATTTCCACTTAAAAACAACACTCTGCACATGCTCGTTACCTAATGTTAAGACAGACGAGGGATGTAAACTGTTGGCTTGATTGCTTTCATGACAGTGTAGCTCACCTGACTTCAGCAGTGTGGACTCTAATACCTCAGTAGAAATGACACCAGATACGTGTCAATAGCTGTATATATTTTTACTTTTAACTTGTACCTGGCCATATCACAGTGCCATAAAATATTAATTTCCAGCTTCTCTCAAAGGTAACTACTAATTTCAAGTCTTTATCTACTGGTGCAGGAAAACTGGAAAGGACAGTAGAAAAGATACATGCTACAAGTCTATGTTTATGTTATAAACAGCACGATTACTCTTCCCTTTTCCATGGCAGATTCAATAAACGTTGATTGAATTATCTGGTATTAGTTGAAGTGGATGTGAACAAAACAAGCCATAAGAATCCACAATAAGGATCAATGGAAATTATTTATTTATTGAAGATCAAATCCAATAACAGGGAGGATCAAATTATCTAGTGATCACATTAAGTGGAAATCATTGTACTAGTATGCTGCTTTCTCTAAGCTGATGTCAGTAGTCACATAAATGCACAATGGCAAAAAATCTTTTCCTTTTGTTTATTCACACTGATTCTGAAGCACCTGTCCCTGGTACTGCATACCTCTGCAGACAGTAGCATACACAGCTACCAAACTAGAATTACTAAATATGGATGCCTAGTGAAGTACGTATACAAAACCCCCCTGCAATCATATTACAAATAGAAAACCCTTGACCTGCTATTCTCTACTTCATACTCATGAATCCACTCTTTTTCAGGTCCTGAGAGGAAACAATGAGAATGGCAGAATGCTCTGAAATGTAACACATCTGAAATCTCTTCAGGAGTGCCCAACTCTGAAATGCAAGAACAAAATGATTATGAAGATTGTAATTATACCACTGTAACAAATTGATTTTATATTCCCTTTGAACAAACTGTAGATATCCATTTGGATCCCTGTAGTAGTATCCAGCCAAGTCTTGGCTTTAATTGTAAAGTCCGAATTCTGATTCTGATTCAAAATCAGCTTGTGGTCAATGCTAGCATTGAAAGATACTCAGTTATACATAGAGAAGAGACAAGGTGCAAAAGCTTGTGATATTTGATATTCAAAAGGTTTAACTAATGAAATAAACCCCAAAATCTTGACATTGCTTTCTGTCTGATACTGCCTTCTCTTATGTATTTAACCTTGCCATCATAAGTTTTGAGTAAATCTTGAATTACTTTTTGTTCATTCTTGACATATAGCATCTGGTTAGTTTAGGATTATGCATAGAAGTGAGATAAACCTCACAGCCCTGATAAATTCCTACAGAGTAGTATACAGATACCAACAAGCATCCGTGTACAGATATTAACTGCACAGGTCTATGGGCCAGTTGCTGGAGAGATCTGTATGTGTCTCTGAGCCAGTAGCAAACATCAAGCTAGACTAGCCAACAAGTATGACATGAGATCTGGAGGCTGGCTAATGGGAAGCATAAAACAGCTACAGAGGGCTCTGTATATGTGTGTGGAGGCTGTGAGATCTGCTAGCAGTCTTTGAGTCTGGTTAGGGAGCAAGTAAGACCATTTGATCCTCATCCATTTAGTTCATATCCTGAGCAGTCTAGTTTAAACTTATGCGAGTGCTGTTTGTGGTGTCAGCTCTAAAGGCACTATTTTCATGTTGGGGTTGATCTATTGGTGATTGTCTGTTTTCATACTGAGTGTATATATTGTGTACACAGAGTGTGTGTGCTCAGTCTCACTGCAGGTTGGACCTCCACACCAGGAACTGCAGCACCTTCAAACCGAGCAGACCAGGAAAGAGGAATGTGTCTTGAAGACTGGCAAATTTGTTTCAGTGGACTGAGAGGAGAAATCATGTTGGTTTGACTAGGTGCATCCTGTTAGGGCATTAGGTTTGGCTACTGTTTAGCATCCGCCACAACCTAATTATGAAGAAAATTCAGTTGGGAAAGAGGTAGCATGGAGAGTGTCAATGAAAATATTCCTCATTCTCCTGTAGATGTTCCACTGTTTAAAAATAATAAAAAAAAAAGTACTCCATAGATCATACGTAGCGCTCATCATGTATGAGGAGGGTGATGAAAGCTTTAGAAATAGCCTTAGAGTATTTTTATGTGGTAGGAGGATTTTTTTCCTGTTTTTCAGATGAGGGATTGGGATTTAATTGTCAGGCAGAAAATGTGTTATGGAAAAAGAACTGACCTAGTCTTTTAAGAAACTCTTTCAGAAAAACTGATTCAAAAGAACTGATCTCCTGAACTGCAGTCTAACCCCCTACATACAAAGCTATCTGTTTTCCCTCTATCATTCTTTGTCACTGTTGACGAAGAAGTCGAACACCATTATGGTAAATACTCTTGCAATATCTCCGTTCTCTTTAAATGTTCAGAGTCAAACATACCACTGTGTGTATCATCAAAAGCTGATTTACAAAGCTGAGTTTCTAGCTCCTAAGGAGAATAACAGTAGGAAGAGTGTTCTAATTAACATTCAAAAGTTGATCAAAATAGAAAATATGTTATGGGAATAGCTGATTTAAATAACTTGTAATTGAAGACTCCAGAGCTTGAGGGGTTGTAATAAAAGCAAGAACAAATGAAAGAAAAAGGAAACAAAACAATCCTTACCCAGGCATGTAACTATTCAGGTTCAGAATATTGGTAAACTGTTCCCTATTCTAAACTGTCATTTATTGGTATCTTCCTGGAAAAGTCACTTTTCAGAAGGGATTTTTTTACAGCAGTCATGTGCATAGAGTGAAGGTGATAAGGTAAGAGCTTATATTTTGCTCTTGCACTGGTCTGATATGCAAGGTTTCCTTCCCTCCTTTCATCTCTCCTCTTCCTTCTACTTGATGCTGTGACCATTTGTTGAGTATTTAACAGTCCTTAATCACAGGCCTGAGGCTATGCTTTTCCAAGCAAACATCATTGCATGGAAAGCAAGAAAGCCTTGGGGCGGATAAAACTGTCTGTTAGTGTCTTCCTTTGCTTTTACTGTTTAATTCCTTCCACAGACTCTGAGTGTAGTGAAATAGTCTCTTCACCGTCCTGAGCAAGCAAGTCATACGAAAACTCACCTGGGTAGGCTAGGGACATGCATTTCAAATTCTAGCTATTTCAACTGTTAAAGTGGATTTTCTACACGTCCTGTAAGAGGAAACTGGAATTTTTCATTTTTCTATGTGGCAACAGAACAAGAACTGACCTGAACCTTCACTCTAGACTTGAAGGTGGTGTAGGGTGAACATCACAAAAAGATTTGTCCTGAATATCTGTTCAGATGAATTTGTTTTACTATGTGCACCTCTTTTTAATGATGTCTTTCAAATGAACATTCAGGCCAGAATGCTTTTCTAGCATGAATCCACCAAAAGAGTCAATCTGAGGTTTATTCACAAAGAACAGAGGGACAATAATCTCAGATTTACATCAATGAGCAGAAAGTATGAAATATAGGAGATTGTTTGTGATAGTAAAGGGCAGGGTCCAGTTTCCCTTTCAAATGCACTTGGTACAAAGGAAATTGAGCGAGCCAGACAAAGATCTAGCATGTATAATAGAACTTCTTGTGTGCATCTATGAGGTGCAAGTAAACTGATGCAGTTCCACTGAAGAAATTTGCATGGGTTTATACTAAGGTCTTTCTACTCTGCAGCTGGCTGCTAAATACCGTGGCAATTTTTTTTATGCATGGTAACAGTATTTACAGGACACAAACACAATATTTCAAAAACATTTTAAATGCTGCCTTTCTGCTGTGTTCCAGACATAGTCAAACTCCAGCTATTTTCTCTAACAGTCTTTATAAGAATAATTACAATGAGAAAATAAACATATATTTGTACTGCAAATAATGCCATAATACATAAGTACATAATAAAAAAGGACACTTCATTAATTACATAAAGTATTTGCTATGAATTACTGATTTTAGCACTATTTAAATTAAGATTTTCGAGGTGACAAAAATTAGGCTGGCTCTCTTTGCTTTCCTTTTCATTTCAGAATAACACTATTGTCCCAGAAGAGTGCAAGTATTTGTAAAAGCAACCTAAAAGAAGTAACTGTAAATCAGAAGTTGAAGAAAAGTTTCAAAGAGAAATTTCTTATGAAATGTTTCATTGAGTTTGTAGGCAAAGTAGTTTCAGAAATATGTATTTCAAATAGGCATCCAGATAGATGTTAGAGTGCTGATGAGAGAAGAAGAAATTATTAATTTTTTTTGCTGGTGACCATTCATTGTGGTCACACCACAATGTGGTCTCTTAAGCATTGACCATACCATATACATTTTGGTATTACCTCTTTTATATCCAACCATTGCCATTGAAGATTTTACAAATGAAAACTGTGGAACTGAAACCATGCCCAGGCATTGCTTAGAAACCTGATAATTGCCTGGCCCAGAGCCGTGCGAGAAACTATTCTGGCAATCCAACCCAATACATAATAAAGTCTCATGTCTGGGAATCTTCCCTAGCACTCTCTAATCTACTAGCAAAAATGCAACTAAGGGAGCCTGTAGAAAAGGATGTTACATCTCCTGCTTTCCTTGTCACCTGTAAAATCCTCCCAACGATTTCATATATGCAAAAGAACAGAGGTATGATAGACTCAAATATACATCAACAAATGAAAAATATTTAGGATGGGACAACACATACGTCAGGCTCCTGTGACCTGAGATGTTAGGCAACACTCATGGTTTTTTTTAATCCTAATCTGTTTTGAGATCTTTGTGGTGGCCTGAGCAGAACCAATGCTCTGCTACTGCTAAACTCTGTACATTCAAAGAAATCAATACATGTTTTACATCAAAGAGTTTATAACCTGAACAACAGAGCTGAATAAAAGGCAGTAGAAAGCAATTACAAGTATTACAGGTGGAGAACTTAATTCACAAAGAAGTTCATATTTAGACTCAGTCTAAACAGAAATCAGAAACCTAATCACAAAATCCTACATTCTACTCCAGGAACTTAATCAATTGATCACATTCTTGAAAAAGAAGAGTAAAATGTTGCTACATTCATTGAATGAATTCAATGTTATAAAATGAATTACAGCTATAATACAGTAATAAAGTCATAAATCTTTTAACAAGACATGCACAAGCCCCTGTCCACCTCCCTCCCCCCGTTCCAATGCAAATCATAGAAACCCTGACATGTCGCCTATTTTGTTAGAATTTATTAAAAGCTGTCTTCCTGATCAAGTCTACCAACAACAATAAAAAGCATTTCACAAGTAGGACTCAAATTAGGCTGCAATTTTGGTAATACAAAAACCAGTACTTCTGAGGAACCTGCACACATCCCCAAAGAAATGGTCAGCATATTAATATACTTGGTTAGTAAACTATCATGTTATCCACATAAAGCAAATTCTTTGTTATTTGTATTATAGGAAAGCTCATAGCAGTTCTCAAGTCTGACTCTCAAGAATAAGCTCATGGAAGGCAGAGTATATTTTATGTGTCTTGATTTAATCCAGGTATTTTCTTGGGTCTTGCTATTATAATGTAATATAGCATGTAAATAAATATAACCAATATTAGATGTGGATTTTCAGCACCACTTAGAAGTAAAATGAAGGACTGTATCAGATTTGCTTTCTCTTTTCAGCTCAAGGTCAGTGACTGTGACAATGTTTAAATTCCACTTCGCTGTTTTCTCTAGAGGTTTGTAATCAGACCTTTGAAAGAAGCAATGCCGTTTTATTACTAGTGGTCCAGAAATAGAATCAGAAGTAGAAAAATATGCAGTAGAATATCATTACATCTTCATATAAATTAACATGAAAAAGGTTTTGATTCATATCTATGCAGGCTTTTGTCAATCAATAATATTCATGTATCTCTGAGGAGAGCACAGGGCAGAATATTTCAGGGAGCAATGAAAGCATTACTGCCTGTTTAAGGAGTGTGGTTTCTGAAAAGCTATCTTTTCCTCTCTTCTTGTTTATGGATAACCATTTTTATAAGATTTTGCATTTGTTATTTTGATGTAAATATTAAGAAAGGGAACATGACAATGCTATTAATTTTTAAGTTAAACTGAGCGTTAGGAAGCATTTATGTCAGAAACAGCTTTAAAACAGAACAGATGCTAATTTATTTTAATTATGCCTGAGAATTTTCTTTCACTACATTCTTATATACACAGGTGCTAACTGCATTTGCTGTTACTCCACAAATTCATCTCTCAGCTTTTTTCAAGGCTCTCTGATAACAATGGAAGACCCTTCTTCAGTCAAAATCCAAAATCATTTTCTTCTCTTGTTAGTATGTCTTCCTCTAAGAATGCGTCAAAGAAATAGGGCAGCTAATCAAAGAAAATTTGAGGAGTCAGTAGATTATAAATATGACTGTTTATTGAATCAAAAAGAAGTTTAAGAAGTATATACACGTACTGTTGAACATCAGCATTCTGTAGCTGAGTGTCAGGCTCGAGGAATATAAACTGAACAAAGTTAAGAACATCTCTCCTTTTATTTATAGATTGTCTCCTTAGATTACAAGATGAGTCAAGGACAATGTGGCAACTAAGAACACCGATTTTAGCAGTGTGAAAAGACATATCAATGATAAGACCAAGAAAACACATACATGGATGTCTACATATATGACTGTGTGTTTGCAAATGAAGAGAAAGAAACCTTCCTGATGGAAAGGCTATGAGACCACTAGGTGTCATTCTTGTTCCATGTTTCCTATTGGCCATATTTCAAACAGCTAGTCTGCAAAATTTAAGTTTTTATACCCCTAATATTTTATGTCTGGTAGTTTTATGAGGTGCACTACTGTCCACCAGGGATCATACTGCAATACATATTTTCTTTCAGCCCACAGGTTATTGTTGTTCTGAGTTCTGTGGTCAAAAGTCACGACCTTACTGGGCATTGCTACTTTCATGAGCTTCTTAAAACAAAAAATGCGACAATAAACAGCAGTCATGCCTTGCCTGAGGCATTAGTATTATGATTTGTGCATGAAATGTTAAATGCCTGTGGGCTTAACACTTTATTTCTTAAAAATGACAGTTAACATGATTTATTACAAAATAATATTTGGATAATTTTATTTTTAAAGTCAGTCAGTATTCCAAGATACTTAATCAGAACTCCTACATATTATTTACTAAGTAAATAGTTACAGGGTTTTTAGAGATTTTAGCATGTTAAATCTTTATTGAGGTATTTTAAAAACAAGGGGTTTGCTCCTTAATTTTCTTTAATTTTAGGAATTTCTACTCTTCCATTCAATTTCAAACTAGTGTCTAGGTATTTGAAGGTTTCGCCATTGCTTTCACTTCCATTGCCTTTGCTTGGTTTACATCTAAGGTTCAGTAACATCTACTGCTTACGCCAGGACAGAATAACAAACTGGATTAACAATGACTGCAACTGAATTAAAGAAATATGATGTAACATTAAAATGTCATTGAAATTGTGGCAGATGTATCCTGGAACATATTGATAAAAGCTGCATTGTTTGTTTAGGATGGTTTCTCTCCCTGTATATCCAAACACAGCTGACAAAAAAACTTAAGATGCTGTATAATATCAGAAGGTGAAGGTATTGGGCAGCCTGGATTGCAATTCTATTGGTTTATAGGAAATAATTATTACAGAGAAAGAAATTAATTTTTATTTGTTACTATTAGAAAATTGAACAATGTCTTTAGAGTAAGCAAGAAACAAATGAGTTCTACGCTACCATTGACCTTTTTTATCAGGATTAAAGCACTTCATTAGGACAGTAAAGGGGAATTCAGACTGCAGTCACTCAGCTTTGTCTAGTATCTGTCNTCCAACCCCTGCCATTCTGTGTGAAAACAAAACCATTCATATTTTAAGTGAACTTTGACATACAATTTAAAGCACCATTGTTAAGTGTTAAAACAAGGGGTTCAGAATAGACCTTTGATCTTGTCTTATGAAGAGTTCTCCAGTAATGAGATTTCTCCATGAACAAAATAGCTTCCTTTAAAGAATCAATAGTGGGGTTCCATTTTTGTGAATGTGTTTTTAGATAAATGATGTACTTTAAATATAAAAGATATGATTTTAATAATTTTCTATCCTTTCTGAATGACAGATACACCCTTTCAAAACAAGCAATGCAAAACCGAAACACAGGCCATATTTAATTGTGCCACACATATACACAAAGTGGACACCGACCATACCTCAGAGATGGTATCTTACTTGTAGATCTTTTTACTTACATCATTACCATTTGTTTAAGAACACCTGTATCAACTAAAGGCTTCTTGTGAGAGAGGTATACTTCATAAGTATGGATGGCCTTCAGCTTGATGCAAAGGTTTCTAAAGCTGCAAATCCACACCTGTCATATGTTCTAACACAAGATATCCCAACATTCCTGTTTACCCCATGCAGCTTCCAAGAAGCAATGCATGACAAAGGCAGTGTCATGTTTTTGTCTATTTCTCTTGCCGCTTAGCTGTAGTATTTCAGGTTGGAGTGTGAGGTCCCCATGAAATAATCTGTTTACTTTTTGTACCTCTGAGGTGTCCTGATTCTACACCTCCATGTTCTCCTAAAGTAGGTGAGGAACCTGCAATGCAGTGCTAAACCCTGTGCAAGCCCAGGCATTATATGCACATTAATTTATAAAACTGCATTACTGTAAGATTATTTCTTTCAGAATTAGTGAAAGGAAGCAGAGATCTAAGTATCATCTCATTTCTGAGCTGGTGAGGAAAGTTACCACAACTACTGGACTGTCTGGATCTTTCTGAGAGCTTTATGTAAATGACTACAGTAAGCTTGTTGGTTTGTGATGATACGTTTAAAGGTATGCTGTCAGCTCACATTCACTCTTTTGAAGACACATATATTCAGAAGCCTTTTCCCATGGTTACTTACCTGTGTAAGCCACATTCATCTTTGTGATACTTGAAATTTTCTCAGCATTAAATAATTAAAGAAAGTTGTGTGCTACATTTAATCTGGCCAAGCAGAGCATACTGTGGGCAGCTGTTTTGCTGAAATGTTTTGCTTCATACTGTTCAAGATAGTTACCTGTAACTTGAAAACAAGTGGAAGGTTATGAACTTTCTATTTACTGCAATACATTTAATTTTGACTCCAAAAAGAATTAGGTTAAAATTAATTTTTAAGAAGATACCTCTGTCTTAAGTAGATTGGACAGCCTTGAGTGTAAAACTGCATGTATAAGCCTTGTAACATTAGGAAAAATCAATTATTGGCACTTTTTGTGAACCTTTCTTGGAGGCAGGTGTAGAAAAGGCAACAAAAGTCTACAGAAGTGTTGACAATGTGCCATGGATGGAGATAGAAGGCAACTGTCTTTCATGAAGAGACTCAGGCTTGTCTAATTATGTCTTTACACCATTTCTAAAAGTTGAGCCATTGCTGGAAATTAGACCACTCTGCATTCAAATCCTTATATGGACTACATTTCACATTAGATAATGAGGGAATACTTTATACACTCCAAATTTTATGTATTTCTAAATGCTACATGTTATCATCTGTAGGGCAATATATACACTTAAGAGCAAAAGAAAGGAGCCACCTGGTAAATTTCAGATGTTTTTGTCCTTTCAGTAAAATAAAGTAACAGTTTAATAGTATTTAGTAATATCTCTATAAAATAGATTTTCATATTTGAAGATTCAAAAATAGAAACTCTCTGTTCTTGACATTTAGAGACATAACTGATAAATGCATGCTCTCCTAAATTTTTTCTTTTTTTTTACCTCCCTCTTGCAGCTTTTGTTTGACTTTAAGCTCCATCCCTTCAAACTACTCTGCCAACTCCCTGCCTTTGCTGTGTCTAGAGTTTAATTGCTGTAGTCTGGTCTCCATTTCTCTTTCTGAGTGAGACAGTAGCTGAGAAAGGCCAGCTACTGGAAATCCCTGCCAGAATTTTTCTGCCTCCAGTTGCTTTTGCTATATGGCTTCGCATTAGGCTGTAGATAGTGGTTCAGCAACTGTTGTATCAGTGCAACCATGTTCAATTCCCTGGATCTGTAGCAGAGTAGAAAGAGCCATGGGAAAATATAGACTGCTTATATGATGCCTAAATGAAACTGCATGTTATATGTCATAGTACTTGCATGAAGCAGGAGGTAGAAAAGAGGAAAAATATTATCCAGTTCACTTCTATTTCAAATGTAAGAAAGTAGTAGATCATTGGGGTTGTATGAAGAAATGTAATGCAAAATAAACGTAAAACATACAGAGCATACAATGTCTATTAGTACTGAAGAGATCTACATTAGCCCTATGGTCTTTAATTGGCAAACACTGTACTGCTGCATGAAATAATCAATTAAAATAATTTAGCTGTTGAGCTACTTACAGTGAGTTTTCAACTGTCAGCAGAAACTATAATAGTCTCAAAAGAAGTCCCTACCTTTGATCTCCATTGAAAATAGAGTGATAAAATGTGGTTTACTGAGCCATATAAGTAAGGCAATTAAGTCTAAATTACTGAACTAACTGCTGCTAATCCCTTTCAAGACTACTAGTGTGACGTAATAGACTTATACAACATCTTCCATAATCACAGCTGAATGACTAGGTCTTTAGTACAGGGGCAGCTTTAGGCCAGTCTTGTGTTTGATGTATCTCTCCTATGAGGACAGGCAGAAAGACCTTGGACTGTTCAGCCTAGAGATGAGAAGGTTTAATGAGACCTTATCAACATCTATAAACACTTGAAGTGAGAATGTTAATAAAATGAAGCCAGGCTGTTTTCAGTGGTGCCCAGTGACAAGAGGCCATGGGCACAAACTGAAACACAGGAGGGTCCAAATTAACATCAGGAAAAACTTTTTCACTGTGAGGATAACTAAGCAGTAGCATAGGTTGCCCAGAGAGATTGAGGACTCTCCCTCCTTGGAGATATTCAAAAGCCATCTGAACATGGTCTTGGGGAAGTGGCTCTAGATGGCCCTGCTTAGGCAGTGGTGTTGGACCAGATGACCTCCAGAGGTCTCTTCTAACTTCAACATTTCCGTGGTGTTCTGTAGTTTACCTATCAAATGATACCTCATCAATAATTTAGTAATGGAACAGAAACAAGGGAGAGATTAAGATGGAAGCTTGAAAAGCCCCACCTCACTGATTACAATGCAATTTTACAGATATACATGTTGACATGCAAGCATGATCAATTCTAGTTTGAGTTTCGATACGTGATGCGCCTGGCTAAGTCTGGCTTTCTTTTATTTGAAAGCTCTGTCTTGTTTTGTGCAAAATATAAGCATTGGCTAGTTACAAAGTGATCAGCCCTGTGCTGTCTCCTACCAGCTCCTATACTTTCTAAAAATCAGTCTCTGTGAGTAGTGAAAGTATTGTTGTTGGGGCCAGCAGATTCACTAAAAGTGATGTGGTCATGGAAATAACTTTGTTTCCTTTATAAATAGTTGGTTTTATCTTGGACCAAGCAAATGTTTGAAGCATGTCTAGCAAATGAATAGATGGACCATGAAGGCCAACTTGCTTCTTTCTGTGTGATTTACATTATATACAAATAAGTACTTGCTAATCAAAACCACCAGACATCTTATGGCCTACCTTACACTAAGGAAAGTACCAGAAAGTACCAGTAGTTACCTGCAATTAAACACGGTAAGTTTGTGGTTTGTTATATTTATAATTAATGGATGGAGATGAAGTGAGACAGAAATACTGCTTTCTTACACCCTGTTGATGGAAACTACTGGACTGGCTCATTCCTAGATACCTAAGTTACTTGAGATGAATTGTAGCATAACTCCTACCAGTGGATACGCAGTAGTTAACAATTCTAAGAACAAAATCCATTAGGAAGAGACATCCTCTAGCATAAGTGACAAGTTTCTCATGTAGCAGCTCCATGCACTAGAACTTGTTTTTATTGCCTGTTTTAAACACATAAATAAATCATATTTGTTTGATTCAGAGAAAATTAAAAGAAAAATTTCTTCCTGTATATTTATATTTTATAGTTTATATAGATTGTCATTTCCTTGGAAATATTCTTTGCTATTGAACTGAAGGCTAATAATGAAAAATTTAGTTTCTCCAGCAAGACGCTGCTGCAGAAATTCTGGATCATTGCACTCTATGATGGCAGCATCTCTCCATTGCTCATTTCAGATCAGTGAAAGATATTTTAGAATCTTAGCACAATTGAGTATACTTAATGTAGTAGCTACTGTATCTAGCTGAATGTTCATGAAAAACAATTTAGTCTTTTCCTTCCCTCTTTAAAGAAAGATGGATATAGGGATAGTAAATAATTTTTAGCATCTTTATTATTTATATTCTGCAGTAATATATTAGCAAAATTTCTATTAAACAAAAATATTCGTTAGATGTTTTTTTACAAGCTTTATAACATATTTAAGACTCACTTTTCTGGTGATCCAGGATAAAAATCATCTTTTCTTTTATAAAATTTGAGTTGTATTTTGAGAAACCAGAAAAAAAAAAGCTACTCAGGTGTGATTTTTATGTTAACATGTTCTCTTGTACAGCATATCTCTAGGCCACATTTGGTAGGCATAAAAACCTGACAAGAAAATGAAGAATGACAACATATTTTAAATATTTTTAAAAGCTTTTAATTTATATTTCTTTTTAATATTTAAAACCCTTTTGTTGTAAAGCACCCTCAGTAAGTTTGCAGATGACAACAAGTTAGGTGGGAGTGTTGATCTGATTAGAATTATAGAATAGTCTTGACTGGAAGAGACCTTCAAGATCATCAAGTCCAACCTCAGTCCTAGCCCTATTGACACCACTAAACCATGTCCCTAAGCACAACATCTACCCATCTCTTAAACACCTCCAGGGATGGGGACTCCACCACATCCCTAGGCAGGCTGTTCCAATGGCTGATAACCCTTTCAATAACGAAATTCTTTCTGACATCCAGCCTGAACCTCCCCTGGTGCAACTTCAGGTCATTTCCTCTTGTTCTATCACTTGTCACTAGGGAGAACAGACCGACCCCTGCCTTGCTACAACTTCATTTCAGGTAGTTATAGAGAGTGATAAGGTCTCCCCTCAGCCTTCTTTTCTCCAGGCTAAAGAGCCCCAGATCTCTCAGTTGTTCTGCATATGGGTACCCTCATTGAGGGTAGGGAGGCCCTTCAGAGGGACCTGGACAGGCTGGACCAATGGGCCGTGGTCAATCATATAAGCTTTAACAAGGCCAAGTGACGAGTCCTGCACTCGGGCTGCAACAACCCCATGCAAAATTATAGACTTGGGGAGAAGTGGCTAGAAATCTGCTCAGCAGAAAAGGACCTGGGGGTTTTGATTGACAGCTGGTTGAACATGAGCCAGCAGTGTGTCCAGGTGGCCAAGAAGGCCAATGGCATCCTGGCTTATATCAGGAATAGTGTTGTCAGTGAGACTAGAGAAGTAATCGTCCCACTGTACTCAGTGCTGGTGAGGCCGCATCTTGATCACTGTGTTTGGTTTTGGGCACCACAGTACAAGAAAGACATTGAGGTTCTGGAGAAGGTGCAGAGATGGGCAACAAAACTGGTGAAGGATCTTGAGGATAAGTCTTATGAGGAGTGGCTGAGGCAACTGTGCTTGTTTAGTCTGAAGAAGAGGAGGCTGAGGGGTGACCTTATTGCTCTCTACAACTGCCTAAAAGGAGGTTGTAGGGAGGTGGGTGTTGGTCTCTTCTTACAAGCTGCATCTGACAGGACAAGAGGAAATAGCATTAAGTTACGCCAGGGTAGGATTCGGTTGGATATTTGGAAAAACTTCTACATCGAAAGGGTTGTCAAGGACTGGAATAGGCTGCCCAGGGAGGTGGTTGAATCACCATCTCTGAATGTATTTAAAAGCCATCTAGATAAGGTGCTCAAGGATATGGTGTAGAAGTGGGTCTGATAGAGATAGATAATGGTTATACTTGATGATCTCTTAGATCCTTTCCAATCATAGCAATTCTGTGATTTTGTGATTCTGTGAAAACTTGAAACATGGTGAACTTGTCATTTTAACTGACTACTCCACACAGATCCTAAAGAAGTTACAGTTACACAGACCCTAGAAGTGTGCAATTGTAGGCACTGAATAGTTTCAGCACTTAGCATTACTAAGTTACAGGTTGCTTAATTCTTTCAAACAACAGAATTACAGAATATTGGAGGTTGGAAGGGACCTCTGGAGATCATCTAGTCTAATGCCCCTGCTCAAAACAGGGTCAGCCAGAGCAGGTTGCTCAGGTCTGTGTCCCGTTGTTGAATCATAGGATCATAGAACGTTTTAGGCCAGAAGGGACCTCTAGAGGTCATCTTGTCCAACCTCCCTACACAAGTAGGGACATCTCTACCTAGGTCAGGCTGCTCAGAGCCCCATCACGTCTGACCTTGAATGACTCGAGGGATGGGGCCTCCACCACCTCTCTGGGCAGCCCATTCTACTGATCTATCACCCTCATGTTAAAGAACTTTTTTCTAATATCTAGTCTAAATCTATCCTTTCCTAGCTTAAAACCATTTCTCCTTCTCCTATCGTTACAAACCCTTTTGAATAGACCTTCCCCTGCCTTCATGTAGGCCATTCAGTGACACTGGAAGTAGCCTTCACTTTCCGAAGTCCCCCACTTCATTGCCTTTAATAACCCCATGATATTTTTTTAATGTCTCTGAGAATGGAGATTTCAAAACCTCTGTGGACAGCCTATACCTGTGTTCAACCATCCTCTCATTAAAAAAAGTGTTTTCTTATGTTCAGACAGCATCTCTTGTGTTTCTATTTATGCACACTGCTCACCTTCTCCACCCATATCATCAGATATTGATGCAATTCCTCTAATCCTTCTCTTCTCCAAGCTGAACAGTCTCAGCGTCTCCTTGTATGTCAGATGGTCCAAAATCTTTATTATCCTAGTGGTCCTTTGTTGGACTTGCTTCAATATGCCCACGTTTCTTTTACACTGGGGAACCCTGAGATAGGCACAGCACTCCAGGATGTAAAGTACAAGTCACAAAATTCATTAATATCATGTAGTGCTGCATTGTAACTGCACAAGGCCTTTTTAATCAACTTTCCTATAAATAACCTTTTGTTGTTTGGAAAAAATGTAGGAAATGGAGTGCCAAAAAGAGTTATGAACTCTTGTTGGTCCTATGTATCCAGGGGGCTTTTTCATTTGTTTTGGTTTGTGGGGTGTTTTTTTCAAATTTCAGGGGAAAGAAGAGTACAATCCAATAGGAACTAATTAGCATGGGATTTCCTAGCACATCATAAGTCATAAAAATATATACGCCATAAAAATTAAGCAAATAGACTCTTACTGGTAATGACTTTCTTAGCAAAGCATCAGCTAAGAACAGTTTATCATTTCCTGTGAAACACTGAGGCTACATCTACATGAACAACAGCACCAATGAATAAGTATGGATTTGCAGAGCAAAATAATTGGTGGTCCTGGCACCTCATTTTCAGGTTTTTCTACTTTGAACTAATTCTAGGCTGCCCCCTCATTAACTGAATGATGATTTGCTTCAGGAGAGCATTAAGCTTGTTACTGTTTAGTTTAATCCTAAAAGAATCCATTTCATGTGTCTCAAGACAGTTTGCAATGTGAACTAAAGCAAGGTAAGTGGAGATTACTGGGATATTCACTTCAAAAGTGTACTCTGATCCAATCTAAACCACTTGATATGAACACACTCCAAGGCTCAGACTTAATTCAGTTGTAAAGAACCACGTAAAAGAAGTCTAGGCCACTTAACGACTTCTTCTCTTTGAAATTTAGCTTGTAAAACAGTCTGAGAGGAAATTAATTTCTGATGCATCATCCACTGTTTGTTGGACCAATAATCATGTTAAGATAGCTCAGAACTTCTATTTTGCTGCTATTCACTCTTTCTGGCATAGAGTTGGATTATTGTGTTTCAGACAGAAAGTTTATTTGAAATGAATGATCAAGTACATCAACTGCCATTAGTAGTTAACTGACTAGAAATTCACATAAAGGAAGTGCATATTCAGTGACTTTTCCAAGCCAGTAATGTAACTTCCATTCTCTAAGTATACTTTTAAAATCTGCGTCCTTATTGAAAAGCCACTCAAGTAATGGGTAACTTTCTACTAACTTCAGTACAGTTTGCATCAAATGTAATTTTCCAGACTTGTTCTGCAGATGCGTTATACAGGACCAGAATTATAGCAAACATCAATAAGAATTTATAGAATTATAGAATTTATATTTTCTGATTATACTAGTTTTAAACCCACAACTTTAAAAAACATATTCTGGTACTTTTGCAGCACTAACATTACTAGAATACCTAGGGTTCAGATATGCTTGCCCATAAAGGCAGTTATTTTATATGTTTACTTTTTTATTGCAAGAACTTAATTGGAAGTTCGCTCATCAGGCTATGGAGAGTTTAATTAAACTCAATGAAGAAAACACTGAGAAAAAAAAAGAAAGCTCTTAAATGTGCTATTTTTTGTTTTGATTTTACAATGATATTTTTCTCCCTGATTATCCTATCTCATATTAATAAACAAAACAATAAAAACCCACCTCTAGATTCTGCTAATTTAAATACTGGCAGCTTTCAGGCTTATTTTGTATTCTCCGCCTGGCTTGAGTTTTTTAGCATCTCCAAGAGAGCCTGGAAGGGATGTTTTTTCATTGGAGTTCATATCTCAGGAACACAAAAAATATAATTTATTTGCTGCTGTAATTCTGTGACTGGGGAGGGGGACTGCTTGCTCATTGCAGCATTTGTATCTCCTTCACCAAGGTTAATGGGAATATACTTGTACATCAACACAAAGACAAAGAAAAAGACATAAGAAGAGACATTCTAAGATGTTGTTGCACTTATTAACTAGAATTCTGTCTTACAAATGGATTCTGGAAATGAAAGAAATAAGCTAATGGTACAAGATGTAGGCACTTACCTGGCACCACTCTGCCCTGTGTAAGCCCTCTCCTCTTGATGAACATTTCTCCTTTTAGCAAGTTAATTTTCTACTCTAAGAGGGTACATGCAGGCTTGAATGCTGAAATTTTGCTTAGTTGCCAGGGTGAGAGAACTGTTTGTTTTACCATTTCTATACCATTGCTTTTCTGCCAATAGTAAAAACAGCTTAGCCACACACTTTTTCAACTTGAGGTGCAGTTTACCACTTCTGTGGCATCCATAAACATCTCCTATGCAAAAATTGTTGGATAGGCATTAGAAGTACAAAGTATCTTTTCAATCTGTGGATTGAATGGAGAAGGGTTTTTTTCTGAAGTAAAGAATTTCTCTGATTGCTCTTCTGAAATACAGAAATTTTTCTTTGTTAGTTACATACTTAAATCTAGCTTAAAACCCAAAGTGACTATAGAATAATCATACTAAGAAGAAATACTGGAAAATATTCTGATCACAGTTGAGGCCAGTAATAGAGGTAGATTTACACTGTCACAAGACTAGAGCTTGAGTCATCATTTACAAAAAAAGAGGACATTATCCTAAATTTTCTGTTAACAAACTACAGACAATTCTCAGACAGTTACAGCCTGCAGACTATGTGCTCCCTCCTCCCCTTGCCTTGCAGCAGCATGTAAAAACCTGGAGAGAAGTTAGGGATTAATTTAAAAGCCTGAGCTGCAGGGAGAATGGCACGCACCATGGGATAGATAAAAACAACAAATAGCTACGTCACACTGATTCTTTAAGCTTGGCTGTCTAGAAGGTAAAGAATAAACCCTCCAGAGAAGTGGAGAAATGAAGTGGAGAAAAAACTTACAAGCTGGAATAGGAATGGCTTCAGAACACAGGGATCCTCTGGTAAAACCAAGGAGCTGATTGACCAAAAGCTGATATATTTACATTAAATTCAGTATTCATCCTTTTAATTGGCTGAAGTAGTTGCAAATACAGTGAACAGTAGAGATTCTAGAGGTGAAATTTTACTTTATTCATACTAGTGTTAATTGATTTCAGTAAAAAAAATAGTTTATGATGATATAATAAGGGAACCGTCAGTCATATTTTTCAAAAATACATATATCTTATCTAACATTTTCAAACAGGTATTTTTTTTTATACAAGCAGAAAGCACGAAAATGCTGCTGTCACATCCAGTATGCGATGTAATGAAGAATTCCACAGTGTGAGAACTTGCGTGGGGAAAAAAAATGACAAACTAAAAAGACGCCAGAATTTGCAATTTCCTTCCACTGAGAATCATGAGGGAGAATAACAATGAATGCTTAAAAAAGACAGAAAGTTCACTTTAGCATGGAATTGGATCTGAGTATCCTTTAGTCTTTGGAATTGGAAAAAGAAGATTAAAAAAGAAATGGTCCTTGGAGAAGTTATAGGAATGTGTGAGAGAGGGACTAGGAGATCAGGGGTGCTCACCCTGGAATCACAGTTTGCCCTGCTTGCAAAAAGGTACTGCATATCTCTGTGCCACACTGGGGCCTGGAGACCATATGCTTACCAAAAAGGCCAATAAAGTCTCGAAAGGAATTTGCTTTATTTATTTTCAGTCTATCTTCCTAGAGAATTCAAGATCAAGAAGAAATAGAAATGCATAGATCTTTGTTCCAAGGAAAAATAAGACAAATGTTTAAAGCTTTTTGTAACCTCAGTGTTTCTTGAACTTCCATGATTTGATCATTTAAATAGCTAAGAAAAACAGGTTGGTCAGTCTGGGCTGCAAATATCTCTGTTTTGTAAGCAAAGGCAAGAAATGTGAAGAGTTACAGGCTTTCCTATGGTTTCTAAGCAGTGAAATACTCACGCTAATCCAGCTTTGAGTTCAGAGGAGAGATAAATACGCTCCTGTGTCAAGACTCTAGGAGAAACATTTTTTCAATGGCACACAAATAAATTTAAAGTAGCTTTCTCATGATGGTATCACAGTACCACACAGGATCATAAATTACTCTGAGTCTTAAAGTGAATCTACTCAAACATTTTCCTCCTGGTACACTCTCCATAGAAGACCACAAGAAGTT
>VYZX01021012.1:13341-23411 GCA_013401335.1 Brachypteracias leptosomus | reverse complement strand
GTTTCACTTGGTTTAGCAATAATACCAATTTCTCTAAAAGACCAAGTGTAGTGATCCTGGTGGGAAGACCATTGTACATTGAGGAATGAGTGATTCACATAACAGTTAACCTGAGTGGATGCAAGCACGTGCTGTGCTACCATGAATGTACAATATGGTTTTCAGGCTTGTACTATGCTGTATGTCTCCCCTGGCTCCAAGACAAACATAGCTGGCTAATAGTGAAAGAGGAGCATGTGGGCAACTCCACACCACCCTTGTGGCCTTGGCTTTATCTGGAAGTGCAACAAGAAGTTCTCATGTGAACTAATATAACTATTTTCTTTTGAGAAAAGTCTGTACAAGTACAAATGACCAAAAATGAGGTAATATTTCCACGAATGGGACCTTAACAACATGCTGTGCCCTGGTTGGAGCCCATTTCATACCACAGAACTGGGAGTTCGCAGCCTCTGAAGGCATGTAAAATTGTCTATACTATCCTCTTTTTCTTTATAGACTTAGCTCCAGAAATGAGTATTTTAAAAGGTACTCTGCAAAATTACTCAAGTCAGAATGAATCAACACCCCCTTGAGGCAACATACCCAAAGCCTATGGCTACTTTACTTTCTGTACTACAACACAATTTTATATAGACAACCGTAACAAGCAGTTGCTCAGTGTAGAATGAGATAATTATGACTTTAACATATTGACACAAAGCAGAGAAATGCAGCCCTCTTATAGCTGCAGAGGCCTTTAGAAGTGGGAACGCTGAATGCAGAATAGGAAAGTGCAGGCATGGGGCAATAAGAGACAAGGGACAAGCTGGACAAACTTGGCACTGGAAGCCTTGTAGGTATAAACAAATTACCCATGGTCAGTAAATGAAATGGAGACTTGGAGTTGATAAAAAAATATTTTTAGTGGTAACAGAGAGAACAAAGAAGTAATTTCTAATATACATAAAAGACACCATGTACAGTGAGTTTGGATATAGCACGGAGCTACAAACCAACAGAGAAAGAGAAAGGTGTAAAAGTGCATTACCAAACATAAAAACCTGTCCCTGAGCGGATGCTAGATTTAGGAAGAAGAACTCCTCCTAGTGAAGTACTCTACATGGTAGAGAAATCCCATAAAACTCCATGCAAGACGAAACCACCAATCTTAGGATCCTGAAGAGCAGGGAAAGGGTGAGCAACTGAGAAGTGTGTGTAGAACAATTCTAACTGAGTTGTTAGTCCTTTTTTCCTGTAACAGTTAGATCTGGGCTAATAATGATTAGAATAATAAGATTTCAATTATACTAACAATTACTTCTCGGCCATACTTACATATGAGGTGTGCTTCCTCTTTGTAAGCAAGGTTTTGGATGTAACAGATGTATGCATTTTACCTATCTGGATTTTCAGCACAGCTTGTTTTGCAAAACAAGTAAATGTTTTGCATCAGTAAATGTGCACACCTTTTCGTTGTAAATGCATTTCAGGCAGTGCTCCCATGTCTAAACTGTGTACAATATAAGTTAACGGGCAACATTTCAGGCTTCTTGTTGTTGTTTTTTATGTTAAGTGCATAATTAAGTGCTTTTGCTGCCACTGAGTTACATCACCTCTCCTTTCTCTAGGGATGCAAATGGTACCAAAAAATACTTCCAGAATTGCAACAGTCTATTACAAAAAATCTGCAATGGTCTGTTAAAAAACCCCTGCAACAGTCCAGTACACAACTGCAGCAGTCTACTGCAGAAAGTACTGTTATACACCCTCACTGTTGAGTTATATTTGTAAAAATGGACTGAATAACATGTGAAGTAAGAAAATGCTACTCAAATGTATTTACACTTCAGATATACACAAAACATTAGGGAAAAATACCTCTAATTCTACAGGTCACATCCTGGACTGGTATTGCATAGCGTTACATACATTTCTAATGGTGCAAAACTGTCTGTCAGCATAGCTAGCTAGTGGATATAAAGAAAGGCTCATAGTCCAGCAGATAGTGTTCCTTTCCTGCTCCCCTCTCTATGAACAACAAAGAAAATACTTTGAGAATATCCTCAGTGACTCTCATTGCAGTCCTTGGCCACCAGGACACAGAGAAACTCATAGCTACTCTGACTGATGAGAGGAGATACATCAACATAGACTGAGGTCAGTGGTCTTAAGTTTATATTTTGTTTTCCCTGTCCCCTGTGGCTGAGCAGTACTTGGCATGCAGATTAATCTCCAGTCCTATTTGTTCTTCTCATAAATCTTTTTGATGTTTATTTTATACTCATAAGTTTGGTCCTCTGTGTCAAATTTGTGATACAACTTAATTTCTCACTCATTCTCTGAAAACAAGTTATCTTCCTTGTCTTTGTTACACTTTTGGATATATATAGAATCATAGAATCATTTAGTTTGGAAAAGACCTCTAGGATCATATAAAGTGCAAATATGGCATATGTGTGTTTAAGTGTGTGTATGTTTGTACATGTAAGTATATACTTACATGTGGTAAAAACAGGGAAGCAAACAGATATTCAGAAGTTAAATGTAATATATATGTATGTAGGATGCATATGTGTGTTTATTTATATATACAAGTATATATAAGGTGTTGATATACAAGCAAATATTCATATATTAAAATCAAATCCTATGAAATAACATTTTCAATGTAATATGCAATGCAAAAGTTAGTAAAGCATATTATGTCTGTGATAGGTCCTTATGAACAGCCAACACTGAAAAAAAAAATTCTCAGCCAGTTATTCTGTTTCCAAATATCTCCCAGGCTCCTACAGCCTCATGTGTTCCTTTTTATATGCTACCCATATATCTGCTACCTCATTCAACTCCAATTAAATCAATTACAAATCCCCACAGTGCCCTAATTAGTGAAATATACTTAACCAAATCTATCAATAATTATTTTGAACATCTCATAATATCACAGCTAGAGAAACACTCAAGTGAAAACTAATTAATTGCTATCAACAAAATAAAGAGATTCTTACATCTCAAATACCATCACACACAAATAATTAGCTAATAAATTTTAAATGGGCAAATTACATGGTGGGGAAAAAAATCTCAACAAAAAGTTATGTGTTAAATCTCCTTCTCTTACAGTTAAAGAACCATTATGACAAAACAGGTAATAATATAGAAAAACAATAGACAGAATGATAATAGCTGCAATATGTACAATTGTGCAGACATTGTGTGTGATGCCTTTGCAGGAAAATTTTGGAAATGTGAACAAGAAGGTCTCTGTCACTGTCAATGTGAGAGAAGGTTTGACCACTAGAAAAACTTGTCACTCATGATTTTTGTCACGGATAGTGTGAAAGCAATTGATTGTTTCAGCTGAGAGCACTGAAGGGGTGTGTTGCCAATTGACAGGATCAACAGAATGGACACAGACACCAACAAAAGGCTCAGGTTTATTTTACTGTCTATTTAAAGATAATAGAGAAATAAAATGATATGGTTAGTCAAAACCATAAACTTATCATACATTAGTTTTGTGCAGCCACCGCAATAAGCAGGTAATGCACCTAATCGTTACTATATAAAAGTAACTATAGTGCGGTGGGAGATCAATGGACAATGCATACACGGACTAATATAATCTAAGCATTGCCGTTTATTGCCCGAAGCTCACTCATTATATACCCACCAGCGCTGATCACGCACTGGAAGCACAACTCTTGATTGGTAACAAACTCTGCCAGGCGCTAAACAACATCTCCTGATTGGCCAGGCACTGCTCTCAAGGTGCCACCCTTAGTTCCGCCCTCTGCCTCCTTTTTCTTGCTGCGTCACTGCCGTTTCACGTGCTGCACGTAGCTGTCCCCGTGTGTCCTTGTTTACGTGCTCCCTGTAGCCATCCTTGTGTGTCCTTGCTGGCGCCACCAAGTCTGGGTTTGCTCACATGCCCATTCTTATGGAGATACCTCTCCACACTATAGTGATTAAGAGACATACATCACCAATTGCCTTATTAATATGTTACCATCATCCGGATTTGCAGTTGCTGGGGAGCCCCGATTACAGCAAGGATTTGGAGAACCTGTCCCGGGCAATTGGGAGGTCCTACACAGTGCATCCACTTGTAGGTGAGGTCTCCAAAGTTGCTGCAAGTGGGATCCAGCTTTTATACAGTTGAATAAACAACCTGCAAAACTTCAAATGTGGGAATAGCTGGTATCAGCCTCCCTCATGAATTCCGCCCCAAAGCCTGACCAGGGCTTAAGGAGGAATTCCCCCGGAGTATCTCTGTCTATTTTTGTTTTGACCACATATCTCTCAACAAGGCCAAATGACTGGTCCCACGGCCTTTTAACATACCTCTAGATAGAGAAAGATCCCCTGCTGGTTACTGTTTTACAACATTTATGACAATAAGGCTTTATGAAATGACAGCTAAATATATCCATCTGCTGGTTACTGTCACACAGTAAGCATTATAACAAAGCTTTATAGGCTGGCATCTAAATATATTTGTACTGAAATAGTAAAATATATGTTAATAATATATTGCATGTGTCATCAATACTATGCATATTAGATATATTGTTTGATTGTGAGGTTCATCTATAGGTCAACTTTGGTTCAGGGCCTATGGTTCAGTCCATAGCACTACAAGGGGTCAAAATATATCCTGGTCCTGATTACGATGCAAACAAAGGCTAGTGAATTAAATTGCATTTTTTTGGTAGAATTGTGATTAATGAGAAATAGAATTTATCACTGGTAGAAATGTTTACCATAAGAACAGTCAGGTTAACATTTCTTTGTGAGACTCAGAGGGACTTCACTCAAGTTAGTACAGTTCTTAACAGATTTGAACATTATTAAACCAGAATGTTGCTGAAATAATTATTTTTTGTGTCTACATCTCTTAAAGCTCCATACTAGTCTTTCTGATTTCATTCCTGTTACCCACTGGGGGTGAATACATTTTGCCCCAAAATAAATCACAGATTAATATTCTCTGCCCCCAGTGATTTAACCAGGGAGGAAAGGGAAGGAAGGAGAGAACATTTCTTTCATAATCAGAATGAAACAATGTTCAGTTAAAGAATTGTTTCTATCTCAGTGCTCTGAAAATTCCAGCGCCTTCCAGTGCCACTGTACCCTTCCTTGTTTACTGCCACATCTGTTTAATGGAAAACCCCTTTTTCTGTCACACCTATTCCCACAAAGAAGTGTTAGTGCGGATGCTATATGGGGAGATTCTGAAATATTGGGTAAAGGAAACTATAGTCTGATAATGACATTGTCTATCTTAATTTAAACATACTTTTCTTCCTCCATCCTTATAGCTGTTTTTCTGATTTAATTTTGCTAATTACCATTCTTTTTGAAATCTCAATTAAACTTGCAACCTTTTCCCACCTGAAAACCAGACAGATGAAATATGCCATTGAACACCAACTTAGTTACTTATCTGGGAATGAGTTCTGTCACTGAGTTGTACAAAAGAACCATACAATGTGACATTTGTATGCAAATTTAATAAAAAATTGACCATAACTCACTCAGGAGCAGAGTACTTGGACAGTGATAATCACCTAATTAACAAGACTGGTGGAGGAAGATAACATTAAAGATGTACAGTATTGTATATGAAAGTAGACTGATTGGTCCTAAGCTCAGACATATTTCAGATTTCTTTTAATAGCTTCCTGTTTGTCAGTAGCATTTATCCAAGGTGGCTTTAGCATTAGCACTAAATATATGAGCATAAAGTTGAGTTGAATATGTTACTCATTAGAACTTTTCACCCTTCATTAGAAGAACTGTGTGATATTTTGATTTTATATTTGACATAACAATTTAGCTGTCTGTTTATTTTAAAATAAGAATACATTGTAGAGTTGGTTTTATTTCCACTTGCAATAATTTTATGCTGAGGTGATACAGCAGATGATAAACGTTGTATAGAAAGTAACTTGCACTTTACAACACTGTCCTCATTTATTTTCAGATGAATGAAATAATACCATGTCATAGACTTGGTCCTATAAAAAACAATGAAATAAAATGATGATTATAAGGTGTACATCTAATTGACAACCCCCAATTTACAGTTTTCATAGTTTAAGCAAATACCAGAAAAAGTGTCAATTTTCCTTTCAAACTTTCTTTGAGGACTGACAGGTTGAGACAAAACTTGAGATGAAATATGAAACAGAGACAACAGCTCACTGAAAGGAAATCAGATGAAACAAGAATCACATTTGATGAGATAAGCATTGATTCTTTATGAATTTTTTACATGGAGAAACCATTAAACAGTCATACATTGTTCTAGCTCCGAAAAAGAAAAAAAAGGAAAAGAAAAAGAAAGAGAAAAAGAAAAAGAAAGAGAAAAAGAAGAAAAAAATCAATTTGCATTGCAGAAAATCTGTAGTGATTAATGTCATTAAATAAATGTCATTAAAGGCACTAGCATAAACACACAATAAAGTATATGTAAGTAACAGGACGTATATAAATCTAGGGTGAAGGCACTGATTTACTCCTGCTAAAACTTAGCTATTCTCATTGACTTGATCACCAACAGGAATCAGGAATTCATAGCATGCCTGTTTCAAGTTTACTATGAAATTATGGATAATAGACAAAACAGTGGAAATACTGAGTCTGCCCTTTAAAAGGAAATAATTAATAAAAAAAGGAAAGGTTGTTAGAGAATCTAAGGTGGCATGGGAAAGAGTTGCAAAGTCACTGAGAATTGTTAGCAATTGATTTCTTTAGTTTAGTATCAAAAAAACTTGTTTATGAATATAATCAATAAGGGGTGATATAAAACCTGGAGTAAGGAAGAAAAATTTAAAAATGTCACACTTTTTAAGATAATCAAGAGCCAAAAGAAGTGTGAGGAATTTTAAGGAATGGTAAAAAAAGGAAAAAAACCCCCAAATCTGATGGCAACCTATGTAGGATGCACAATGATATGAAAAATCTAAACTATTCATACAGATTATGTAACAATAGTTTTCAAATAAAGAGAGAGAAAATTGGTTCTTAAATTAATTAAAATGGTTTGTTTAACAGTTTGAATTCCAGTTGTTTCTAAAAGATCAAATGCAGAGCGAATTTTTATGGAGAATGGAGAGAAATCAAAAAGTAGCAGCAAGCAGGCATTAACCATATACACTGTGAAGGCTAACATTAAAAAAAATTAAAAATCAAAACAACCACATAGTTTCGTAGTCAAATCAAAGTCATGATCAAACTGCGTGGCTGAGTTTAAGGCAGTATTATTTTAAATAATTAGCAGGTCAAATAATAAAATATAACCAAGTAAGCAGAGTACAGAATCAAAAGTTGGAAAATTTCAGTATTTCACTCAGTCCATCCCTCTGTTCAAGGCCACATTAACTATACCTTGTGTCACTCCTGATAGATGTTTTGCTAACCTGTTCGTAAAGACATCGAGTACTGGAAATGCCAGACAATCCATCCCAGCGCTTCACTATACTACTTCTTATAATATTTTCCTTCATATCAAACCTAAATCTTTCTTCCTGCAATATGCACCCCATTAGTTTTTGTCCTATTCATCATGGTCATGAAGAAGAGATTATTCTTTCCTATCTGCAGCAATCTGTTTTGTTTGTTTTTACATACTTGAAATCTATTGCCTTATTTCCCAACCTCTTCCCTTCTTGATGCTAAACAACAGAAATTAATTCCATTTTCTCTCATACATCACATTTTCAAGACCTGATTATTGTCATTGCTCACCACTGCAAGAAATCTACATATTTCCTGGAATATTATTTTCCTTTTGCTTTACCAGTAATAGTGCCTTGGATCTTGTGCTTCGTAGGCCAGACTTCTAGGTCATACTGCCTGGTATGATGTTGAGGAAATTTCTCACTTCTTCTGCTTTTTTGCATAGTGTATCTTATTCACAGATAGCTTGTCATCCACTAGATACAGAAATAATTTTCTGCAGAAATCTTGGCCAGTTCTTCTTCCATTTGTATTTGCTTAACTGAGTATATTTGACTAGGATTGTTACATTAGCATCATGGTTTTACACAGACCATCTTTGCAATTTGTTAGAACAATACTGAATTCAGTGCATGTTTTCTAAATCATGTGTAATTCACCATTGCTGGTATCATCAATAAATTAAATAAGATGTGCCTCTAATACACTGAATCTATGACTAGTCCCAAAACCAGAACTGATCTATTCAGGATTTCACACAGCAGATCTTACATGGTACAGTACTCCAAACAGTTTGCATCCACCTTCTAATACCTTCACTTATTTATCTGCAGGAATGTAATCTGAAATAGTGTCAAAAAGTTTTATCACATCAAGACATAGCTTGTTTACTTTTCCCTTTATCCATAAGGCCTGGAAGCCTGTCACAGGAGGATATCTGACTGGATTGACATATTTGGTTCATAACAAATCCCCATTGGCCATTACTCACCTCTATGCTCTGCCCCAAGTATTTCCAAACAGTTTGATTGCTGTCCAGCTGATATATAAAGAATCAGCTCATTTGGGAGTAGCAAGAAACTGAGCGAAGCGTCTAGTTTACTTTAGCACTACTACTGCCTAAAAGTATCTCAGTAAAGACAGACAACCTCATCTGTGCAGCATTTTGGTTAAAACTGAGCATTATTAAATCTCACTTTTTTTTTAACTTCCTTTAATCTCTTCCATGCATAAGGCAAAAACATGCAAAATTATTTCATAACAAAAGTAATTACATCACAGTTGCATATTATATGGTAGCAATCCTATTTTATACTTTTCCTGAATTAAGAAAATGATTGAAATGCTGTGTTAGATTTCAGGGTTGCTTAATCAACGGCAGCCATTTTCCAAAAGCAGACACTTGCATTCAGACCTGACTTTCATTCAGGCCTCAAAAGGGCTCGGGAACAATGAAAACATGGAGAACTCAACATGGTACAGAAAATAAAAGTTGAAAATACAGTTTAAAGTCTATCCGTTTCAGAGTCTGGTGTGGTCTTTCTCATGGGAGACTATGTAATCATAGTCTGGGCTGTTGTGGTGGAAGGGTTTGTCATAACTCTGTGTCCAAGCAAGGTCTTCAGCGATAGATCTATATGTGTATTTCCCTGAAAGAACTGAGATGAGGATAATTTACCTCACACTTATCCATAGAAGTCCATCTTTTTGTATAACATTTGTAATTCCATTCATTTATGGATCACACATTTCCAGCTTGACCTCATTTTGTTCTGATATTAGTTTTGAAATATTTATAAGTACATACAATACTGAAGAAATAGCTGCAAGGATTTGAGGTTTTTTAATTTTAATTTACTGAAATCCCATGTAAAAGGTCATCATCCCTTTAAGAAGTCAGAATTTGCATGTGTTTATTTCAGTAATACACTCTCACAAATCCATCAGTCACAGGCTAGACAAAATACACTCCTGGAAATTTTCAGTGCAGCTAGAGAGCTGCTGTTTAAAAAAAGCAATAGTATATACTGAAAGTTGTTTCAAGTAAGAGGTCAGTTATAACATGTAGTTAAATGAGAGGTTGCCAGATAGTCTAAAATTTTATTTTCTTTTTGTGAGCCTTTAGTTAGCAACCCCAAGATTAACATGACCCAGAATATGAATTTTGTTCCAGCAGTCTACAAGATGATAATGTCACTGAAGTGTTATATTAAAGGACTTCTTGATCGTTCCTTCTCAATTCTTTCTCTGTGATTTGCAGTGTACATAATTCCATAAGCCATCAATAGAAGAAAACACTAATACCTGTTAAATCTGTCACCACCACCTCACTGTGATTTTCTTGATTTTCCTGGGTTGTTTTTGCTATCCATTCCCTAACAATTTTTAGGGAAAAAATACAGTAGATGATAACTAGCCTGGTTCCCAAGACAGCTCTGCTAAGTTTTTGAACTAGTATAAACTCCTCAAAATAATTTACATATGTAACCCCCAACTTTGGAGTTTACTTCAAAATGGAAACAATGTCCTGCTTCGCAAGCATGGTGTGAGGTTCAATGTGTTAGAGACTATGAAGAACTTCACTACCGTGATAATGGAGAAACTGATACATCATATGCATGTGA
>VYZX01021011.1:65182-83231 GCA_013401335.1 Brachypteracias leptosomus | reverse complement strand
GAACTACTGACCTATCAGCCTCATCTTTGTGCCTCGGAAGTTCATGGAACAGATCCTCCTAGAAGCTATTCTAAGGCACATGGAGGACAGGGAGGTGATTCGAGACAGCCAGAATGGCTTCACCAAGGGCAAGTCCTGCCTAGTGGCCTTCTATGGTGGAGTGACTACATCAGTGGACAAGGGAATCGTAGAATCATAGAAAGGTGTCAGTTTTACAGTTTCTGATTTACCTGTTTCATCCTATTTAATTTCTGTCAAGTTATTGTTACAAATTCTGTTAAAGTTTTTGATATAATGGACATTTGTCCATTGTACTTGATGTCGTATTTGTCATATTGTGGCTGTATAAAAAGTAACTGTCTAAATTGTNGATTTACCTGTTTCATCCTATTTAATTTCTGTCAAGTTATTGTTACAAATTCTGTTAAAGTTTTTGATATAATGGACATTTGTCCATTGTACTTGATGTCGTATTTGTCATATTGTGGCTGTATAAAAAGTAACTGTCTAAATTGTTTTAAATTATTTTTTTTTAAAGTAGAGATAAATCTTTTGTGGAGGAGACCCAATGTAAGTGGTTTTATATTTTTATGTTATTTGATGTTTATTTTATATATATGTAATCCTTGTACAATTTTATATATAAATTGAAGAAAATAAGACTAAATTTTCTATTTTGTTTCTTTACCTTAGTGTGACAGTGCACAAAAACTTTATGATGACTTCCGTTTTTCTTTTATTTCCATTTCAAACCACTTTTACTAAATTCTTCTCCAACAATTTTTGTTTTAAACCATATCAAAGTGTTCAGTGGATAAGAGGTAACAGGTGCTATTAAAGCACTAATTGATTAAAGCTATATTGAGAAGCAATGCTTACTCTTTAACTTAAGTTCTATTAAGAAATCTGTCAAAATATTTCTTTACAGTTATAGCACTGAGTTTGAATGAAACCTTATGAACAGTAAACCATGTTGCCTTCTCAACTCCTAATGTAGGCTCCACATTCTAATTCAATGAATGAGATTTATTTACATATATAATTATATAACTATATTTACTTTTATAAATTAACCTGATTTTATAAATATTTATATTTGTAATAGTATATTTATATACACTATTTATTTATGCAAATATATGATGTAAGGTATATTATACTTTATTTTAATTTATTATGTATTATCCATTTATATAATGTATACATAATTTTAATATTTAAATTTATAAAGAGAAAAAGTCATGTGAACTTAATGCTGTACTGTTAAATTGTTTGAAAAGTTCACTGTGTATGAATATAAAGTGCTCCAGAGGAAATATGGATGAAGCTTATTGAGAATTTTTTTGACAATATGATTTTTTCAGATTCAGTCCTCCAGTTCCTTAGGAAGTTATATTTTTTCATTAAGATTAAATATACAGTCAAAACAAAAAGATTGTTTGATATCCATATGGTGAGGATGCTTGTTTATAAAAAGAGAGACAGAGGCTTAGGTCTGTGTTCTGCCTATCTGGATTAATGCTAGCATCAACCCTGTACTTTTGGTGTTGTTTTTTTTTCTTTGTTTATTTGGCTTTTCCAGACTTTCTTTTTGACATCTGTTACATGTGGTAGAAATGCTTAAATATTTATAGAAGTTAGTACCCTGCTGTCACCTCTGGGCTATAATTTGATTTTAAATTAATCTGAAATACCCTCTGTTCTGGAAGCAATATAATTAAATCTGCTAACTTTTTACAAACCCAGCACATTGGGTTGGAGTGGGAATGGTGGTGTTGGAAGGCATTTGTCTCTTTGCCAGGTTTCATGAAGTGACAGAGATGCACACCTGTGGGCCAGGGCATATTTCAGTGCCTACTCTTAAAGTGGTAGGAGATGACTTCTAGCAGAAGGTCTTTCACCACATATGCTTATTAGAATATATGTTTCCCCAGTCAGATTTGGCACATGATGTTTTGGATCAGAAGAGACCCTATAGCACTTGTCCTCCAGATGAGTGAAGTAGAATGTAAGGGGTGAGAAGGGCAAGGCAGGATTTAATACAGAATGAGTAAGCATCCTTCAGACATTGTACTTGACACTCAGAATTGTCTAAGAGCTCTTCTGAGCAGGGAAAATTAGAGGGAGTGTGACAACAATGTCACGGGCTTAATTCTGTGTAGCTTTGCTAATCTTAAAATTCTGGTCTTAAACTAGTAGGACAAGTTGTCCTGTCATCTTCTACATCTTAAATACGTTTTTTGAACATTGCGCTTCTAATTTCCTTCTCCTATGCTCTTTCTTTTACTCTGTAGTTTTTCATTTGTTCTTGATTTTTATCAAAAGGCTTAAAGAATTTTTAGAATTTTCTAGGGATAGAAACACCATTTTCTGTGCAGCATTAAAGTTTCATATGGAAAACAGCTTGAATGAAGCATTCAAACATGCAAGATATTATTTGTATTTACTTGTATTTAAGAATTTGTGTATCGTGTACTAATTGTGCATTTATTAGGAGATTGCAAACTGGAAATCAGCTGTGGTCACTGACGTCTAGAATATGCATTGTGATGTCTGTGACACTAATGAATAGAATACATGTGAATGTATGTACACACACACATATATATATAGTAATTAAGCAAAATTACTGGAAGGTTTTTGTCTAATCACAATTTATGTATAAGGACTAATTTCACTATGTGTCAAAAGCTCTCCTGAAAAGATATTTTTAAGGTTAAAATACTGCAGCTTGGATTTTGTTTAATATATTCTCACTTTTCTGCAATATAGAATATTGGTATTGAATGAAGTGGATAATGAGGTGGTGATACTGTCCAGCACTTGATGGGTATGGAAGCATAAATAGCCAGGCAAATATTACCAAAGATATTTCAGTTTTAAAATATGGTTCATAAGATGACAGAATGGATCTATTGAATCTGATGCTTTTGTATTGAACTGTAGCACTAAGTTATTTTTATCAGCCACAAAATGGTCATTTTGTTACATATTAGTGTACTATCAGAAGTATAGTACTTTCTTACGCTTCTATAGCCAGCACCTCAAAAGGAAATGTGGTGGCTAATACATTTAGCCACCTTAGAATTTTCTGTCTTGAGGGACTACTTATTCATTTACAACTAGGTAAACAGATAATGTTTTCTGACAATAGTTTTGAACAAGATTTGAAGTGAGACAAAGATTTGGATTAACCATCAGGTCCAAGCTATTTCTACTAAGAGTGTATGATAATAAACCTTGAATTACCAAATTCTTATTAAATTTTTCAGATAATACAATGTTGGATTTTGCCTAAAAAATTAATCCATGAGCAGAGGTGATTATCTTTTAAGTGCTCCCATGCCATATGCTATTAAATGAAATGGTTTAAGCCATAAAATGTTTGCATAATGCACAATGCATTTATGATAATTAAATAAATATTTTAATTTACTTTCTTTAGGTTAAATTTTTTCCGCGATGTTCTTGAGTTCAGAGTACTAGCATGTGGTGGAGATGGAACAGTAGGCTGGATTTTGGATTGCATAGGTAAGCAACAGTGTTTACGTAGTTTTGCTTGACTCAAGTTTTTCATTTTACTGCTCTTCTCTTTATGCCAAAGTATTGATACAGCTATTTCAGATGAGATCTTTTTCATTTAAATTTTTGAAGTTAGTTTGGGATATGATTATTTTTAGGGATATTCAAATTGCAAAGGATATTCAAAATCCCTAGACAACTCCAGTGTTTGTAGTCCCCTGAATTTCCCAAAAAGCAAGAAATTGAAATCAGCCCATTTTAATTTCAGTTCAAAGTCTATTCCTCAAACAGAATTAATTCTAAGTTTTTTCTTTTTAGACCATTTACCTTAGCTCATTTGCTTTTTCAGTTACCAAATTTTTGTTCATGCTCCGTTATCCCATAATGGAGATAATGGGCTAACAGCCATTTTATTTCTGGAGTTCTTTCAGTCAGTTGGCCATAAAGTCCTCTCTATAAATCATTAGGAAGACCCAGAAGTCAAGATATTACAGACTTTTTGCAAATGCAAGCTATTGATTGTAACTCTCAGATAGCTTTTGGAATCATAAATCAATGTATGTAAGTGTGTGGTGGGTTTACCTTGGCTGGGTGTCCGGTGCCCACCCCTAGTCCCTCTATCACTCCCCCCGCCCCCACCAAAACCTCTGTCAGCAAGGCAAGCGGGGAGAGAGTAAGATGGAAAAGGAAAACCCGTGGGTTATGATAAGAAGCAGTTTAATAAACAGCAGAGAAAGCAAGGTCGTGCGCGCGTGAAGCAAAAGCAGCAAAGCCGTTACTCTCTACTTCCCATCCGCAGGCGGTGTCGGGCCTGTCCCGGGAAGCAGGGCTCCAGAACGCGTACCGGTTGCTCGGAGGACAAATGTCTTCCCAGAATCCCCCCGTCCTCCTCCCTTTATAGTTGAGCTGACGTCATATGGTATAGAATATCCTATTGGTCAGCTCGGGTCGGCTGTCCAGGTTGTATCCCCTCCCAAATCTTGCCCCCCACACACACACCCCGTCATAACAAGGGTGTGTGTTATCAACACCTTCTGGCTTCCAGTACTGCAGCATGAAGGCTGTATGGGGAAAATCAGCTCAGACAGACCCACTACAAAGTGTCAGGTGTATTGCCTAGACTTTGAAGAGGTGAAGTTTTTTAGCTGTTAATTGTGTCATCACTTTTTCATTTCTTCAAATGCCATGCATTTACTTTCTCTCTCAGTGTCATTATTTGGAAAATAATTGCATTTTGTCTTAGTAAAATACTATCTTCTGCAGCAATTTTTGTGATACAGAACTAAGAAGTAGTGATTAAAGAAATTAACTAACAACATGGACATCCATTGGATATATAAATTCCTGCTGAGAATTGCTGATATTTGTGGATTATTCTATGAGCAAAATAGCTCAGAGAATATATGAGCTATTAACTATTATATATATTATGTTATATAATATATTATTATATTGTATATTATATTTTTTATAATATATTAATTATTAACTATTCAAGTGTAACTTTTAAACTACGTATGCTACTCATTCCAATTAAATGGGGAATTTGACAAATTATGTATTTGAAATCTCACACTGGTGGAATAGCTGCCCCACTTCCAGGTTTCTATATTTTTTGACAGTGCTTTTCCCATTGGATTTGGAACAGAGATCCTTTGGCTTGAAATGCTAGAAAAGTACCAGTAGAGAGTCAAAAACACTGCAAGTTCATACATTTTAAAGCATTACTTATTAAATACAGAATATTGACTTATAGACTTGATCATACAGATCAGTGCTCATTTTGAATAGCAGGTTTAATTCTTGATGGGCAAACCCCTGGTGTTGATTCCAGTGAGTTCTTGATAGTGGTATTCATATGTAGGCACGAATACACAGCGAAACACAAATGCAGTCAACCAAATGAAAAAATACAAGGTTAATCTCATTATTCATGCCTTTAACTGTATTACTAATTCACATTCATAGCTGGGAATGACAGAGTTTAGGCCAACACATGTTCAGTTACAGCATAACATGTTCTGTCTTGGAAAGATCCTGAGTATCATTGTTTATGGATGTTATCTATGGGTGACAAAAGTCCTTGTGTAATCAAGTAAATTAGGATTAAGGGTTGAATATTGTCTCTAGAAGGGGCTGCATAACAAAGCGACTTGGTGAAATGTTTGTTGCTGAGCAGGCAGAATAATCTCATATACAAAACGTTATCACTGTCTGTCACTGAAACAAAATGTAACACAGTTATTGTACCATACAATTAGATTTTTTTTCCTTCTTTATTCACAGAGAAAGCGAACTTGGTTAAGCATCCTCCAGTTGCTATTCTGCCTCTTGGGACTGGCAATGATTTAGCAAGGTGTCTGAGATGGGGAGGAGGTAAACACAGATTAAAATACAATACCTTATGTAATTAAAAGGAAAAACTCAACATTTGAATTTCTTTTTTATGATGTATATAAAGAACCATTATCACCTTTTCTCCTTTTGAAATTAGCTGTCTGTAAATGTTATGTGATCAATTTTGTAGATACTAAAGGTTATAATCACTCTTCATACCTTGTTTGTGGCTTTAGCTGACACCAAAAATACTCTGAAGTTCAATGAGAGTAGTATATAGCAATTTGCATGGCTTTTTACCACCTGTATTGCAGTTATTTCTATGATCAATACCTTATAAAGGGAGTATTCTTAAATAGATTTTAATTGGGGCTGTTCTGAAAGGGTTACTGAAAACAGCTAATAATGGATTTGGAGTGGTTTCATCTTTTTTAATATTCATAAATATTAAATGAAAAATATGTTTCAGCCTCAGACTAGTTCCTTTGATCCACTCCTCTTCTCTTCTCCTGCAGAGGATTTCAGACAATAAGTGCTGTGGTGCTATTTTTCGGGAAATGAGAAGACAAAGAATGCTGAAAGGAGAATATATGTATAGTCAAACCTTTAATACCCTTTGCATCCTTTCCTGGATGTATGGAGCCTTACTCTCACCTTCTTCGATAACTTATTTCCATTCAGGATTTGCTTTACAAGAATAACTTGAAGGAGACACAAAGAAGAAAGTCTTGGGCGAGAGTCTCTGGTGAAATCATGTCAGTTTATGGGCTCACAGCCAATTCTATTTCAGTTCTCGGTTGTTTTAGTCAAGATGTTGTGTATTTGGAACTTGGCTGTTTATTTGGAACTTCTCAGACTCTGTAGATACCTCTTCCTTCTGTCTCATCATAGCCAGTTTCTTTTCCAAATGACTGCCTTGCTACGAGATAGTCTTTAGCAAATTCTCAGTAGTTTCCGTGCTCTAGAACTTCTTTGTTGACCATAATGTTCTCTCAAATCATTTGAGGACCTCCTTTATTTTCTCTGTCATGACTGGTGGTTGTTTATTCACACAGGAAAAAAAACAGACTCCACAACCCTAAACTCAGTCAAATCAGCCTTGCTTTGCTTTCCAAGTGTTTCATAGAGTAGGGTCATAGAATAATTCAGGTCAGGAGGGGTTACAGGAAGTCACTGCTGCAGTCTTCTGTTCTAAGCAGGGACAGCTATGAGAGCATTTGATTAAATTAGTTAGGACCTGTCCTTCTATTCACTTCTATTTATTTACTTTCTGTTTTGAGTGGTTCCATCTGGACTAAAGTAAAGACGGTATTAAAATATTCTGCCTTTCATCATTCTTTGCCCAGTGGCTTTCTGGTAGATAATGCCATAACACAGATTTTCTGAAACTTCCATAGACAAGAGAGGAGATAGGGCTTCCAGAAACTAAAGTGTTGGTGAGTGGATGCAGACAAATGCAATTGTGTGTGCTGCAGTTATGTGGTGGTTGGCAGTAACTGATAAAAATGTACTATGCAACCATAAAGAAATACATCAGCAATGGGTTTTGAGCAGGGATGCTTTGGATGGCTTTGCTTGCTGTAACTGCTAATGACCCATGAAGTACGTATTGCTTGAATGTGGAAATTTATTTCTGATTTGAAGAAGTAATGATACCACAGATATTAGTTACCTATTGCAAAGTCATTTGGTCTGAATAGTGTTTGAAGTTGGTAACGTCACTTAGTAAAATCCCCTTGTGTTTTATGTGTGCACATATGTATACTGCATGTTGTGCATACTCAGGAGTGTATAAGCAAGTTTTCTATTTGGTTTAGTATACAGGGTAGTGAATTACTACTGCCAGTGAATTATGTAAAGACATGTTACTACTTCTTGGAAAGGGTAAGACAAGCAGGATGAGGATCATAAAAAAGTTGTTGAAAGATAGAAAAATGTCAGTTCTGTTGATAAGTCACCAGTTATGGATTTAAAATTTTGGATTTGTTATGTTAAACCACATTGAAACAATTGAAAAAAATAGTAGAGAGCTTTTAACCTTTCATTCTCTCCTCAGGCATTAACCAGACAAACATACTGTATGCCTTTTTTCCATACACTTTGAAATAAAAGGTATTTAAATATTAAGATTAATTTCATAGCAAGAACATTTTACAAAGTATACCCTTAGTTTTTTGGATAACTGCTATAATTATTTGTAAAATTCAAGGGATTGGCAAGCTTTGGAGGTGAAATTATTTTCTCCAGTATAAATCTGATGTCCAGTGAACTCTGTAGAATTAATCTATGTCTTCATTAATTTAGCTGAGTGCAGAAATCAGCTTTGTATTTGTATTCCTTTCAATAACAAGTGCTAGAAAATTGTAAATACTTCAAACACAATCATACTTTGCAGGTTTTATATGCATGGTTTTCATTTTTCTAATCGTAGAATCATAGAATAGTTTGGGTTGGAAGGGACCTTTAAAGATCATCTAGTCCAAACCCTCCTGCAATAAGCAGCAACATCTTCAACTAGATCAGGTTGCTCAGAGCCCTGCCTAACCAGTCACCTAGAAAGAGAAAGAAAATGCAATGAAAGTTGATTAAAAAAAAAAAAATTTCCATGTTTTGCTAGGTTATGAAGGTGAAAATTTGATGAAGATCTTAAAAGACATTGAGAACAGCTCAGAGATTTTGCTGGACAGGTGGAAATTCGAAGTAATACCCAATGATAAAGATGAGAAAGGAGACCCAGTGCCTTACAACATCATCAATAATTACTTTTCTATTGGCGTGGTAAGACTTATGCTTATCCTTAAGTTATTTTCTTTTTCTGTTTTGAATATATATTTGTATTGCATGTCTTCAAGTGAAGAATTGTTGGCTACAGGTCATTTATAATGTTATTTTGCTAGTGAAATGAATACATAGATGACTGACAGCAATTTGCATAAATTTACTTCCACATATTCACACCAGAATTATTTTTCAGGACCTTCTACCTTCCCATCTATAAACAAGATATTTGTGTTGTTTGTAATGTTTATGAGCAGCTACAGCACTAAATTTATATTGTCATTATGAAGGTCCTATAAAAATATAAAGGAAAACTAATCACTTAAGAAGTCTAAGTAACCTTTTCCATTAGTATTCACATAATCAGAACTGTTTAAAAGAACAGTGGTGTTCTTTATTTCTTCAGGACAGCTTTAAATACTAAAATAAAATAATAATTTAGAAAAACCTCACAAGTATTCTTGGTTCTGTCTTATGGGAATAGTCACATTTGGAATGAATTATGAGGAAAAGCTCTTCGTGTCCTAGGAGCTACATCCTGGCTTGTGCTTCTCTGTGGTTTCCCATTATATCTGATATCCACACTGCATATATGAGGGGAATTAGGCATGTCCAATCTGACTCTTCAGCCCTTTGCTTTGGATATGCTTTCAAACACAAGCAGGAGGGGGGACTATGATGAGGTCCAAATCACACAGATTGCATAAATAAGATTTTTGACTTGGACATAAATGAAGTCTAATTAACTTGAGAACATGCCCTCCAATTGCTAGCACTAGCTGTTCTGAAACCAACTTGTTCCACATACGTTACATGAATCTGCATTTATTTTTTAATAAAAATCAAAATCCACTTTTACAGGATATCTAATTCTGCAATCTAGTATTTCAAAATGCTATAGAAAAGTATCTCAATGGAAAGTACATCACACAACATTGTAAATTCAAAGGAAGTAAGGATGTGGTTTTTTGCTTGTATATTTTGGATTTTATCCTCTGTAGTTCAAAGCAAGTGCAAAGAATCAGATGCAACAGAAATAACAGAAGTTAGTATATAAAGGTACATAAATGCAAAGTGTATGCACTGAAACTAGTGTAAAATTAAGTTCATAGATAAGATAAAAAGTGCAAAGGAAACTCTTTGGTTACAGGAAAAAAAACCCACCATGATAACAGAAAATGCCCATCACAGAGGGACATACTCAATGACTTTGCCAAAAGGCAGTATTGATACTAAAGCTCACAGATGAAGAAAGAAAATAAATGTGTTATACTAAGGAAGCAAGCAAGAAGTGTGAGGGAGGAGGGATGAGATTTTACACCTATATCTTAATACAGAGCAATTTAAGTGGTTTCTAAAATGTAGAGTACCACCACATGTAAAGACACAGCACAGAAACAGGAAATTGAATGCCAAGTAGATATTGGGACATCTGTGAATGTGCTAAACTTCAAAGAATCCTTTAGAATTTTTTAAGGGAAGAAAGTTGAATGAAATATACAGTGGTAAGATGATGATACTATTAAGGACAATGTAAATTACTTGCAGAATACTGCAGGAAATTAGTAGACTTTACTCTATAAACCATCCTCCATGGACAACCAGAAGACTCAGTTTACAGTTAAAAACTTTAAATTCATTAATTTGATAACATTAAACTTAAAATTCTTCTCATAATAGAAATGTAAGCATCAGAAAGTTATACCAGGAATGGACAATACAATATTTTACATTAAGAAAACCTTCTAAAATTGTAAAGTTGCATTTTTTAAGGAGGAAGGTCTGATTGTCATATGTGGAAATATATTAAATGCCTGCTTCTCAATTTCATTGGTTTGTGTAAGACAAAGCAAATAGAGAAAATCAGAAACTGGATTGTAGACTTGCTAAAATTGCATATTTCATAGCATTCATAGTAACTCTTGGAAAGTCAGACAAAATGTTTGCCTATGTAAATAGACAAAGTACTCAAACTCGACTACAACTAAAGTAAACCTATTTCATAAAAAAAAATTATTTCCAGTACTTGGTGCCTAATACAAACTCTGACAAGTACTGAATTTGGGAAAGCAACAATCTACCACCGTGTTGCACACCAGTCCATAGCTGCTGATACCCAAGAATATAACTGCAGTTAAGCCTATAGCAAAAAAATACTAGTGCTGCCTACAATGTTGTATTGAGAGAAACCAAAATTATTGATGCCATAGATGATATTATTTATAGAGCCATAGAAAATCATTGGGTCATCTATCCATTCCTCTTCCTAAGATAACATCAGTGGCACTTGCCCAATTCCTGACAGATGTTTGTCCAGTTTGTCTCTGGAAATTCCCAATAAAGTAAATTTGCCTGTGATGGCCTATTATATTACTTTGTTGTCCTTACTCTGAAATTTCTTTGTCATATCTAATGAGAATAGTCTTGGTATAGTCTGGGCCCAGGTAATTTTGTCCTGTAGAGAGTGGAGAAGTGAGAGAAATTATTCCATTCCTCTGTCAGAGTACTTATTGTCTACTGAGAGGTCTATCAGATCATCCTGTAGTCTTGTATTCTATAGCCTTTCTGTCTCAAATTTCCTCAGTCTTTCCTCACAGAAAATGTTTTCTAGGCATCTGTTCATATGTGTTGCTTTTATCTGTGGTCAGATAAAACCTGAGAATTCAATCCAGTTACTCCCCTTGGTCCATATCTTTCTGGAATCATAGTGCTCCCAATTAGGCACAATGCTGCATTCAGTGTCTTATCAGCACTGAGTGGAAATAGAGGAATTAACTCATGTCTTGCAGAGGATACCTTTCTTGAGAAAAATTAGCCTTCTTAGTATTACCATGACTTTCTTTATTCATATTGTGATTCATTGTGAATTTCAGGTACTATTCCAAAGAACTACTACTTTATGTCTCATTTGGGTTTTTCATAGATGATTCTTCCTGCCTACAGCCAGAAAATTACACTTAATCAAATTATACCCTTTTTTAATTTTTACTGTTTCTCCAAGGCACTGTGATAACTAATGATAACCTACAACATATTGCATATTGCCTTGTAAATTCATGCCAAATAATAAACACAGTCTCTAATCTGATATGAATAGAACCTGCTTTATGAATTTTGTAACAGTATGGCAGAAATTGTATTTGACAACAACCTCAGTGTATACTTAGAAAGGCTGGAGGAATAAAACTCAATAAACTTGTGCTTGGTATCGAGCTTTTACTACTTTAGGACCATAATACAAGTTGAAAGGAATCGCAGAAGTCATTAGTCCAATCTCCTGTTCTAAGCAGGATCAGCTATGAGAGCAGGTCACATTGCTCAGGCTTTATCCATATGGGTCTTAAAATCCTCCAAGGATGGAGATGGCTCAGCCTCTCTGGGCAACCTGTTCTGGTGCTTGACTGTTCTTATGATGAAGAAGTTCTTCCTTACATCCAGTCTGAATCTCTCATTTCAACTTAGGTTCTTTGTCTTCCATCCTCCCATGATGTGCCACCATGAAGAGCTTGGCTTTGTCATCTTGATAACCTTCTCATAGGTACTTGCAGGCTGCTGTTAGATCACTGATGACTTCTCTTCTAGTCTGTGAGCCAGCTCATCCAACCAGTCTTTTTTTAAAGTTATTTTCCACCAATCAAGACCATAATATTCCAACTTGTATACAAGAATGCTGGGATAGTCGGTGTTCAAAACCTTGCTGAAGTTGAGCATGACATACACTGCTCTCTCCTCACCTAAAAATCTAATTGTTTTATCATAGACAGCAATCAGAAGGTAATTTACCATTGGAAGGAAAATGATACACTAAGTTGAAAAGGAGTATTTGACAGTAGTGTCTGTATGTGAAAAGTTTGATTAGTATGTTCAAGCCAAAAGCATTTTTTTCTACAGCAGTCTCAGAGCTCTGGTATGTACATAAGTACATATACTATACTATGTATAAGTACAGGGATAAAACTGAAGTGAGATGTAGTATCTGAATGAGTGTGTAAGGTGTTTAACCTGATAAAAGCATAAAGCATGGAAGAACCATAAAAAGGTACTCCAAGCTGCATGTCAGTTTCAAAGCAGAAGCTAGGAAACATCTAAGAACAATGTAGAATAAGATAAAGATTTTTCAAGTGCTCACATCCATCATTCTGTCAGGATGGCAAGATACCAGGAGAGAAGTTCCATCTGCTTCCCAGTAATACTGGAGTCATTGAAACAGGAAAGATGTTTATTAAAGTACTCAAGCCATTTTTGCTTTCGAAAGCAAAACCAACTCCCCACCCCCCCAAAAAAAAACCAAACAAAAACTAAACAAACCTCACCAATGATATTTAAAAATGGAAGCTTTTCTTGGAAAGTCACAGATTCAGTGAGCTGGACAAACATAACTGATAATATTATCATAGAATCATAGAATTGTCAGGGTTGGAAGGGACCTTAAAGATCATCAAGTTTCAACCCCTATGCCATGGACAGGGACACCTCCCACTAGATCAGGTTACTCAGAGCCCCATCCAGCCTGGCCTTCAAAATTTCCAGGGATGGGGCTTCCCCAACCTCTCTGGGCAACCTGTTCCACTGTCTCACCACCCTCATGGGGAAGAACTTCTTCCTAACGTCTAATCTGAATCTACCCACCTCTAGTTTTGACCCATTCCCCCTAGTCCTACCACTACCCGACATCCTAAAAAGTCCCTCCCGAGCTTTCTTGTAAGCCCCCTTAAGGTACTGGAAGGCCATAATAAGGTCCCCTCGGAGCCTTCTCCAGACTGAACAACCCCAACTCTCTGAGTCTATCCTCGTAGGANGGAGGATCTGCTCCACGATTTTACTGGGCTCGGAGGTGAGACTGACTGGCCTATAGTTCCCTGGCTCCTCCCTCTTTCCCTTCTGGAAAGTGGGGGTTATGTTTCCCCTTTTCCAGTCAGTGGGGACTTCACCAGACTGCCATGACTTTTAGAATATAATAGAGAGCGGTTTAGCAACCTCATCTGCCAGTTCTCTCAGTACCCGTGGGTGTATCCCGGGTCCCATGGACTTGTGCACTTTCAGGTTCAGCAGATGGTCACGAACCTGATCTTCACTTACAATGGGCAGTTTTTTCTGCCAGCCCCTGCCATTATCTTCTGTGACTCCAGGAGTGTGGCTGGAGCCCTTGCCAGTGAAGACTGAGGTAAAGAAGGACAGATAGGCAGGTGAGATAGAGGCAGGAAATATCGGGCCAACTGTCAGACAGTGGCAAGTACAATTAGTAGTCATACATTCATGCACTAGGTTGATCTTATCACAGTGATCACCAAAGACAGAGTTCAGTAATGTTAGTATTGGTACGTTATCATGGACTGTGTTCTCAACAGTGGGCTTGTGGTGCAGTTCTGCAGTTGCTGCAGTAATGGAATTTCAGTCACGTCACATCATCTAGCCAACTTTCTGAGGTTATAAGCTATTAAAGGGGGGGGGGGTGGGTAGACAGAGTATGTCAGCCTGCACATAGTATTTATCATGGTTATCCTTTTCCCCATGGATAAAACCACATAACTTATGCTACTTTCTTCAAGCACTTAGCTGTTTACCTTTAACGGTGAGTCAAAATGTTTTTGTGGACAGGTACTTCAGATATGCTTGTGTACTGTAATACCTCTGCATATCTGGATTATTTTTATCCTAGCTATTTTCCATATCTGTATCCCGGTTCTGTATTTAAAAATACAAAACAAACAAGTATGTCACTAATCAATTATATACCATGCTGTCTTAACATAGAGAAATATTTTCAAAAATTCAGTACATTGAAGTCTTCAGTTCAATGCTTGAACTTAAAAACAACCCAAAAACCAGAAACAAAAAATCCCAACTTATCAAAAAGAGATCCTCGAACTAAAACCCCATACTCTCATAGCTGTGTGTCAGCATTACTTAAAGTGGCAAAAATGAGAGGAAAAAAGTGAATATAGATACCCCCAAAACGAAACCCTGCTTTTGTGAATGAGGGTTGCTGACGAGTTTAATCTCAGATTTTACCAGGATCAAACCAGTTTCAACAGTCATGCAGTCACAACAAGCATAAATACACATTGTTATTTATAAAATGGATGGGCATATATTCCATGAAATTCACAATAAATGTACCCAATTCAAGTAGACATAAAATGGATAAGTGTGGAAGATGGTGAAATACTCATTTGCTGAGTGAGACCTAAGTAGGAGGACATGGAAGATGAATAACCAATGGACACTGAGGCAAACTCTTGCATAAAAGCAAGAAACAAGAAAACATCAGAAAAGTCTTTGTTACTTTTAGAAGGACTCGCATCTGCACCATCATCAAACCACATAACTATAGAGTCAAAAATTGTATATAATGCTAAGATATGAAGAAACAATCCTTTTAAACTTAGGGAAAAGTAGCTTAGTTGGCGAGCAATTTTAGTTAGATAATAGGCTGTGTGTCTTTTATGGGGAAGTTATTGAAGAATGTTAAATACATAGAGAAGTTATGATGCTTATTTTTAGTGTTTCTCAAATGACTGTCTCAAAGTCAGACAAAATGTTATTTTGATAAAAGCTTTCTCAAAGGAAGCCTCATTAAATGTTCCATTGTGATTAAACATAAGAATCCCTGACTTTAATGAAAGGCATGGNTCTCCAGCAGTTCCTTGTCCTTCTTGTACTGAGGGGCCCAGAACTGGACACAATAAGAGCATGTGGAAGGGGAAGAAGCCATCTTACTTAGGGATAGGAAAAAAGGGAGGGGGAGGAAGAAATCTCTGTTACTCTTAGGTTTGCTCTTGAAGTGCTAGGGCCTGGGCTGTGGGCCTTGAGTTGGAATTGACCTATGGATGAGTCACAACCCAGCAACATGTCTTGTTCCCCAAGTGGTTTCAGGCCCCAGAAATGGAACCTGGCCCACCTGTGTGAGGCCCTGCCTTCCCCCAGGTGATCATGGTTGGGGTGGTGGGTGAGAATAGAGATATATCAAGCAGGAACTGATCAGTTTGAAGAGAGTTCCTGTTGGGAGCAGCTTGCTGAGCTGTCTCTCAGTGGTGTGTTCCCCCTTAGCTGATTTGAGATGGAGAAGAACAAACAGATGGAGAATAAAAGATGAAGGTATGCTGAGGGGGAGTTGCTGAGTTTGGTGCTGGCCTGAGGAAGAAGAAAGCTGCAGCACAACTAGAATGCTCTGCTTTCTCTTCAAGGTGGATATTCAGGAGAAATGATGCAAATGTTTCTCTCTACCTGGGCCCCCTTCTCATACTTGGGAGGGGCAGGAGAACCACAGGAGTTCAAGAAACAAGTCACAGACATGTAGGATGGAGACAGAGTTGTGTAGGCAAAACCAGAGTGGAAGTTTAAGGTTTCAATTAGTTAATTAAAAGCTTAGAAATAATATGAGCTAGGCAAAGTTTATTCACTGGTATAATTACAAAGTATGGGAAATTCACTCATCCTCTTTTTAAAATCCTTTTTTATATCTCACTTCCTTTTGGATTAGTTCATAAAAGTTCCTGGAAAGTTGACTAAAATGTCCTAGTTTTTTAAGTGTGGGAGTACTAGCAGTGCTGTAGCTGCCACATTCATCGAAGATTTAAAAAAAAAAAAGCTAACAAAACAACAAAAAACAACCAACCAAACAAAAAAACGCGAACATAAAAGTCAGGCAAAAACTATAATGGATTCCAGCTTTAAAATCTTACTGCTATTTGGTATCTCACAATGAACAATGCTTATTTCTAAAGATAGGTAAGTACTTTGGAGGCTTATCCCTGAATGGAGCAAATAGCTGCAGGCCAAACCAAAGGCACAAAGGTAGTCACCTGAGCCTCAAACATCATTCTGCAGTAATCAACTTTGCTACAGCCTGATTTTTTTACACTTAGTACACAAACAACTTGAAAATATAGTAAAAAAGTTGTACTCAGATAATGACTGATCTCAAAAAGGCTGAAAATGTTTAAACCAAATAATTCATCTATCTCCCATTGAGTTCCTTTATAGTTACTCATAGCACTGTGTATTGTTTTCAATTTTATGCTGTTAAGATGAGAGTTCTAAAGCAGGTTTTCCAGAATCAAGCATAATTTTGAATTTACTGTTCTGCCACTGAATTAGAATTTAGCCTTTATGGTGCCAAAATTAGGTCAACATGAATCATAACTGAAAAAAATTTACCATAAACATTTTGTTCCTTTGTTTTCTTTCATTTCTTCCTAGATTTGAAATAAATCATAAATTTAACTGATGTTAATAGAAGATAAACTATTAACAACACTGCTTAACTATCATTTGAATTTTTGTAACTACAGATAGGGTATTACAGAGCACGTGGTACTAAGCCCCTTGCAGGTCTGTAACCAGAGTGCTGGAGCATAATAAACTGAACTTGTAAACCTCTACATTGTCTTTTAGTACAAGTTTGTATAGAAAGAAATATTGTGAAGATAGATTTTAAGGCAAATTATACTACCTGAAGTGTGGCACAGTGCAACCTTCCCTATGTTAAAACAGTAGATACCATTCTAAAATGAAAGCACTTCTCACTGGTGTCAGTGCAGTATTCAAGGTGTAGGAGTAGACCAAATGCTCTAGTAATGGCCAGTATTTACAGACAGCAACTGTAAGGGTTATCCTAGCAACCATTGTATGTCCTTGTGTTTAACTAGAAATGTTCCGTATGAACATTACATTAGGTAACTCTCTGATTTTCATGTCAATTTTGTTCCTCTTGGGCCAGATTCCACTCATTTTAAACTAAGTCGTATTTTTGACCATGTAGCTGTTATATAGCACATACATATTCTCTCTGTTCAGTTAGATGGATTGTCTAATGGTCTGGCCAGAAGGACTGCAAAGGGTGCTGTTTCTTAGGATGACAAAAATGTCTGTTAGAGGCTTATATTCATTGATAATATGATTCTATGATTCTGTTGGTTTTGTCTATTTGATTAACTTGTACATGGTAATTGTAGTGGGTCTGAGCTGATTTTCCCCATACAGCCTCATGCTGCAAAATTGGGAGCTGGAGGGTGTTGATAACACACACCCATGTTATGACTGGCAGTTCTCACACAGCACCAAAGGTATGGGGGGGCAAGATCTGGGAGGGGATACAACCCGGACAGCTGACCCGAGCTGACCAATAGGATATTCCATACCATATGATGTCAGCTCAACTATAAAGGGAGGAGTACGGGGGGATTCGGGGGGCAGACGTTTGTCCTCCGAGCAACCGGTATGCGTTCTGGAGCCCTGCTTCCTGGGACAGGCCCGACACCGCCTGCAGATGGGAAGTAGAGAGTAACAGCTTTGCTTGCTTTTGCTTTGCGTGCGTGCGGCCTTGCTTTCTCTGCTGTTTATTAAAACTGCTTTTTGTCATAACCCACGGGTTTTTCTTTTCCATCTTACTCTCTCCCCGCTTGCCTTG
>VYZX01021011.1:46768-65114 GCA_013401335.1 Brachypteracias leptosomus | reverse complement strand
AGCAGGGCTCCAGAACACGTGGCGGTTGCTCGGAGGACAAGTGTCTTCCCCCTGAATTCCCCCGTCCTCCTTCCTTTATAGTTGAGCTGACGTCATATGGTATGGAATATCCTATTGGTCAGCTCGGGTCGGCTGTCTGGGTTGTATCCCCTCCCAGATCTTGCCCCCCCCCATACCTTTGGTGCTGTGTGAGCACTGATAGTCATAACATGGGTGTGTGTTATCAACAGTCTCTGGCTCCCAGTTTTGCAGCATGAGGCCGTATGGGGAAAATCAGCTCAGACAGACCCACTAGAGTAATTCAGAAACTTCCACTACTATGAATGACTTCTTTTCTAACATCAACAGATACAGAATTTTAGTGCCAACACAGAACTTATGCAAGTAGAACATCTCAGTCCTTCATTCAGTCTTTACAACATGTGATAATTAATTTCATAGCAATATGGTGATATTCTTACTTGGATGATCTACAACAAAAATATTTTTTGCAAGTATGTTTAGTTAAGGTAATAAAGATATCTGAATGTGCCTGGAAATGTTCTGTAAGAACATTTGAGAGACAAAGTCAGTGTTATATCCTGGTTTAATAAAAAACCCAATCAGGTAGAGGGGAATACTTTTAATACTAGTAAGTAATACTACCATCGGAATGTGCTCTCTGCAAAATTATTATCACAAAGTAGTAAAGGTCTGCGACAAAGATAAGTGTACTTTTATTACATTTAATATGTTACTATCCAAATGCACTATCAAATAGATATTTGCATGATCATGATTTAATATCCGTCAGCCTTAACCAGTCACTAAGAACCTCTTATTCTGCCAGTGGGGAAAAATATGACTGCTTGATTCTCATAATCATAAATTTGAACTTGTTATGGGTCTGCTTTCTTATCACTATACTCTAAGTCATCAACCTCTTCTTCCATTGCATCTCCTTAATTCTTTCAGGTTTTTTTTCTTTTTAACTGAAAAAAAATCCAAAACCACCCTGTAAGAAAAATCTTACACAGAAGACATATTTTGGGGTGTTCTCATGAAAGAACATTTCATTAGCATCAGAAAGTTTTAATCACAAGTACCAGAGTCTAAGTGGGGTTGTTACTCTGACAATGTGATCCTGTAATCTTTTATTTCATTGATTTTATTTTAGGGTATATTTAATTCTACAAAAAAATGAGTTTATTATGGTATATATAATTCATAAAAGAAACTGAATTTTAGTTTTGCTGTAGCCACATATTTTAAAGTCTCAGAGCATTTTGCTGTTCATGGTGATTAGAAATATTATTTTTTTTTTCATAGGGAAAAATCCCAGGGACACTTGCTATTTAGGCCCTGATTCAATACAAAATTTCAACACATCACATCTTAACACTAGTTCAATGTGACATTTGAGTATATGTTTGAACTTTCTTGAACTAGTGAAGCAGTTAAATACTTGGTTAATTTTTTAACCATTTTCTGCAGTTTCCCTAATATGACTGGACAAATGTACATGTTGAATTCTGGGTAATTGGTTTAAGATAGTTAATTATTTGAGTGACATTTGTGGGTATACATAACTAAAAATCATGTTTATTGGTTTGCTGAACTTAGATGAATATAAGCACATCCTGAAGTAATTTGTGAATCCTAAAAATGCCTTTGAATGTGCTAATGAAATGCTGTGATATATCGCGTTATAGTTGCAATCTATAGTTATCTTGCTTAATCTCCAGAAATTGCTAATCTTTTACAAATTATTTTGTTGTTCGCATGTTTGAACCATCTTTACTCTTTTCAGCATTTGTTGCTATTGAAATTCTACAGAAATTTTGGGCATGATATATGGCAAATAGGGGTGATGCAGGCTTTTTTGTTGCAAGTGGTTATTTTTTTCGTGTGGCAGGAACCCACAAGTATATACTACACATCATGGAAAGCTGAGTCTGTAGAATAATTCATAGATAAAGAGTGACAGGAGCCTCTCTGAAGGTTTCCCCTCACTGCTGTGTAATGATACTTTCCTGGGTGTGGAGAATATGAATTCCACAATTAGAAATACTTAGCCTTAGAGTTGGTAATATCTATATTGCAACACTGCTGTTGGTGGTTCCTGCTAGCTGGCTTCCTTCTACCACTGTGGATTTAGTTTACTTTGTAAATCTTTCTTGCTACCATTCATAAATACATCAGGGGACCCTAGCAAGAGAATTGCAGTGTACTGCAAGCAACACGTAACGTACAATCACGTAGAGAACCGAAGATTCATAGTTTACTACTTAATGAATATTACTACCACAAAAATGATAGTTTCCTGAGGTACTATTTCTTGTATTTTAAGAGTATAAAGAAATTCAAAGAATTTAGATTATTCCTACTGTTTATTTGGTTACTTATGTATTTAAATTGTTATACAAAAATGTGAATGTATGCCAATCTGTGTCGGAACTTCCTGAAAATTTTTATGTGTATCTTATATATTGATTGAGAATTGTGTGTGTAATTGCCCTTCTAGCACATCAAGAACACTGAGATCTGTGCTGAATTCACTGTAGGTTTTTGTCAGATTCAGTGAAAATACAGTTCTGTGGGCTATATTTAAATTAGCAAGTAATTTGACTCAGTAGGAGTGTAGCAATTGATGCTGAGTCCCTTCTGTCTACAAAGCGTGCAGTTTGGGAGTCTTAATTCAAACTGAATATAGTCTGTTCCCCTGTGATGAACTCTCCTGGCACATGCTTGTCCTAAAGTGACCTAAAAGACTGGTCATTGTCTTGGCCTGTGTCCCCATGTTGTGGAAGGAGCATACTGACCACACGAAATGTGTCTTCTTGAAAAGATATCTGACTGAAATGCACCAGTCTTTGCTTCAAACAGAATCACAGAAAGTGGGGATAATTAAGATATTTGCTTTAAAATTTTGTTGCTGCTCCAGCAGTTTTGCAATAAACATGAAAAATTCATAGAGGAGTATAGTGTGTCTAACTTTGACCTACCTTCTTCTCTTATTTTCCTATATAGATTTTGTTCTTTTGCCATTTTAGGTATTTGAGGCTCTCTTAAATTTTCATGATGAGGTTAGAACAACGCTGAATACCTTGAACAAAGAAAGACTACCTTGGTTTAGATTTATGAGTAGCTCATACACTTGCCATCACCTATTACCCATTCCTGTCACGTAAAGTTATTCTTCTGGTCTGAAATCGAAGACTAGAAAGTGACTTGTTTCCTGTAGTCAGTAAAAACTTTAAGAATCATTGTGAGAGTCTTTGACAGTTACCTAAATCCCTCTCTTTAATTGATAAGGGATTTTGAAAATAGAACAATTTATAGAATTGAGATGATGTATGCTAGATTTCATGATTGAGAAGGCTACTTATATTAATTACTTATAATAAATGAAATGAGGCTTTATAACTTTACTAAGCAGATACTATAAAGGATATTTTGTGGCAGAAGTACAGTAAAATGAAACCTGCAGTCCTCCAGTGTTTTGTCTTTTCTTACCTTATCTAGTAGATATTTTGGGTCTTGTATGTTTAGGGATTTTGCTGAAGGGTTTCGTTTTGTTTTGTGGGAGGAGTTGCATTTGTTTTCATAAAGGAAGGGTCTGCAAAGGAGCCTAGCCAACAGCTAGTTGCAAGTGACAGTTATAAATGAGACTATATGCCTAAAGACGTAATTAATCTGCAGTGAGCTTGAAACAGCTCCTTAGCTAAATGCAACTAAACCAGCTACACAGTATGTAATTAACTTACAACTGTATTAGTCCTAGTACAATATTATTCCTTATATATGTAAGTTATTATTTTCTCCATATGAAATTAGTAATATACTAAGTAATGATTAAGAGTTCATTATGATATTTCATTCATATTATCATAATATAATTGTAATGTATATTCATCTTGTTAATGCTGTTATTCTTAGTTGTTCTTAAAAGAAATGTCAAGGATATCAGGAAAATAGCATGCGGGATTTTTGCACTCAGACTGAGAAGTATCTTTATTAAAATGAGACTGAAATTTTAGTCCTCTTCTTGATCTTGTAGTTCTGCTTGTTAGTGATGGTAGGAATGTATTGTGGAAAGGTAGAAGTCCAAGAATACTTTACTTCTTTACATGCTTCCTGAAATCAAGAGTAAGGTGAATAATTTTTAAGGTTGATCATAAGACTCGTGCTGAACTTAAAGTAGGAAAAAGCTTGGAGAACTGAGAAAATGACTTGAAGAAAGAAGGCAGAGATTTTGCAATGGAGGTAAATTGTGTTGGAGAAGGAGTTTATGGAAAGTTCAAACTGTACAAAACGTAAAGTGGGCTGTGCATACAATGATACCTTAGCCTGGATAAGCTACAAAACGTGTACACATGTACAACTATGTGAAACTTGGATTTAAATTGTAACCACTTTGTTTTCATGTGAGAGTTAATCCTGATATGTGTAAACAAGTTTAGGTAAATAAGTTGCTTTGCCAACTTTTCCCTGACATCATTTACCTTTTTCCCATGCCATTAAAGATCCTGTCTCAGAACTTTACTTTCACAGGTCTACCAGAGCCCTACTGAGTCTTTTCAAACTGCCTGTCTGTAGCTGAGAGTGACCAAAGAAATCATGATCATGCTGACTCAAGTGCCCATTGAGGACATGAAGTGCAGTTATTGCTGAGAACACAGTATAAAAAACAATCTATTACAGGTAACAAAGAGGGAGATACACTTTATATGCATTTTATATCAAATTGAATTATAGATATTTAATTATATACATTTAAGAAACCAATTCTTAAATTAATTAATTGCTTAGAATTGCTTAATCGTTAGAAAATGAGCAGTGTGATAGCTGTTGGAAATTTTTTCCCCTACCTTCTTATTCTGATTGGCTTGGTTTAGAAGAACAGTCTACCTGTTGACTACATTCAAAATGCTAGTTAGAACTAGAAAATTCATCTGAGATATTGATCATTTGGGTGCATGATGATGATGAATACAATATGATGCTATTTTAGCATGAGTTATGTAGTCATAGTTGTCATGTTTTCATTGTTATTTATGTAGTCATAGTTGTCGTGTTTTTGATGCTATGAGGGAAAAAGATAAGAAAGAGTAAGAAAGGCATTCTAGCCACAGACACAGGGACAAAGAGAAATAAACATAGAATTCTGAGGTTTAAAGTGAGCACCTCTGCAGCTTTAAAGAGAAATCTTATGTGTGAATTGGATGTTAAATAGGCACAGGGAGTTTTATTTTGGCATCCACCACACAATCATATGTACAGTACATATCTGTGCTCAATCTTGAGCCCAGATAGCAGAGATTCTTCTTTAAAAAACCCAGCAAATACTCTTTAGGAGGAAGTTTTTAATTCTGAGAGACTTGTACATATCTGAGAAGAGTTACTTTTATATGTTTTATGGCATGAACAATGGTATATCAGCCATTTAAATTGTGTACACTATAGACTTATGGTGTGTGTTATACAGGGAGGAAATATTATGGGGAAATAAACTAAAAGTCTCAGAGATCTGGAGTTGTCTGCCAGTTAGCATTATTTACATATCTAGAGATTTGATACCTTACTTGAGATTCCAGTGATACAAAAACATTCTTTAGATCTCCAGATCTTCATGTTTTCTACTTTTTATAGCAAAATCCCGAAAGGAACATGATTTAGCTAACCTGAAAGTGGATGGATTTATCCAGGAAACACTTAGTCTTATGTTACCATCCAAACCAGGTGAAACTAGAGGCAAATTACTGAACATAAGTTATTCGATGTCCTTCCTGGAACAATTTGTACTAAAGAGCCTCTACAGACACATAGCCAAGGAACTCTCTATTCCCTGTTTGTGATTTTACAGTTTCTTCATTTAAACTGGAGTTCTGAGGGTGAAACATAGGATATTTTTTGGTTTTGTCACAATCCCAAGAGTACTTAGGCTTACGATATGGCAAAGAATGGCTAAAAATTGTTGCCCTTATGCTGTCATTTTTGTAACTATGGGTGGTGTCAGTAAGGCTCAGCAGCTGATGTGGCCTCCCAGAGAAAAGATCGTAAAACCGCATATTTTAGTCAGTGCTTTCTAGTACATCCTGCTATGCTGTCTCACTGTAGAAGATGCTCCCATCATGAATTGTGCAAGCACATTGACACATATTACACAGTGCGCTATGGTCAAGCATCCACCCACTTCCACGTTTAAAAAGTAATTAATCCATATGTTTTGGATGTTACTGCATTACTTCTTTCATAGGTGTATCCTTGGCATTCAATTGAATCAGGTAATCCAGAATGCTAAAGAAAATAAATAGCAGAAGTCTTGGTATTGTCTGGAAAGGCAGATGCAAATTGAGATTCTGTGGACTTTTATACAACTAGTATTTAGGAATAGCAAGATTATGTAGATCCACCCTTGCCAATCTTGGCCAAAGGGGGGAAAAAAAAAATTAGTTACACAACCTGGGAAGTCAGTTCTGGTCCCTACAGGGCTTGTCTGGATTGCTGCAGCATTTTGATTCCCTTAGAGAGTAGAAGGAAAAAGGTCTGCTCCCTTCCATCTGTAAAATCTCATAGCTGGGGACTAAGAGAACTTCTTTTGCTGTTCCTCCATCGTAAGCAAACTCCATGTCAAGGGGATGATGTCAGATATTCATTGACATGTTTCCCTGTTTGAAAAGGTTGTCTGTGACGTGACACATCCAACTGATTTCTCACCTACCTGAAATATCCAACCACATTCACTTCTGCTAGGGTTACAGGGAAGGAAGCATCCCTGCTTCCCAAATAGTTGTGGATGAAGAATCTTCAGGGAAGTTAATACACCCAGCCATAAGCATTGACACCTGGGGAAGAGTTGGGTAATATTAAAAATAATTTACCTTTGGACTCTGTGTTTCTACTGGCCTCTCTCGATTTGACGAAGAGCTTCACTATGGTGATCCTATTTCTTTTGTTTCTCACTTTTACACTGAGTATGTCATGGAACTGGAAGGGGAAAGACTCTGCCAAAGCCTAGAAAAAATGCTATGTTAAGCCAAAAATCAAAACGGTGTAGAGAGGGTTCTTTGATAGTTCTTCAGTTCAGGAAGATAACTATCAGTTCAAATACTGACTATTGTATGCTTTCATTGCAAAATATCTCTGAAGAAAGTTCAGCATTTTTTGAAGGAAAAACCCTAAACAATGGGGGTCTAATGAGAAAAAAAGATAATTTTCTATGATCATTTTTGAAGTTATTAGATTAATAAGCACAGCCTTAGTTAAATGACATTTCCCTTCTTAGGAGTGTTATTGACATTTTGATATGAGACAGAGAGACCTTTAATGAGATCTCAATCAAAGGTAATGTTTATATAATGATACATGAATCCATAAATGCTAGTCAAATAAAAATGCTGTAGTCCATTTTGGCCTTCACCTTATGGAAATCTGTACAGGTCATAAGAAGAAAAAGGTCAGTGAATGACGACTAATACTCTCTCACTTGACTAATTATGTCTGACTAATTACGTGAGTCAATGTTTGAAGCTGAATCTTGCAATGTAACTTAATCCATCACCCAGACAAAATGCAGGGGGAAAAGTACTGATATTTTCTCCTTTGTTAGACATAACATCTCCTTAATGTTTGAGTTTATGGTGATTTCCCTTATCATGAAAAAGAAGAAGGTGGTGTTAGTTTAAAAAAACAAAAAGCAAAATTTATTTAAGCTGTATGTTAAGTTACCAAACAAGTGTTCAAACAAGTAGACAGATCCTTAAAATCCCTGTTTCAGACCTTTGTTTTTGCTAATGTTTTTTTTTCTGTTAGGAAATGCTTTATTTTAGTAGTTGTATTTACAATCTCTTATGTTTTGTTGTGGCTTCAGAGAGCAAAAACATACTAAAAAATCAGCTCATTGCATGAGTTTCTTCACTGCTGAAGAGAAAAGTAGGAAAGACATGTGAACTACTATTTCATCTCTGCTTTAACAGAGAATAAGGTTTGCTAGAATCTTACATAAGATAGTTTTAGGGGTAAAGCAAAGACATCAAATGAACATCTTGGGTGATCTAACTCTGTGATGATATTGATGGTTAAATCTGTTGTAAGGATTGTGACACCAGAGGCAGAAAGGAAAGATGAGGGTTACTTGCCTGGTAGTTTCTAGACACTTCAGACAATAACCCTTACTAGTAGTAGTTTTCAGCAAATTCCCAACCTCAGAGCACTAAGAAAAGAGGCAGATTTCATTATCTCTGTTGTATTCACAGCTAAAATGACTTTTCAGAGGCCATTCAGGAAGCCACGCATAGAACCGGGAACAGAGTCAGATCCGTTGAATTTTAGACAGATTTTATCTAGAAGGGAACCCTGCCCTCGAAGTACATTCATCTTAAGCTCTTAAGTCCACTCTTCATGTATGGAATAAAATTATTTTTCTGCCATAGCTTTCTTTACATGCATTGAGTTTTTACTATTAAGTAGAGATAAAATAGTTATGATATTCTTGTACTTATGATGGTCTGCAAGTAGTCTGTGCTGTGGATTTTCCATTACATGGGTAAAGACACACATTGTGCTGTCTGAGCATGAGCCCACAATCAGACCAGCCTTCTTCATGTAATACTGTTCTGTGTGTGCATTCCACATCAGGGCAAAGATAGCTTAGGGATGCACAGTCACAGCATCACTGACTTTTTTTTTTTCTTAATTACATTATGACCAGATATTTGTAAAAATGTCTTATAGATTTTAAGAATATTTATTTATTTTGTTATATAGCCATATATTCCTTTTACTCTCACAATGTCTTCAAAATCTGAAGAAAATATATGCCTTAAAATATTTCTTGATGAGGCAAGAAGGAATATTGTATTTGGGATTTTCAATTTCTAGACTAGACAGCTTTTGGAGATAAAATGAAGAGATAGTAAATGGGTTTTGGTTGTATTTTTGAAACCCTATTTTCAGACCTGTTGTTACTCAATCTACCTTTTATCTGTTTAAATGAGAGAGGCTATCAATGTCTCAAGAGGAAATTTTCCTTTTCAGGACTCTGAAAAGTTCTGGGCAACTTCAGACTAGTCAGATTTATCCATCTACTTTTAACATTTAATTTTGAAAACTTCATGCTACCACTGCAAATTCTTCTCATGGTGGTGTGGGGTATTTGTTTTTTTGTTTTGTTGGATTGTTTTATTTTTCTGTTCCCAGAATTTCAGGGGAGAAAAAATGTCATATGAATAGCAAATAATCAGAAGAATCAGTTTTTCTAAGTTGTCAGAGGATATTTTAAAGTTAAGCTTGCAATGCCAAGCAGCACTTAATCTTGTGCGCACAATATTAGATACCAGTTTTGTCTATAATGGCAGCAGCATGTGTGTATACAAACAAAATATAAAAAAAAATTGAGGCTGATGAATTTGGGTTCTTTTAACTTTTGTTGCCACCGTATACCTGCATTTCATAGAGTTGTCAAAAATGTAACTCCCCACCTCACCTTCATTTTGTAACCCCAGAAGTAAGTACTCTTGATGTCACTTGATTTGCAACTATGTTCATGTTAATAGTTATCCCTTAAAAATGGCTCTCATGAATAATGAAAATAAATCCCCTTTCTACTCCCATAGCAAGAGGTTTTAAGTGCTGCCACCTGGCATCTTAGCAAAAGATCATAATAAGCATGTTTTCTTACAATAGTTCATTGAGCTGGTACATGGCAAGAATTAACAAATTTCCATTCTTAGAGCCAAATTAGAGGCTCAGTCTCTACTCAGGCAAAAATCAATAGCAGCTTTGCCAGATCAAGACATAGATGGTTGTTCTTAGAAGCATGATTTATAAAATCCTTATTTTGTCTTTACTGCTTCTTGTTTGTTCTGTAGGAAGTTTAAAGTAAAACTGCTCTTCTTTCCCCACTGTGTGTTTGGCCGCCTTTTCTATTTTATCCATATATCTGACTTTTCTATCTTCATTTGTATTCATACCTTCACTCTTTTCCCCTCTTCATGGTTCATTCATTTACCCTATAATGCTCATTTATTATTACCTCATTTTCACCACTCTCTTTTTAACTCTATCTCTTACCTGTCACTTCTGTGTGACAGGAATTGTTCCTGCTTAACAAAATCAGTTTCTAATTCCATTTAGCTAAGTAGGTTCAACTGTTTTGTGTGGACATTGAAGCAGTTTAAAAGTGGCTAAAACAGTTTTAGCTTAACCCAATTAAACTAAATCAATTTTGACCACTCTTTAACCACTTTAAAAGCAACCACACAAATGAGTGCATCAATTTTGTCTAAATTAATTTAGATAAATCAGCACATTTCACATCTGTAAACCCTTAATATCCCTTTTCCCATTCTTTCTTATCAGAACACAGTCCCACACGTTTTCTTTTTCTTCCAGTACTCTAATCTCTGGACCAGGCTGATTCTGGAATGTCGCAGTTGAGACAGACAGACGACACTGATCTCTTGTAGCAATAGCAATTTATTACTGCAGGCAATCCCTTTTTATACATATGGTTACATCTTGTGTACTTATTTCATTGGTTAAGCATATTACTAGCATACTGTCTATTGGTTAATAGCTTTTGCATACTCTTGCTCATGGTTAGGACGACATCCCTATCTTGCAGTTGCATGTTCGTCCTTGTACTTGTTTACCTCTCATTTTCATGGGCACAGTTTCAAATCGTCAAGGTCAAAAATATTATTGAGGCCTGCAGTCCAGCTGCAAACCTTCACACTGGAATACCTCTGAAAATTGTTTCAGATAAACAGACTGCAAAATACAAAATTTCAGAATACAAAAAATGGTTTCAGATGAACTCTTTCTTATTGCACAGCACTATGATTAACTCAATACTAGGGCACAGAATGTATTCTTGGAGATTAAGTTTGCTATCATTCATTAGTGTACACTTTAGCCTGTCAGGGCTTCTCAGATACCAAATATTGGAAATTGCTAGGGCAAATCTCAAAGAATAAATTAACAAGTATGTTATCTGGATCAACCTCAGTCTTTCCTCTCTTCTCATTTCTTGGGTGGTAATAGCTATTCTTATCAACCAATACTAAGGGTTTTCTGTTTGAACACTGTCACATACCTAGAAATGAAGCGTGGGAATTACAGTTAGAAGGCTGCATACCCCCAAGCAGCAACTCTGAAGCACTAATTGGCCACATTCCGTAATCACTTGAATATAAATTGTTGCTAGAAAGGCAAATGTGATCCTTGAATTTGTTTAGAGGGGAGCACTGAGTAAACATAGCATGCTCTGGATGCAGTCTTGGTAAATTTGTCCAGCTGTGGCATCCATATTTCAAAAAGGATGTTGAAAGATTCAGAGAAGTTCAGAAAAGTGTGACAAGAGCGGTTCAGAAGGTTTAAGAGCTTTATTGCAAAAGACAGCAAAGAGACAAGTTGATCAGTCTAAATGTACCTTAATGGGAAGAAAATATGTGGTAGTCAGCAGTCTGGCAAGATAGCAAAAATCCTCAAGATATAAACTGAAGCTAGACAAATCAAGGTTGGATGTGAGTCACTGAAACTTAAAAATGAAGCAGATTAATCAGGGAGACAATCCACTTCCATCACTTCATCTTTCAATTCAAGATAGTACTGTTTCTGGAAAAAAAAATCTAGCTTGGGAAGAAATTATATTTATTTATTTAGGAATGGCTGTGTTGAATGTTATTTCCTATTTAGGAAATCCTAATGAACTCTGGGTAAGCAGTGAATCCTTGGTCCAAGGGACCTTGCTCATGTACTTTAATTACACCAGGAATTCCCGTTCCAAAGGAAAGGAGGGGAAGCAGCAGTGCAGAGGCGTGCTGTTGCAGGGGCTGCTGGAGCTAGTCTTTCCTGTTCTAGCCTGCTGGAGCTCCTCTGGCTTCTCAGTTCCACTGCCTGCCTATGGCTGTTTGCTTCTCCAGGGTACATACTGCTATACTGCTGCACATGTGTAGCAAAAGAAAATTTAAATGGCAGAGTAGATGCACGACTGAAAGGAAGCATAATCTTTTGAAAGCATCAGAGTTGAAAAATACTGCAATAGGTATAATGATAAGATTTAAGTGTATCTTAGTATAAAATAAGATATAATATTATGATGATTTGGTCACAATGACTACAGTACTTATTAAGCTACCTTTTTTTTGATACATAATGCTGTGAGTTTCTATTTTGTCTGCCAGTTATCATGAGAAGGAATTTTTTATGTAAAGGAAAATGTGTGGAAAAGTAGTAGGCACATTTCCTATTTTTTGCAAAGCTAAAATGTATAGCCGTTTGATGTTTAACAATATGGCATACTGGATTTGAACCTTCTTCATTGGATGGCTCATAATGTTCCCAAGGTGTTGTCAAAGCAAATACTTTAATTAAAAAATATTCCATTCTTTAAATGTGGTTCTTGATCACATCATCTCAGTCAGTATCTTCAGCCTTTACTCCCTCTTCTGCCTGAAATCTCAAAAAGTGATTGGAGTTGATATGTGCCATGTGGGGCTTCACTGAAGCTATTTAAAGACTACTGAATTTAAAAAGCCCAATTGATTCATGTGACAATTTGGAAGTAGGGTTAATGGCAAGAACAATTTTTTTATTTCAGAGAAAAAGAACAGTTGAAAATGATGCAAAAAAAGATCATGTACATACGTGAAATGCAGTTGAAAAGCAGCATAGAATAATTATAAGGTATTCCTCACCCTTGGCTCACTGCTCAAACTGTGTGGAGTTGTGTAGTTTTGTGTACCATTTCTCTTTAACTGTATTTGAAGTTAAACAGCATGTATGGTGCCTTTTTCTGTCAAGAAGAGTGACAGCTTCTATAATTCCCTTGTTTCACAGAGTATAAATATTCCAATGACTGTTTTGATGGCTACAGTCATTGAGTTTTAACATGTATATTTATCGATTGCCTTCTTCTGATAATTTATGATCAGCTGCCAAGAACAACTAAGCCTTGCAGTTAAAGATGTTTTTTCAAGTTAAACTAAAAAAATAAGGTTTCTAAATGTAAAACACATGTAAAATAACACAGACTTTTGGGTGATAGAGGCAGACTGGGCAATTGATAATCCCCCAAGAGGTGACTTTTCTGGAAGCCCCTGCATGCCATTAATTTGCATAAAATTTAAACTGCAGACTGCAAATAGTTATGAAAGTGCTGCGGAGGAATCTCTAGCTGCAGAATGTATTACATAGCTTGGCTGGTCAGGTCAAGTTAGAAAGTTGCATACTAGGCCCTCTATTCTTCTAGAAAAGGTATAGACATTTACTCCTTGGGGGTGGAATATAACGCCCCCTGGACGGCTGCAAAAATCTGCACTTTCTGCTAACTTGGATGTATACACACATATATACTAAACAGCTAACCAATTAGAAGCACCAAGTGGGTTTATGATTCTTATCTTTGAGAAAGTTTTATTACACTTCTCTTCCTGATTTAGCCCTCAGTAGCAGAAGCAAAAATGGATATTGTTAGTTGAAGTACAAGACTCCAAGGTCAAACTAGTAGGTAGTGGCTCAAATGGATACAAAATTCACGGTAATCGCAGTTAAAACAAAAAAGTAAACTGTACTTTTGCTTGCAGTGAGGATCTTTGTAATTCAGTGAGTATATAAAGATGTCTTATGTCTGTGCAAATTTAGTAAAATGGCTAATAGGGCTATAGCCCTTTTATTCCCAATGCTGTGCCCAGAGCAATGCATCTTTTAACCTTTCTGGGATTCAGCAAATTTAATATCACAAAAATTTGACTACGAAGGCACAGTCTTCTTATGTGTAAAAGCTGATGATAAAATTGTACATTAGTTTGTTTTGTTTTTGAACAAGAGTGAAAGTTTGCCTTCTCATGGATAAATACATTATCACACTTGCCAAGGATAGCAGTATTACGCAATATTATTTATATCATCTGTAGGCTAAAGGACTGGAATATCTTCAGCTTATGGCCCCATCAAACAGACGTTCTTCTCCAGATTGTTTTTCTAGCCAGTTGGTTGAAATCTTATATTCTGCTTTGTTCAGTCATCACCACTCTTGAAAGTGAGTGGCCCAAAAGCTTAATAGAGAGGAGAATCAGGATTTGTTTTCTCAAGTATAGGTCAAACTCCAGCCTCTCTGGAATTTGACACTTTTATGCCACAAAGAGTAAGATGCCTTGTAATTTCATCATGAAACTTGCCCATGGATTTGCGCTGTTGTCTTAGGCTCTGTTTAAGCTATAGCTTGCAAACACATTCCTTTAAGGATTATACAGAACTTGCTTGGGATTTTTAAGGATTTTTCACAACAATTCTTTGTTTGAACCAGATCGTATATATTTTGTTTGTTAAAAAGGAAAACAAACCCCCAAAACGTATTAGCAGAGTTCTGTTTTCTGTGGTGTAGCTATATTTAGCTCTCATAAGTCAGCCAAATGAGTTCAATGTTTCCTAGAAAAGCCAGGGGAACTTTTTTCTACACAAACTTTCTAACGAACTAAAGGCTTGTCCTTTTACCTGGCAAAAGTGCTTTTAACTGTGCTTGTAAATTTGCACTGATCTAAGACATCTTTGTATACTGACTGAATTACAAAGACCCTCACTGCAAGTAAAGCTATAATCTACATTTTTTTTTCATTACCATTGGCAAGTATTTGCCAATAGTAATTATAGCATTAACTAATTAGCAGTCACTACCAAATCATGAGTAGTTACCCCTCAGTGTTCTTTTTTCTGGATAGAGGAATCTGATTCTGAAGTTTTGAGGCTTGTGACTGTCTTAATGAGTTCATAGGTCTGGTAAAAATACAAGGTCCTGTGGAATCCTTAAAGAATCATGTGTTTAAATCCAGCTACTCTGGTCATTAGTCTATTGATTAAACTACTGTAGGTAATTCTAGCTGTTGGTGCTATTTTAGTATTTGTGAATGATCTATACTGCATTACAGAAAATTCTGAGACTTACTGTTTTCTTCTTACACTTGATCAAGTTTTAAATAATATTTTTGCAAGCATATAAGTACGATACAACATTGAACCTGGATGGAGTAAATCCAAGTATCAAAGGGTACCAAACAGCACTGTCAGTATGCCATCTAGACATTAATTTCCCACATAAAGGGTTTACTAGCACTTTGCATGTAAGTTGTATAACTTGTGACCAGCTGCTTCCATGTGCAGTGCGTAAGTGATGGGAACATATGGCTTTAATTAAGTAGCCTATTCTAGCTGATTTTTAGGCATCTCTCCACATGGCATACAGTATTTGTTGAATCCAAATCAAGTTTCACAGCTGTCTCTTGAGATAAACTGACTGACATGAGCTGCTTTTAAACACTGTCAGGTTAGTTCCCATAACCTCAGGAGATTCAAACAATGGGAAAAAATGGCTTAGCCGTATGCATTAAAGCTCATATGTCTAGGCCTATATAGAGATGTATATATGTTTAACATTTCAGGCTAACCTTAATGGATTTCTATAACTACTAATGCTGGCAGGCAGCAACATAGATTCCAAATGATCAAGAAATCTCTGTGTTTTTCTTATTTGACTGTATTATGAACATTGGCTCAACACCAAGCTGAACTTTAACAGTAAGAACATGCATGGCAATTGTGAAGTGGAAAAGATAATTATCAAAGTGCAGAACTGATGCCTCACTGGTTCACATGTGTAGAACTGTTTGATGTTAGCTAGTAGGAAAAACAGTAAAAAAGGACTGCTACCAAATGCAATACAACTCTTGTTGTTTTAAATAAGAGTTTATTTGTTAAAGTGCATTGAACAGCAGCGGAGTGAGTCTGCATGTGATGTACTCTTGATTGTGGGATGTACTTGCTGATGTAAAAGGAAGGATATAAAAATCAGGGTTGTGAAATATGAAGAAGTATTCATACAGTTTATGAAAGTGCAAATGTATTTTCAGTAGTCCTTTGGAGCAATCCATTTTGAAAGGGAAGACAGATTATCACGGCTGATCTCACATGATACACTGACCATAAATTTTACTAAAGGTTTCAGGTGTAAAATTAGAAGGTTTGTATTTTATTGGCAGGGTTGGGGAATATCTTATGTATCTGAGCTAAATCTCTAGGTTTGTTTCAAAAGGTTGTGTTCTATTACACAACATGTAGAAAATGAAACATGGGCTAAAAACAATTATGAAAATAATTTTAGAGGCCATGAAATTCTTCTTGGGTAAATTAAGCACTTGGAAAACTGATTGAACCTTATAATGAATTCTGATTTACTGATTTTTCTATAGTATAGTGGTGATGGCAAGAGCCCAAAATTGACAAGTGCTGTGAAGGAAGGGTGAGAGCACTCTAAATGCCAAGTTTGGAGCTCTGTCATTAATAAGCTGTCTCTGGTCTCTATGAAAATAAACTAAAGATTGTGAATTTGAGAAGAAGCTTTAGTAGCAATAACTTCTTATAGTCCATGATTTATACATCTGTGGTAGGCCTGTGGTCTGTGACTTGTAGCACTCTTGAATATATTATGGTGAGCTGGAATGTTATTTAAGACAGAAGACATAGGCTCAGTCATAGCATGGAAGTGGAAGATAACTTTTCTTGACACATCTATGCTGAATAGTAATATCAGCCAGACTCAGAGGAAAATAGGTGAGTGACCCTTGTAAAAAGGAACTAAGGAAGTAAATGTAACCAATAGCCCCTTCAAGGCTTAGTTGTTTGTGGTACTTTAGGGGTGGAATAGTTTCCTTATCTTTCCTAAGGCAGACAAGATGCTATAGCAGTTAGGAAAGGTCTTTATTGCTAAAGATAGATTTGAAATGTGTTTTAGTGTTATTTATTATGTTATATTCCACTCTTTGTAATCAAGAACTTGCTCTTTTTTTGCTGAAATACATTTTTTTTTTTTCCCCACATTTAAGCTTATTTACTGTGAATTATTATGTAGATTAGTTTGGAATTTCAGATTTAATCAGAACTAATAAATCCAAAGGAAATGATGTTTCAGATAAAGCCTTTCATGCCTCCAATTCAGGACAGTCATAACAAGAACTGACCTTTTATTCTGCATTTGCATAGCTCTTCTTTGCACTGGGAATCATGACAGCAATTCTTAAATGCTGTGTTAATACAAGTAAATAATTGTGTCCTGGCACAGGACAATTGGAAGAACTTTCATGGAGGTGACCAGATTATTTTTGACTGCAGAAGGCAGTATTTTTCTAGAGCAAGTAATACTGCTTACTTTGTTCACACCAAAATTTGTAGGCAAATAGAATTAATCTTTTAGAATTAATGTCTATGCAATTAGGTTCAACAGCTTGGGGACTCAGAGTGTCTATGTCAAACTGCTTTGCTCAGGGTTTTATGTTTGGAATAACACATACTTGCAGACTTTATAGTTCTGTCATTATCAGCTAAACTTCTGCCTTTTGGAAACTACGGCAGCAAGATGTGATGGTTTCACTGAGTAAATGACTGTGTCGGGGTGACACTAATAATGGTTTATAAACCAAAGACAGTTGTTTTTTAGAGAATTGTTTAATATTGAAACCTCATATTAGAAGTACTTCTGATTTGTGATCTGGGATTCTGAACTGCTGAATTTGATTTGTGTAATTGTGTGTTGGTAACTGAATTCTGTCTAGTTTCAAGAGGGAGCATATGATAGGAATTTTCTTATCATACTTTCCTATTCTGTCTCAGAAGATCAAGTTTAAAAAATGGTATGATTATATGAGAAAGATTTTTATGGGGTTTTTTTTAAAAGAATTGTTAGTTTTAATCTAAAATTGACCTGCAAGTGTTCTTTAAGCAATGAATTTTAGTGCTGACTTCCTCTGCAGAGCAAAGAAAGCTGAGTAACAGCACAAAAGTGGTTTTAAACTTTCCGTTCCCTCAAAGTTCCTTGTACACTGTGAATTACTAAGAAGCATCCCTGTATGATTTACCTGTGATTATTTTGGCTACGGTCTTCGTACAGTTCCAGGTTTTTTTGGTTTTTTTTTAACTAAGGAAAGTTGTATATCACTATCCAGTGTGAGATAGGAAGATTTGAGTTGCTGGTGGACTACTTTTTTTCACTTTATCCAGTTAGGTTGTTTAGTTGGTTTGGTTTATAAAACTGTGGTTTCCGTCCCCCAGAGAAGAAAAAGAAAATACTGTCCTCTAGAGTCTGCACATGGCTGTGAATTGAGTCCAACATACTTCTACTTGTTCTGCTTTTGAGTCTCCATAGCTACATCTGTGTCTGTAGCCCTTCTAGTGTGAGTCTGCTCCCCTCCTTGCTGTCCCACGCCATGTGTTTCACATATAGATCACTTCAGCTACATCTATACCACCCATCGAATTTGCAGTGTATTTGATTCTCCCTGTTTGATGTATCCAAACCCTGCAGACCCCATTTTTG